>WAAF01009768.1:0-412276 GCA_013400475.1 Tricholaema leucomelas | reverse complement strand
TTGGACTCTGCCCATCTGTCCAGGCGGTCAAGGTCCCGCTGCAGAGCCCTTCTGCCCTCCAACTCAGTCACATCTGCCCCCAGCTTAGTGTCATCTGCAAACTTGCTGATGACTGACTCCATGCCCTCATCCAGATCATTGTGTTTTGTTTTGTTTGCTTGGTTTTTTTTGTCTCCTCCAGCTCCCACTCGACAACTGAGTATTTTGATAGTTCACATTCTTCTGGCATAACCCATTAAAATAACTCGGAAGTCTTGGGATTTTTATGCCATTTAGACAGAGAGATGGACACAAGAGGTTTAACATCTAGCTGATGGTTTCAGTTAACAACAGTAAAGCTGTTTGTGTAAGCACTGAACAAAAAACATGACAGCAAATATCCCCAGAGGATCCTGTTAACATACTTGCTCATACTGTTATGGCAAGGGAGGCCAAGAAAACATCCTCTACAGCCTAGTACTATTTCTTCATTGGTTTGGATGCCAAGACTACCACAAACACCAGTTAAGTCCCCAGAAACAGACTTGTCCTTTGGGAACCAGAGAAAGCCAAAACTGCCTCACACAATCCACCAGACAACAAAAACCGCCTGAAGCTGCTTAGGACGGATGACTCCTGCCCTCCTTAGATAGCTTTTAGGAGGTGGTTCCACTGCTCAGCCTTGCTTTTTGTTTCTGTTCGCTTTTAGAAAGTAAGTACAAAGGCACCTAAGATGTTAAGGGTTGAGTAACAAAATTTAGACTAGGAAAAGGAATAAACTGCTTGTTCTCAACCTCTTAAGGAAAAAAAAAAATATATATTCCTAACTATTTCCAGTTGGACATTACTTATGTGGATGGAGATTTCACTCCTAGAATAACAGAATTGTTTTGCCTGGAAAAAACATTTAAGGTCAAGTCCAACCATTAACTCAACACTGACAAGGCTACCACTAAACCATTTCCTTCAGTGCACCACTGGGTTTCTGAAACCCCTGTCCAGGGATGGAGATTCCATCACTGCCCTGCATAGCCTGTTCCAGGGTTTAACAACCCTTTCAGAGAAGACATTTTTCCCTCATGTCTGACCCAAACACCCTCAAGTGCAATTTGAGGCCATTTCCTCTTGTCCTATTGCTTGTTATTTGGGAGAAAAAAAACTGACCACCACCTCACTCCAATCTCCTTTTCAGGGAGTTGTAGAGGGCAAGGAGGTCTCCCCTCAGCCTCCTTTTCTTCAGGCTAAACAATCCTAGTTCTCCCAGCCCTGCCTTATCAGACCTGTGCTCCAGACCTTTCACCAGCTTCACTGATCTTCTTCAGACACACTCCAGCACTTCAGTGTACTTCTCACAGCGAGGGACCCAAAACCAAGCAGTATTTGAAGTGTAGCCTCAGCAGTGCCAAGTACAAGGGCACAATCACTTCCCTAGTCCTGCAGGCCACACTTCTGATTTCTTCCAATTGATTTTCCAGTGTTACCTTCCCCTGTTTGCCCTAGGCAGATGTCTCCCAGCTGTCAGCAGTGCATACTGACACTGCCAGAGCAGGACCAGCATGTACTGAGAAGGTGCCAGCTAGACCATGACTGGTGTGCTGCATGTGACAGCAGGTGTAAGCCATGCAGCCTCTTAGCCTCAGCCATGTATCTGGGCTTATTGTGGTGACACCAGCAGCCAACACCACAAACAAAACAGCATGGCAGCAGATGCACAGTTTCAGGCATAGCTGCTGCAAGCACCTAAACCCAGAAAGTCAATTGTAGAGATACTAGAAAATACCAAAAGGTACTGAAACTAAGGCATGGTTTTATTCTTAACACATTTTCCCCATCAGAAGACTACCGTGAATGGGTAACATGTACAGGGACCATGTGCATGCACATGGGTCCACCTGTTCTGTCTTCAGCTGTCTCTCTGTGACTCAGCTCTGTGTTCTGTTAACCACTCCTTTCTGAGCATTTGAGCTGACATCTAATTCATTATGAGCAATCTGCTTTCACCACCAGCAACCTTCTGCCTGCTGATACAGATATCTGATAGACCAGGCACCATTCATGGTTGGTATTTACTGGAGGTAATCAAAAATCAGGTCGTTGACTATGACAACAAAATGCTAGTTTACCCTAAAAGTACAGTGGAGTCATGCTTCTCAAGCTGGTCTTTATTGGGTTTTTTTCCTTTTCAAAACCTATCAAAGCCCTGAACAGTCAGTCAAAATCATATTGTCCTAATAAGGGTGATGCATGAGCAATAAAACTTTTTTTTTTTTCAGAGTAAAAGAAGGGAGCAGAAAAGATGTTACTATTCCACTCTTACAGAAGTCAAGGAGATCTGATCAGATCAAAACCAAAATAATTTTATTGGTCTAGAACAGTTTCTAAGAGCAAAGAGAGAGTTACATTAACTATAATAAAAAAACAAAATACACACCAATAAAAATTACTTTTACTGTTACTATTGCAGTAGAGTGATGCAGTAAAACAGTTTATACATTGTCTTATTCAAGTGCTTTGTGCCACAGTCAGGAAGTTGAGTCCTTTCAGGTTGAAGAGGATAAAAGAAAAAAATCAACAAGGCAGCACCATTTTAAAGAGGGAAAAGGTAACCTGAAGACACAGAGCTGCTGGCAGGACTACATCTAGTATTCAGATTTTCAAGCCCCATTTCAACATCCTAATCATGATGTGGCATTCTTCTACACTGGGCTTGCACAGGGAGCCTTACCAAAATACAGCAGAACAGCTCTCAAAACAGAGAAGCTTCTTCATTTGTGTTTTGCAGGAGCTGAGCACAGTCTTACTGGTTCTGCTGGGAAGGCAATAGTAAAAGGTAGGCAGGAGCTGGGAATCCTGTTCCCCCAGAGATGGGTTTTACTCATACTTTTGAGCCTGCACTTTGGATAGCACAAATGAGAAACAAGCTATGCCAAGTGGGACTGACAAACCCTGAACAACAAAATTGTTGGAGGACAGCAAGGACTTTGAGGTTTTTTTCTTGTTAATCAAACACAAGGCTAAGTTTCATTATGCACAGTTAAGCTGGTACTACCTCAATGGGAAACCAAGCCTGACTACAACAGGACTTTCCACTCTCTCCACTATCACCATTCCTGCCCTTTGAGAAGTCGTGGACACCACAGGACTATGGTTTTGCTTACACTATGTGCACCACATTATGAATGCAGGCAACTTTGGACTGCAACATCTGTTTCCATGGCAATGGGACTGCATCAGCAATCCACTGGGTTTAGTTTAGGCCACCTTCACTCAGTGCTGCACACAAATCATTCCTGTTAACAGCAAACCAAGTGATGTCACTAGTAACCATGGTGCCCACAGCCGAGGTTTCCGTGTGCCCTTTGTGCTCTAACATGTATCCTTCACGCATGACAGTTATTTTAATCCAATTAGTGCTGCTTAAAAAAATAATAATACAGGAAGGGTCAGTGACAATACTTATTTAAGCAAAGGAAGGTTAGTTTGAGTCAACAAGATAATGATCAGAACATGAAGCTTTACAATAGCACTTTGACTCTGAACCTCACTGCACTGTACACACAGGAATGACCTGAAACCTGGGGAAATGGGAAAGAAATCTGTTCCTCATCAATGGCTCTATTAATAAAGGCAAAAGAGCAGCTGTTTTAAACATCCTCCATCTAGGTTCAATCAATGACTGGGAAACGTGCAGTGCTTCACTCCATCCAGGCAACACCTCTTACCACAAACAGTGGTGCCTCACCAGATGAACATAAAGCTTGGTCCTAAGTGCCTCTACCATCCAGAAAAAAAAAAAAAACACCACCAAAACAACAACACCAAAAAGGTCCTAAAATTAGACAGAGTTGTCAAGTGTGTGTGAGCGTAGAGAAATCAGACTACCTGGCCTGGCAGAAACCTAGTCATAATGCTGCCCTATCAGATGGCCAAAGAACAGTTCTATCAATCCTAAAACACATCACAGAGAACTAAGATTTCGCTTACTGTGAGCAGTCTCCTCCAGATTCACTCACTTTACAGATCAGTGTCCCTTCATGTCCCTGACCAGCGCGGGGTTTAGAAACAAAGCATGCTCCTGGCAGATCAGGAATCACAGCAGTGACTCATCTCAACACAAGCAAGGCTGCCCTACACACTCTGCAGCTGGAAGTTATGCTCAGAGCCATCAAGACAACCAAGTTCCTTTTGCCTTTCCTCCTCAAGATAATCTACTTTCACTGGGGATATCCCACACATTACCTTATTAGGTAGATGACTGAGAGTAAACATAAAGTAGTTAGCATCTGTCCTCACAACCTAGTGCTGCATAGCTGCAGTTTCCAGGAGGTATCCCCTCTGGGTTCTTTCTAGCTCTGCAGGAAGCTGCCATCTCATCACCTTCCTGCCTGCAGCACGGATACTTTATGGGGCTCTTCCCTCAAGTTTACCAAGTAGGAACTGGGACCATCACACGGAATTGCTGGCCTGGTGTTCCGTGTTGTGCAATGCTGCTTCCAAAGAAAGAGTAAACACACAAGGATAAAGAAGGTACTATCCAAGAAGGGTCTTAGAGAGAAATAAATGCAAGATCTGTTTTCTGACAGGAGATAAATCAATGCCCAGGAGATGCCAGATCTCTTCCTTGACACTCCTCCATTCTCCTGAGACCTGTCTGAGGTGCAAGTCACAGCCCTTGGCATGTCACCTAAGCTGAAAGAACCTTCTCCCTCTGCGTTTCCAGCCCCAAATCCTTCAAGATCCCCAGGCAGCGCTAGCAAAGTAAAGTTGAGCATGCATGAGGCCCTGAAGAATGGACCACTCTCACTCAAGGAGGTGCAGGCTACCTGCCCTGCACCTGCAGCACCATCATTCCTGGCTGCTTTTTTTGCAATGCAAAGCCATATTCCTAGTAAAAACCCTAAAGGCAGGAGAAGCTGTCAGCAGCAAGCAAGACAGAGCATGAACTGGTGCAGCATCAATTGGTGCCAATGTGGCATGCACTACGTTATCCAGGAGCAGGTCTAGGTATTAATGAAGCTGTTTGTACAAACCCAGGATATTTTTGGGACAATCAATTGTGCAGGACTATAAATAATTCCCAGCATTAAGAGAACCATTCTCACAGCCACTCATTTATCATTTCACCTTACAAAGACACCCAGTCACACTCAGATTACAGTCAAACTACAGACCCAGTCACACTACAGAGCCAGGGCTGCATGTACCAGAGGCACATGAATTAGGAATCACTTTATTATGGAGATAGCTCAACCTTGTTTATCCCACATGCTCCATCTTTCAAATGTTTACTCCTCAGTATTTCATCTTCACTATATTTCCTTCCCTCTCTTAAAATGGATTTTTCACTGTATCAGCTATTCCACAGACACTGTGTGAGAATTACTGTCCCCAGTTTCAAGGGAGGTAAAGCAAGTTGCCTATTATTGCGAGTTAGAGATTAAATTTCAACTCAGGGTATTTGGGATCAATTCTGATCCTCTGACCACATCTCTTAGATTTTAGGAACTCAATGCAATTATTCACTAACAATAGACTGTATGCTAAAATAGTGGAGGAATGGCTTGAAGAAATCCCCACAGTTTTCTTAATACTTAATTCATTACTTGCCTTCAGGCATTTGAGAAAGTGAGAATCTAATCTGGGTCAGCAGTCAAGATTTTGTCCACATGTCAGAAATCTTCTTTTGCAAGAATAAAGAAAGAAAGAAAAAAGATTTTTGACAGCCACAAGCTCAGCAGGATTGTCAATGCTACATCCTGTATTCAAACCAGTACAAATTTGAAGAGTTGGGGTTTGCTTGGAGGGGTTTTTTTTGTGTGCTATAAACATTATCTGTGCTTCACTCAAGTTTTGTCAGCAAAAGAGCACACGTGAACTGCCAAGGCAATATAGCTCAGCACTCTAAAAATCAATCTTTTCTTCTTTTTCTCCTCTTTTACTTGGTATGGAGTAACAGTCAGTTTAAGAATTGTTCCAAGATAACGACTATGAAACAAGGGGAAAATGGATTCAGAAATTATGTTGGCTATTCCTATAACTCTTCCCAAAATTATAGCCCATATGGGTGTCACTGCCACCTGTGCAAGCCTGGTAGCACTGAAAGAACCTGCACCGCTCTTGCTGTCAAAGTGAAGCAATTGGGAGTGTTTTACACTCATCCTTCAGAAGGACACAAGCCAAGATGATCTCAAAGAAAAGGTTATGAAAACGAGAGGAAGAAGTGAGAATGTCAAAACCACAGGTTTTTAATGCTGCAGCACAGAGACTGGCAGTAAACCTTCAAACTAGGCTTTTGCTTTTTAGACTTGTGAATTTTCCAGGGTCTCTGGAGCTGTCAGCAGTGTCACCTGCTTTTAAAGTTAAACCATATATGCCTTTCTGTCCAGATGGCTAAGGCATCTGCAAATGAAACGAAAATAATCAGCCATCTAGTTCTTCAGTGTCCAGAGATGAAGGGTTAGTTTGTTTTCCCCCACTCAATCAATCTTTCACCATCTGCTGAGCCTGCTGGCAATCGCCAAGCACAGCGAACAGTGTAAGGGACATGGCTTTTGCACTGAGGTATCAGGACACGACCTCAAGAATTACCACCACCAAGCTCTATCTGTGAGCTACACAAAGATGAGAGAAAACAGGACAGTACAGGGGTCTGGACACCGAGATGATGGACAAATCGTGATCTTTTGGAAAGGAGAGGAGGAACTCAGGGTAGTCCACCAGCAGTCACACCAGAGGAGTACAGCACACCACAGATGCTTGGAAACGCGCTCTGATTTTTCAGGAAAGGCAATCAGTATAAAGCTCTGAGGGACTGTAGAAGACAGGCTCATGTTAAAAGATGAGAAGAGGTCCCGATTCCCAGGATCCTGCTTGAGTTCAGCAGACAGTGCTGAGCAGATGGGGCATCTTCAACAGATTGTCTCCAACAGGAGCCAGAGTCCTTCCCTAGTTGCGGATCCTCCAAGTGCTAAATGACAAAGAATTAATGTTATTAGCTTCTAAGGGTGATGCAGCATCTTAAAGTAAGTCTCATTCTCAAGAGGCAATCACTAGGCCCAGAAGAATACTTTTTAAGTACACTATCTTTGGAGGAAGGTCACAAGTACCAAAGAGAAAACTGTGGAGAAAATGAGGACTGGACTCATTTGCTGCAAGGAAAGGAAGTTACGCAGCCTGATACAAAGATGAGACTTAATAACAAGAGGAATTCTCTCATCTTATGAAAGGGTCAGAAGGGCAACGCTCTCTTGGAATCTCACGGCATATGGAACCGCAGTAATGAACAGTATTAAGGTGACAAATGGACTGACCTTTGGCTAATAACATACTGAGCTTTCTGACAAACACATTCGGGTCTTGGAATACAACGTTTTATGCGACAGCGACTTAGCAGGCAAGTGTGTGAGGGGGAGGCACACAGCAGAGCAGGTTCCCTAAGCACACAAGAAAAGGAAGACAGTGATCTGTGTTCCAGCAAAGGACAGATGTTTGGACACAAATATGGAGGACACTTAGAACAGGAAGAATGGAGAAACCCCTGAGTAAGATCTTCTGATGTATAATACAGAAGGGTTCTAATTCTTGTGCTTGACAGGCTTTAAAGTCCTGGCAGAGACAGAAACATGGCACATGCCTTTGATTTGATGTGTAGTCAGATGCAAAGGATAGACTTCTTGGCTCAGCAATTCTGCAGGAGGAAAGAAATCCCTGCAGATGCTTATGAACAGTTTGTGCTTCCTGAAATTCATTTTAGCACTCATCCCTAGCTGCTATCTGCTTACATTAGGATAGGAGCCTGCAGCTTCCTTAGATCTAACAGCAGCTCTCTCAGTCCTATGGACAACTTTCAAGGTTGAGTTTATCTAGAGATCTCTCACTACTGGAAGCTGGACAGGCTTTTAAACATGTGTACAGATGTTAAGAAAAAGTCATATTACAAAACTCTTATATAGAAAAGAGGAACAAAAAATTATTTCACCATTTTGAAATACTTTATCGATTTATGCGCCCAAAACCACCCCCAAAACCACCACCAATACCAACCAACCACAAACAAAAACTAACAACACCCTCCCCCCCCAAAAAAAACCCAAACCAACAACCCACTAAAAAACCCAACCAGATCACATTAGGAAGTAAGATCACTGGTTCCAAGCTCAGATATAAAAATGAGTATGTTTTACTTGGGAAAGCAAGAGACAAAAACTCAACAATGACTCATAAAACTCTCTTGTGCACATGGAAAAGCTAAGACCTGACTGCTCTGCATCTAATTCAGGGAGGGCTCCCATCCCGAAGACAGTGACAATGCTGGGTGAGAGGTTTCCCAGGAAGACAGGGATATAGATAGTCTGAAATTCAATAGAGAAAAACAATTCAGCTGAGATCTGCTAGGCTTCATGTAAGTCAAGGGTAATGCTGCAATGTGAAATTAACTTATTTATGGAAGAATTTAAGAACTGCTTAAAATACTGAAACCCCTTTCTCTGGAGATAGTATTTCAGAAGCTAGTAGAAAAACAACATTTAAGAGACTTCCTGTTCCCTTTCTCAAGTCTCAAATTAAAAAAAAGTAAAACTTCAATCAGCTAAAAAGCAAAGCAGCAGGCCACTCACCTCAGCTTTCACAGCTCTATACACACAGCCTGGAGAACTTTAAGAGGAATTACAAAGCAACGTGGGCATGCACACCATGATTTATTGCACGTCTCACATGCCTAGTGGCGCAGAGAACCAACAGAGATGCTGGATTATATATGGCACAATTTTAATTCTCCTGTCCAGTAAACACAGGAAATATGAGTACAGCCTGTTCCAATATAATGGAAGGATCCTTCACTACTTGGGCACGATGCTGCTTACATCAAATCTGGTGGAAATTTTTGTTAAGACTTCTAAGAAGGCAGGACTGTTCTCTCATGAGAGGACCTTCCACTGCAAAGCAAAAGACTCCATGAAAACATCTGTGAAAAGAAACCACAGATATTACGCTTGGGGTCTAAATATCCCTGCCTCCCTGCCCACAGGGCTCTGAGGCATGCTTCCCCAGAAGGGGTTCCCAGAGCAGCTGTGTGGGCCAACTGCTTCATCTCTCAGGTGAGAAGGTCCTTCTGGAAAACTTTCATTTGGAGGATGCTAAAATTTAGGAAAACTCTTTGACTGCTCTTTAAAAAAAGCAACTTCATACCAACTGCTTTAGTGTTTGATAGGGATCTTCAATTCAAAAGAGATGCTGAGATACTGGAACATGTCCAGAGAAGGGTGACAAAGCTGATGAGAGGCCTGGAACACAGCCCTGTGAGGAGAGACTGAGGGAGCTGGGGGTGTGCAGCCTGCAGAAGAGGCTCACAGTGTTGTCACTGCTGTCTACAACTACCTGAAGGGAGGTTGTAGCCAGGTGGGGGTTGGTCTCTTCTCCCAGGCAACCAGCAACAGAACAGGGGGACATAGTCTCAAGCTGTGCTAGGGGAGGTCTAGGCTGAATGTTAGGAGGAAGTTCTTGCCAGAGAGAGTGATTGGCATTGGAATGGGCTGACCAGGGAGGTGGTGGAGTCGCCATGCCTTGAGGTGTTCAAGAAAAGCTTGGATGAGGCACTTGGTGTCATGGTCTAGCTGACTGGATAGGGCTGGGTGCTATGTTGGACTGGATGATCTTGGAGGTCTCTTCCTACCTGGTTGATTCTATAATTCCCTCGTGTTCCTGGGGTTAAATGAGTGAGCAACTTCACGTACATGCTTAAGGCTCTCTAAAACCCTTGAGGAGTAATTGTGCCATTTCCTTTCTACACTGCCAGTAAACTACTTATGAGACCAAGCTGAATAGTGTCTGTGGCAATGACACTGAACCATCCAAAATAAATGTCTCTGAAATGAACATTTTGCTTTTAAGGATTGCTCCTCTCCTCACTACTTTAAATCATTCTGCCCTGCATTTCAACCAAAGATTTCTAAGAAATGCCTCTGCACTGCTGTTTTGTACAGACATCTCAGCTTGTTCCCCTAAGGGGGTTCAACACATGAACTTGCTTCTCCTGTGGCCTCCTTACGTGTTTCCAAGGAAAAACAAGAAGACAGACATGAAGCAGTTCCTCATTCTCTAAAAAAGAAATCATGCTCCCCACCACCCTCTCCCTAGTGCCTGTCTCAATGACAAAACTTCCACTTTTAAACCACACTGGAAAGAAAAGCACATTTGATACCACAGCCCAGGAAAAGCTCCCACTGAAGCCTGCAGGAATCTTTACACCAGCTTCAGGAAGAGTGGAAAAAAGAAAAAGAATATACACTCCATGTTCCAGCCTAAATGGGATTTCTGGGTTTGTTATTTCCTTTTCCAAACCCAAGCCAAGACAGGGATTTCCAGCAAAGAGCACAGCAGCTTCTCCTCTTCTACTACTTGTATGCATCACATAGTAAAGTCACTTGCTTGCCATGTGCTTCTTTAGCTTACATGGGCTTTGGGCTACACAGAGTGTTTCCAACTTACCCTGGGTAACTGGAGGGAGACCAGAGACCTGGCTGGACACCAGCTACTACATCTGATGTAGGAAGAAACCTTACTTTTCAAGATTAGAGCAGGCTGAAAAGCGGGGCTGGATGGCAATTTGGAGGGATAGTTTCTAGAGCAGCTTCCTGGGCCAGTGAACTTCTCCTTGCCTGAATGGCTTATTGGGCTTTCACAATGGCTTATCGTGTCCCCTGACATTAAGATATGGCCAAAAATCACTGCCAAGTGAAGAAAATGGAATCATATGTTCTGCATTAATGAAGTGAAACTCTTAACTTCTGAAAATGAGCAGCAAATTCATCCCCCTGACCAAGTCCTCCACAGATCACAGGAGACCTCTTCAGACACTCCCCAGCTAATGATTCATCCTACATTAAATTAGGTGGGCGGCTCCTCCTCCTTAATCAGATCAGTCTCCCCCACACTCTTGCTGCTCACCGAGCATTCTCCATCACTAATACTCCTGCTCCATCCACTTGCTCTTTATTCAAAAGAGTTGAGCCAGATTTGGGGGAAAAAGGTGTAACAAATAATCACAACAATATCCAAAGCAGCTACAGCACCAGGAAGAAACACACACAAATGAAACCACCGAAGAAAAGGCGTTTACTCCTTTATGCTAAACATTTAAAGACACAAAGATTATACATTTGTAGCAGAGAAAGGAGTGTGACTGTTATTACTGGAAAGCACACACCATACACTGTTTTAACAGACATGTTCAAGTCTGTAAGTCCTAGAAGGAACACAGCTGGATGGTTGAGGGAGATAAGAGGAAGCTGTGCTTTTCCTTTGCCTTTTGAGGTTTGGGTGTTTTTTTTTCCTGAATTCATTTTAGGTTTTGTCATAGAATGGTTTAGGTTGGAAGGGACCTACAGGATCATCCAGTTCCAAATCCCTGCCATAGCCAGGGACACCTCCCACTAGAACAGGTTGCTCAAGGTCTCATCCAACTTGGCCTTGAACATCTCCAGGGAGGGAGCATCCATGACCTCCAAGGGCAAGCTGTGCCAGTGTTTCACCACCCTCACTGTAAAGAACTTCTTCTTAACATCCAGTTTAAGTCTCCCCTTCGCCAGTTTAAACACATTACTCCTCATCCTGTCATGACAAGACCTTGTAAATAGTCCCTCCTCAGCCTTCCAGTAGGTCCTCTTCAGATACTGGAAGACCACTCCAAGGTCTCCTTGAAGCCTTCTCTTCTTCAGGCTGCAGAGCCCCAACTCTTGTAGCCTGTCCTCACAGCAGAGCTGCTGCAGCCCTCTGATCATCTTCATGGCCCTCCTCTGGACTTGTTCTAACAGTTCCATGTCCTTCTTGTGTTGGGGGCTCCAAAACTGCACGCAGTACTCCGGGTGGGCTCTGAGGAGGCTTCATGCCTAAGCAGATTTTTCTAGCATCACTTCATCTGCCACAGAAAGCAGAGTTCTACTGAAAACTCATTATGAGATGTGTGTATTGCTGGATGAGCAAAACTAAATTTTATTTAAAGCATGGGACAATGAACTAACACTTCAGATTCATTTCCTTTTGAAAATGCTCCTGGTTGGATTTCAAACACTGGGAGAGTATGGGCACAGAGGATTTGAATTACAAAGCCCCAACATTTTAATTAACTGCTTTATTGAAGACAGGGAATTCAACAAAAAATTCCCATCAGCATTCAGAAGTGTATTAAAAATAATCTAAGTTTTATGCCTAAACTGATTAGTATCTGTTGCATAGCAGTACGTTAGCAAGGAAATATTACATCTACATCTTCTCCTCCTCTAAATTCACAGTTATGCCTTTGGTTTAGCCTCTCAAATAGATTAAATTCTTTCTTCCCGATAAACAAGCACAAGCCTTTAGCTTGCAGCTGGAACTGGCACGACTTGTAACCACAGCCCAGCTGGGAAGCAGTGGCTGCTTCAGTCCTGCAGCCTGATCTTGTCCAAGCTGGACAAGAAAGCTGGGAGGGACTTTTTAGGATGTCAGGTAGTGATAGGACTATTGGGGAATGGAACAAAGCCAGAAATGGGTAGATTCCTGGATGTTAGGAAGAAGTTCTTCAGTACGAGGACGGTGAGACCCTGGAGCAGGTTGCCCAGGGAGGTGGTGAAAGCCCCATCCCTGGAGGTGTTTAAGGCCAGGCTGGATGAGGCTCTAGATCTAGTATGATGTGTCCCTGCCCATGGCAGGGGGGTTGGAACCGGATGATCCTTGTGGTGCCTTCCAACTCTGACTGATTCTATGATCCACATGTTTTGGTTCAGAGCTTCCTTCCACGGGAACAGCCTATCCAAGAGCCACTGTTCTCCCAGGCAGGTCAAACAGAGATTCTCTAACTTAACGACAAGAGAAAGCAAACTATAATCTGAAGTTTTCATTACTTTTCCACCTCCTGCTCCTTTGTAAGCACTGGGCAAGCCTCAAAAGGAAGACATCCAATTGTGCAGCAGAACCTGAACTCGTCAGATGGGCTGAAACATTACTGACCTGTATCATGTAGAGCTGTGCAATTCGATATTCCTCCACACTCATGGGAAGAGGAATCCGATATTCCTTTATGAGCATTTTGGATACAAAAAAAAGCTTCTGTCCTCTCAGAAACACGATCCAGAAGCTTTTAGTAAAGGCTCCTTAAACAATGGCAAGCAAATGCATTGAAGATTCCTGAAACAGAGAAGAGAGAAGCAGTTATTTTCCATTCTTATTGCTGAACATCCTATTAGAAAACAAAACATCAAACAAAAAAAACCCAAACCAACAGGCAAACATTAATTTTTGTAATAGCTATAAGCTCAACAGCAGAGAGAAGAATCCCTGGAGTGCTTCCAGACCCTTGGTATCAAATTGAACAGAATCTTTTAGAAGAATTTTGATTTGCTTCAGGGGATACCATCAAAGCTATTACCCTCCTGACCTTTGCCATGGTATCAATCAGACTTTCATATGCAACAGCATCTCCATGGAAGAGCTGTGACAAAAGCTAACTGAATAGGCAAACCTTCTGTTGCCAGATAAAGCATCTCCCCAATGTCAGCAACACACAAGAGATGCACCTACTCAGAGGTATCAGGTTTTATCCTCTCACACTCATTCAAGCAGCAAGGAGAAGCACTAATTAGACTTCCTAAGCCCTCAGTAACATCATGGTGAAGAAAGTCAGTTGGACTCCAACAATAGAGACAGCAGAAATGTTCTTTTCTTCCCTGCTTTATTCTGAAATACTGTCTTGGTAGGGTCTCTTCTCTTTCACCTCCAAAGCAGTCCACAGGCAAAATCCTCCTGCTACTGATGTTGATGCCAGACTCATTTTTACACTCCTGCTGCATAAGAATATAGCCAAAGATCAAACTGCAACATAAAAAATAACCCCATCATACCCTACCTTGAGGCACTTTTCAGACTTATTGCTTAAGAATACAGTGAACACAGCATTTACTACACCAAGGTTTAAAGCACTACCTTCTCAACTATGCTTAAGACTCCCTATAGACTGTGGATAAAGAATGAAATCATGTAAGTAGGGAAGGTGGTGAAGATAACTAGTGAAGAAGAGAGGACCTGAAGTAAAGCTGTCTGCCATCAAGCCCCATCAGGATCCGAGGACCAGCACTTTTTTGGTTCCTTCTCATCACTAAAATCCACCTTTCTGCTGTGCCTACTTATTGGAAGTCTTCAGACACAGCTGCTAGAGCAAGAAGAGCCCCAAACCCTATGCCTGGGGAAAAAATAAATACAGAATAAAACCCACCAACTTATCTAGTGGATTAAACCACAGTCTGGGAACCAGGAAACCACACAGCTATCAACAAGGCTCAGCACTGCTCAGTGTTTGCACAGCACTTCACCAACCTTTTACAAGGTTTAGAGAGGTTAACACACATGCCTATGGTCACAGAGCAGCCAGGGACAAAATTCTGTATTTATAAACCAGGTCTACTGACTTGCAGTCTGTGCAACACTCAAAGCCAAAACAACATCTCTACCTCACAGCCAAGCAATGGCTTCATTTTTGCTGGGGCACAGGTCACCCCAACCCAGGTGAAGGGTCTGTCTGACCCAGGAGCAGCCCCTGTGCTGTGGTGCTGTTTGAATGCTTTCCTTTGATCATCTCATTTTTAATTTGGCAGTACAGTCAATCCACCCCAGTGTGACTCTTCTGGAACTGCTATCTGTCTGGTGCTGCATCATCTAAACAATTTATTTTCAAATTCAATTCTCTGTTTCATTTTATTGCTGTCAGAGCAATCTGTGTGTGTGAAGGGAGGAGAATATAAAAATCTTCGCCATGGCAAACCCTGAAGAGAATAATTCTGGGAAGATTGTGCTCCCTGACACTGCTGTGCCTATCCACAGAAGTGTGTGAATCCACATGCAGGATTTCCATCAGACTAATCCTCCAGAACAGGCAGAGACACTCTCATTAGGTGGTTTTTAATTAGTGTCATGGCAAAGGGCAACTAACCACCAGAGGATGGATCTTGAAGTCTGCATTGGTAGGATACTGGGATGCTGACTCTTGGAGATAATGACAGTGGGAGACTCAGCTTGTGTTGAACAGTTTGTTATGCTTTAGAGATCTTTGAAAATTAGATTTAAAAGCTCCTCCCCTCCTTTCCCAAATGCTCTGAAAGTGATTCTGCTCCCACCATAAGGACATCAGTCACGTCTGCCTTTGCTGCTTGCTAAAAACAGAATATTTCTATCGATTGGAAGAGATTAATAAAACAAAAAATAGAACCTTAAAAGCAATAAACTGGCACGAAACCTGGACTAAAATGGAAAAAAATGTGTTTATAATGAAGTGCCAAGCAGGTAATAATTCATAACAGCCAAGACACAAGAAGGCTCATTGTATTAAGGACTGAAAACCCAACCATTTCAGCCCCAAGCAGGCACAGCAGCAGCCACCAGTAGCTGGCATGTGGAGTATGTCTGGCCACAGCAGTGGCTCCTGCTTGGCTTTTACCAGAGCTGAGGTTTTGCTGTAAAACTCTTCTCTTCCCTGCAGTCAATGTTTAAAAGCAGTGTTTTGGCTCAAGTCTGCAGGTCTCCAGGCAGCAGCAGTTCCTGATGATGCTCCCTTTGGAAAGGCTACACTCCCAAAAACTCCTCTGGCAATTGCCCACTTCAGCTACAGAACCAGGCCCTGCGAGTTGAAAACAAACCTGGAAACACACTGGGCAACATCGAGAACCAAACAGCAACCTCAAGTCAGCAGGAAAAGGCACCTGGGATCAGCAGCCTAACCCTGAAGGAGGCACAGAGTGAACAAACCTGACTTGTTTACTTCTTTTTTAAAGCTGTTTACTAGCTTAAAAAAAATCATATATCAAGAAAAGCTTGCAGCTTGAGCTGCCTTTGAGCTGAAAATAACCCACCCTGGCTCTTTTAAGAGCAGTGAAGCCCAGGTGGCAAACCATGGAAGACAAACACGGGGTTGCACCAGATTCAGACCCTGGGCGACACCACGCCAGGTGGGACAGAGGCGACAAGATTCACAGAGAAGTGCAATCGCTGAGGACAGCAGCATCCTCCCGAAGTCTTGACTCTTCAGAGAGAATCAAAGCTCATCAAGACCACTTAACAGAATTGTTCAAACAAAGCAGAGGTTCGTTGGCAGACAGGATGGCTGTTATGAACAGAGGAGAAAGCCCTTCTGGAAACAAGGGAGCCATGACACAGCTTTGGAAAATGGGTGTCAAAACACCAGCTGTGTCCCTGGCACTTACCCACATCCAGCCAGAGGTGTTCAAATGGAGATGCTCAGTATGCTGGGATTAGCAAGCAGACAGTGTTTTGAGGGCAGGCTGGAATAGGCTGCCCAGGGAGGTGGTTGAGTCACTGACTCTGGATGTGTTTAGAAGTCATTTGGATGTGGTACTTGCAGAGATGGTTTAGGGTGAACCTTGTAGAGTATATTGGTTGGACTTCGTGATCCTGAAGGTCTTTTCCAGCCCAAATGTTTCTGTGATTCTGTGTGGATTTTGGCTGTCCAGCCATGAAGCACCAAGATGGATTTTCTACAGCTTTGCCAAACCCTCACTGCTGCACAACTGGAATCAGTAGCAGCCCAAGGCTGTTTGCAAAACTCAGCTTGCAGCCAGCTTCTCTCAGCAAGAGGAAAACAGTGATGAGGCAGGACATTTCCAGCCTGGCTGCCGTTTCTGCTATAGCCAAGTGGCACATTTGTAGAGGCTGTTATTCAATTTACCCATGGAGCTGTAGTAACTGTGAAGGCCAGGCACATAATCTTATACCTCAATTATTTTAAAATCAGGTTCTCAAAGCACCATAATTACGCTCCAGAGTCAATATCCTGCTGCGATGAGTCAGGTCCACCTCTGAGCTACTGCTTCAGGCTGTCTGAAGGCTAACACACAGTGTGCTGATTTTAACAGTTTCCCACACTGCAACAACAAACTTTTGAAGCAAGTGCCCTTTCTACAAAGCAGAGAGGACTATCAGCACCTGCAGAAGCTGAACAGATCAAGAGATCCAGCAAAATCCAGTGAGTCCATGAACTTGGTGCTCAGCACTGTCACCTCAGGAGCACCAGGGCCAGCATCTCTCTTTCTAAATGAAGTAGCAGAGGACTGATGATAGCTGACAGCTTGTAATTAAGGACCAAGAGTTAGTGTGTGGAGGGTGTTTAAACTGTGCTACCAGAATCCTGGAAGCCAAACCCCAGCCAGGCTTCACAGGCTGGCCCTGAAGGGTATGGAAATTGAGTATTGCAGCAAAAATCAGTGCAGGAGAAGTGCTCAGGGCAGTGGGTTCAGGCTACAAACAGGCTGTTCTCACCCATGCTGTTACAGCTCTCTTAGTGATCAACTCCTTTCTGTCCAGCTCATATTTTCCATTGCTGAGCACAGGCGTTTTAGGGCTGGAAAGAGTTATGGCTGCCATTTCTCATTTTCAACAGGGCAGAAAAAGCTCCAGCTACAGAGAGCACCTGTAATGAGCTTTTTCTAGCCTCATGCAGGAGCTTCATTTTATACTATCATGAAATGAAAACACTCACCCTAGAATGAAAAACCCATCATAGAGGATCACAGAGCAGACAGCAGCAGAGACAGGTAGCAGCCTCTGGTCTTAGGATTTCTTAACAACCACTTAGGACTGTGCTGCATTTCGAAGGTGAAAAAGTCTCCTCTCTGAAAGGCCACAATCGTGAGCCAAAGATCAATATCCTTGACTCAGCTATTGAACAATTCTCCTTGCAATATTTTCATGTAACTGTGAAATGAAAGATAATGAACAGAAACAACTCTAAGAAAACCAAGCCTAATATGTAATGACAAAAGGATGAGCAAAGGCAGTGTGTGCAGACCTCATTAAACTCCCTAAAGACTTTTTTTAGGTTCTCCACATCTCCTTTATCCTCCAAGATGATCCTTTGAAGAAAGCAATAATAAAGAGACATTAGCATAGGTCCCAAGTGTATCAAACAGTTGGACTTTGGGAAGCAACACCAGGCTTAGCAGTCCTGCCACCCTCCCTCACCTGCAGAGCTCCCTGAGGAAGGATTCAGTGCCCTGCCACAAATGGAAGCACTGCATACATATTGCACAGGGATTTATTTATGCCAGTAGAAGCAGCAGCATGAATGTGAAATGGATTCTGAGGACCTAAGTCAGCATTTCTTAAAGGCAGCCTCAACACTCACACCTTGATTAATGCGGCACTCTCCCTCCTGGCCCCAAAGAAGTCTTGCTCAGCTTTATTCATCCAGAATATCACTGCTGCAAAGACCATTCCCTTTATCCCTCACCCTGATTCCATTTGTCCACAGTGTTCCTACCCCTCAGGAGAGGATATCCATCAGCAACTGCATAACATTGCTGTTGTATCCTCCTCAACTCTTGCCCACCAGCATTGCCTACCTGACTCTTGGCAAGTGCTGCAGCACAGGCAGCCTGTGATCCATCATATGGACCAGGATGGCCTCATTCTGCTCAAATCCAGCTGTTGTCTCATCAGGAAGCACTATGGGACAGAGAAACTTTGTGCTGGGTGAATGCATGATGCTTAGCACAGAACAGGCTGGAGCACAAATCTCTCCACATGGCTACCACTATGTAAAGGTCAAGGAAGAAATGCAGTGTGAGGGTTTTCCAAGCAAATGTATACTGAGTGTTTGTATTTTACCATTCCCTTCTCTCTCCTTTTCTCCCAGTCCCACCAAACTGATCTTTCCAGTGGGACTGTTTCAAGCAGCATTCACACTGAAAGGTTAAAACAATCCCAACATTTGTATATAGTAACTTTGGGGCTACTGCTTTTCTGTCAGAACACTCAAAGCTCCACTCAAAACCTTTTCTTACACATGTGTGTGCAATAAACTGATGAGACAGAATCAGCTTCTTAAAATCAGCAGTTCTCGGTTTCGGAGCGTGGGTCGTACCTGCCGGCTGACAGCTAAGCAGATTTTAAAACTCATTAGACCTTGAGGAAAAATAAGAAGTAATCAAAAGTTAAAGGTCCTTAAAAGTGCACTGTTCACACACTCACTGCTTAAAGACTACTGTGTCAGTAAGTCGTGTTCTGTGTAATCAGACATCTCATCTGCTGCGTCTTACCAAACAACTTTTTAATGCAGATTCTTACACATCCAAGTTTCATGACTGAGCCCAGATCACATCTAACAGTGATTCAGCAGCTAAGGAACATTTGCCTGCATTGCAAAACCACAACACGGTCCCCTCCCAGCACTGGAGTGGCTGCAGCAGATGGTTGAGGTTGGCAGATGAGCTGGAGGAGCTCCCTGTGCCTGCCTCCACTGCAGCTTGACACAGTCAGAGAAAAAGGACGCAGAGAAAGAGGAAGAGGAAAATGCAAGCACATGTGGAAACCAATTTTCCTTGGGTGTAAAACTCGGGGTAAGCTCAAAAGATATCTCAAATGCAGATAGGATGCAATGGGCCGAGGCTAAAACACTGCTTGGTTAGAGCAAACGAGTCGCATTTACAGTACTTGATCTCTTTGCCATTATTAGAGACAATTTGACGTCACTTATAGAATTTAAGAGCTCATTGTAAAGCAGACGTTTATTACAACAGAAGGATGGAATCAGTCCAAATGCAATACAGCTACACTGGAGCTATTAAATCTTGTTACAGTTGACTGGGCAGCCAAACACTGGCTTGAAGCAATGAGAGGGAAGAGCAAAAAGAAAAAGAATTAACACTACTCCAAAGCATAGACATACCCCCCCACCACCCTTTTGTCTTTAAATATTCCAGGATATTGCAATGTTGAGCCCTATTTTTCATTCCTATTCCCCTTTAACATCTGGGGAGAAGAAAACTCGTCCTTCTTTCATTCTGCTCTGTAAGGGATGGTGTGGTGCAAAGCATGCCAGCCCTCACTATTTGCATGCTAACTTCAAGGGGACAGGGTGAAGTCCATCAGCTGAACTTTGGTTGGAAAATTAACGTATCGAGTCCTGCCATGCCTGGAGGTTATGCACTAATGAACTAATAAAGAAGCCATTAAAAGAACTAATATGCACACTGAAGTCACAGATGAGTTCAGAGGGAAAGACAAACCAGCCTCTAAATCCTTTGCTGATGCTGGGGATCAAGCTGAACACTACAACGAGCACCTCTGAAACTAAAGGTTAAAAGATTCCAAGCTGTCTGCACAAACAGCAGCCACAAAACCCAGCATCCTGTGGCCTCGCTGCAGAGCCGGATGCCCCTGTTCAGCAGAGTTACAGCAACTGGGCAGACCCTGCTTTTAATGGGTTACTCTTAGCCCAACTCTCTCAGCATCACACACACATATAGCACACATCTATATGTATTTATGTATTTTGTAGAGAGCCAGACATACACACACAGAAACAAAAATAAAGGCAGCACTGACAGTGTGTTAAATGCAGCGTGGTGGCTGGAAACGGACAGAAAATTGCTGGCAGCTGAGTAAACTGCTGCAAAGGAAAATCTGTGTGATGCTACAGGCAACATACAGCATTTTCCTTTCACTTGTGGCCCATGTTTTAGCTGAAGGCCACTGCCACGCAGAAGCCTGCACAGTCTGTGGGCAGCAGTGGCAGGGAGATGTGATGCTGGCCAAGACCAAAAAGCCCAAACAGCTCTAGTTTCCAAGGTAGCCTCCCTGAGAAGCTATTGCATTTACACTTTACATCTCAGGGTGCTACAATCTCTCATGCTGATGGAAATCAGGAAGAGAGTCAGTAGAAGTGCTCTTGGCATAGCACTCACCAGCTGGTCATCATGTCACTTGTATTAAGTAGTAAAAAGCCAACAATAAACCCCACCATGCTCTTTACGTCCCGTGGACCAAGGCCTTTAGCTAGCTCTTAGCATAAATGCTGGCAGCAGACTATTGAAGAAAGACCAAGGGATGACCTCACCTATCTGGTTCAAGACACCACCCCCACCATCCCTTTTCTCTCTGTAGTACTTACTGCACTGAAAATTAGAGGCTTTTTGTTGCAACAACGAGAGTAGGAACTCAGAAGAGCTCCCACTCTTTAATCTTACCAGTCACTAAGCATGAAAAGAAGAAACTTAGGGTAAGAAATGTTGAGAGCAAGGCTGAAGTGCAAGAGCTCTGCTAACTGCTGGTGATCAGCTCACCCAGAGGGTCCTCAGGCACAACCAGCTGAGCACAAACAGCGCAGACCTACCGTGCTCAGACTTGCTTTGAAGACAAATGACCTTACAGCTAAAAACCACTCAGGAAATAGGACTGTTTATCTTTTTTACAAAACAAAACTTAGGGACAAAGAAAAGCACTTCAAGTGGTAGAAACAAGAAATTTCAGCATTTCCGGATTGTTTACAGAAGTAAAAGACTTTGACTGCCTAACTTCAGTTATCCTCACCACAGGTCGAGCCCTTCTCTTTGCGTGCTAACCTCAGGAGAGGCAGCAACTGTGTTCTTCCACAACTCCTCTTTTCCATGTTCAAAAATGCATGTGATGCCTCTCTTCCTTGTCTTTCTTCTTCACCCCTTCCCCTACTAACCTGCACCTCTAAGGTTGGTGTGAGCCATGCCAGTCCTAAAGAATGAGAAGGATAACTTCATGTCTTTATGACTCCTGTTCGTACACCTCTTTGTGCTATTTGCCAATAGCAAATCAGTTGATGGCCTCTCAAGCCAAAACCCACTGCAGCCTTAGCTCACCTCCCCCAGAATGACAACCACACCATTCATTTCCCATTTTGTAGTTTATTCATGGGCCTCTGCACTCATCTTTTCCAAATTACAGCCCACTGCAGGCTGTTTCTCAAGGTAATTTTGAATTTTTATCTCCAAATACTTGCAGATCCACTAAACCTGTTTTTGAGACACAAAAAATGTTATTTGGGGATTTGAGTCAACGTCAGACTCTGGATTGCCCCCTCAGTAACTCTGTTCAACAGCTACTCCTCTTTTTCAGTAGTTACAGTCTAAATGGAAATAACATTTTATTACCTCATTTATGCAAATGTCATGTGGGAAATGGAATGAACATTCATTGCTGGTTGTAAAAGACTACTTCATGGAGGGAAACAGTGTATGATTGCAAAGCCAGTGTTATAGCACTGTAATACTGGTGTCATTAGGCTGAGATTTGCCTTGCCTAAAGGCAAAATAGGGACAGAGAAAGTAAGTCCCACTCTACCAGAAGAAACTCGTAATGACACCTGAAATTCTTGCATGGGAAGCAAGACAAAGGCAGCAGAGTGAAGGCTGATGAATAATGTTGCAATTGAGATTGAAAGTAAGAGGCCATTTTGCACAAGAGCAGTAAATGTTTAATACCTCTGCTGCGTCTTTCATCCATAACACCAACAGATTAACAAGGTTTCTGTGGCTGTGTAATTTCTTTGGAGTTTTGGTCTTGCAAATCATTACACTAAATATTTCAAAAGTGCCTTTGAAAGTTTGGGTTGTGGGTTTTGGGTTTTTTTTTTTTAATAAAGAAAAAAAGAATTGCTAGCTGCTCTGAGAGTGCAGCAGGGTAATGAAAGCGCACAGATAATCAATAGCCATTTTCAGTTCATTATTCAGCACATTTTGGGCTGGTGTTATTTCTTCCCCTCTGCCGTTCCATATCCCACATACAGAGTGATGTAGCATTTTTAAACCATCAGATCTTAATGCTTTTGCAAACTGTCCTTAATGCTAACCACAGCATACAACTCCCAGCCTCTAACATCACCTACATAATTTATAGGCTTCCTCAGCTAAACAGACTGCAAGCTGAGACAGAGGAGGCCAAATGGAACTACAGGTCAGAGTGGCAGAGCTGTTACTTTGGTCTGAGTAACAAACCGATGGGTGATTTCTGTGGCTTATGTCTTAACTTTAAGAAGCCTAAAGAAGAGTAAAATTTCTGGTTTAAGTCACTTTGACAGTCACCAGCTCAAGAACTTCTGGACAACTAATTCCTGGCTCCTCCATAGGGAGCTGCTGTGGGGCTGCTGATGAGGCCAGCCCTTCTCTTTGCCCCAGATCCAGCTGCTGCAATGGGGCCACAGGTCCACCTCCCTAAAATTCGAGATCTTTGCAAGTCCTGAGGCACCGTATTTCACCAGAATTCCAGAGAAAGGAACAGCACTGCATAGCTAGTGGTAAGGACTGAAGAGAGTCAGGATGGTCCCAACCAGGGGCAGAAACATTTCCATGTCCCGCTGGAGGAGGAGACACTACTCAGTCATGCAAGGATTAAACCAGAAGCCTTCTGGAAGCAAGAGAAAGTCCTCCTCAAAGGAGGCCAACACTGGACTCTGCCTTCCCACTGGAGTAGGAAGTGGTTTTAAAGCTCTAAAAGAGAACAGCTACACAACATTGGTGCATCTGACTGTGAAGACCCAGGACTGGCCCAAGCAGCTGACCCTCAAAGCCAGGGGAGTTATTTTTCCATTACGCATCCAGAAGGGATATACATCCCAGTCACGTCTCCCACAGAGTTCCTATAATGACAAAGACAATTCCTCCCTCTAACAGCTTGGTGATTCATTGCTGGAGAGCTGCTGGCTGCCAACATTTTGCTATGCTGCTGCCCAGTCACTGTCAGAGGTGACAAGCCCAGGACCAGCATCCTGGAAGCTGCCATGCGGTTGGTGCGATTAGAAGCCCTGAAGCAAGATGAAGCCCTGAAGCTCTGTTTTGCCTTCTCTGCACCAGGTTAAAGAGCACCTTTGCAGCTGGGGGATGTCTTGCACGCTTCTTCCAAACTAGCAATGGCCAGTTCAGGCAACGAGAAACCCCCGGGGTTACTGCCAAGTGTTACTCCACATCTCCAACTTCCACTATCCCTGGGAAAACCCAACATCCTCCTCTCAAAAAAACCCAAAACACAGACTGTGATCACCTAAAATAAAGCCAAAGCTGGAAACTGAATCCAAGACTGTGGAAGGAAAAAGAAACACTTTCTGAGAGCACAAGCAGAGGAAAAGCAGCTACCACACAGAGAGAATTATCTCTTTAAGAAAATCAAAACCTAATGATTATCAAGTGGAATTAAACTGGAATCTGCCCGAGACACCAGAATCTCTACTGTAACCCCCAGCACTCCCACAAGACCTTAACTTATTAGTTCAGCTACAAGCTTGGAAAACACATTCTGTCTATTGATGCCCTTTTTTTTCCTCCTGAATAATCCCTTCTTCGCAGCAAAGAAATGGAAGTGGACAGTCTGCCATACAGCCACAATGCAGGAGGCAAATAAAACATGTATTTTCCAGTTAGAGCCAGGCTGAAGAGACAAAAGACTCAAAACATAAGATGCTCTGCCATATGGTATTGTAAGGGAAAACAAAACTAAAATTGTATGTATACCTTCAGTGCAAGCAAACGCTAGAAACTGCATTTAAACAGTATCCACAACAGATAGCAGACTTGGACGAGTTAGATAATAGCTGGATTCGATGGTCTTTTCCAGCCAAAAGGATCCTATGATAACAGCAAAACATTTGAAGTGCTATTTTAGGAGAACAAACCAGCAAACAAAAAACCACACACATTTGGTTTCACTTTCTTGCTATTTATTTTCTCCCTTCTTAACCACCTCTTCAATTTCTTCTAAGCCCCAACCACCTTCTCAACAGCCCTGCTACTCCTCTACCACCACAGCCATCCATCTTCGGATTTCCCACAACACAGAGAAACCTTCACGAACCTCAAGGCAGAGGACACCTGTGGTAAAATCAATCATAATAAAACACCCAAGTGCTGAGACAGAATGGGACTGGAGGAGGCTGATGACAGCGCAGAGAGTGACACCGAGACTCCCAGGAGAGAAGCCAGCTGCACCTTTGTGTATTAACGTCTGTACAAGGTTTCCTGAACACAAAGTTTGGTGTGTTGCTACATAATAATTAAAAACCCTTCCTAGATTAAAACTCAGGGCCAGCTGTACAGCCTTGTGTTTGTTTGGTTTTCCTGACATGCAATTCAATTATCATTTCCATCATTTTGCAGACTTGCCCTGAAGCAATATGTGATATAGCAGGGAAAGAAAATGGCACCGTGAAAGGAATATAAGCATCTCTAAGCATCCTGGACACTTTTGGACAGAAACCCACAAGTTCCATCAGAGCAGGCTCTAAAATAAATGAATTCACAGTAAGCCAAGGATGGGAGCAGTGCCTAAGGAGACAAATTCAGGTATTGGCAAGAAAAGAGGAAACTATCTGACTGAGCCACCAACCTGAGTAAGCACATGCGTAGCAGAGTGGCTGCTCCAGCCCTAGCAGAGCAGTAGTGCCTGGCTGGTGCCCAGCTGTACTCCCTGCACCCATCCCACAGCACTTGACAGATGCATTCAAGCCATGCCCTGGCCTCTGGAGCCAGGGGAACCACCATTATCCCTCATTTGTGGGCAAATTTTCTCTCCAGAGAGAAAAACTACCTGGTCCAATATCCAAGAGTGAATTAGTGACAGAGCACATTCAGCAGTTTGAGCCCAACTTCTGTCACTTTTTTTTTTAATAAGAGGAGCGAGGTAGCTCAAGTAAATTGACTTTCCCTGATAAGTAGCCCAATTGTGCAAGACTAAAATGCAGATTTTATTTTTTTCACTTCCTACTGACTGCCTTTGGAGCTATCAGCAATTTCTACAGAAAAAGAATTCCTGAAAATTGTATGACAGTTCATAAGTCCCTCCCAGAACCCAGGTGTTCTCTGCACACATCCCACCCTGTCTCCTGTACCACGCAGACTCGCCCTCTTCCTGAAGGAAAGCACCTAGAAGCTTCAAGAACTTTTCTGGTTTGTTTACACCTACCACATTTGCTTGATGTTCTCTGCACACATCCCACCCTGTCTCCTGTACCACGCAGACTCGCCCTCTTCCTGAAGGAAAGCACCTAGAAGCTTCAAGAACTTTTCTGGTTTGCTTGACGTAGTATCTTGAATGAAAACTAGCAGAGCTCTCCCGGCAGCCTGCCACAGTGTGTGGCATCACGACACTTGGGACAAGCACAGCCACAAGCAAACACGACTCACCCTTCCCTTTTCTAAAAGGGCTATAGATCTTGTGGACGTTTCCACAAATGACAAGGAAAAAAAATAGTCAAGATCAAAAGATATTTGAACCCCCGTTCAAAGCAGCCTGAAAACCCACTGCAAATAATCTTTGCTGTGGATAACATTATCTGATGTAATTAAGTTGTGCTCTGAACCCAACAGCAGCATTAGTATCTTGGGAATCGCAAAACAAACTAAACTTCAGCTGTCAAATCGACAAGACAAAGGACTGAAGCAATTCCTTTGGCCTTTTACTCTGACCCACTCTGCTGCTAAACCCCTCTCACTGCCACAGGTTTTAAAAAGCCAAGATCTAGCTTTCAGACTCCTCTCCAGGAAACAGTTTTTTTTTCCCTACAGAGAATTTCTGGGTGTGACAAAGAATTTGATGGCTGTAGGCCACATACTGTGGTTTCAGCCCAGCAAAGCAAGCAGAGAGCTTTTCCAAAGGCAGATTTCCCATGTTCCTTGAGGACTCGTATGGAATAACATGTGGTTTTATTCCCCAAAGGAAATGGGATTTAATCCATCCTCTCCAACTACAAATTAAACTTCCCAAGTCCATCAGGGTGTCCTACAAGGTGTCATTTCTGGGGCAAAAGAAAGCAACTCAGTGAGGACCAAACCAAAACCAAAACATGTTTCCTGACCTCCAAGGCCCATTCAAACAAACTTTTCTCATTTGTTCTCCATCAGACACCCAAATTGTATCTGGAATGTCCTTAATCGAAGCATTCTTTACAAGCAAGTGTTAGAAAAGCATGTCTACAAAGAGTTATGACACAAAATTTTCCTTTTCCTTAGCTGCACCATAGGAAGGAAACCTTGTTCCAGCCTGACAGCAGACAAAGAAGCAAAGCACAGAGCAGAAAGTGTCAAACCTCATCAGTTCAGCTATCAGAAGCATCTCTGAAGGCCCTCATCAAGTGGTGCAGCTCCCATTCTGGCTTTAAAATTCTTGCTATGGTCTGGCCAGTTGTTTCAGATCATGAGAATCCTCCATCTTTACCGATCCAGGTTCGCTTGTCAGCTCTCAGGTAGCAGTGAGCACTGCCAGCCTTTGCAGGAGCCACACATGCCCTTCATTAAAGGGCATTACAGCTGTATTTATATCTGACATAAATCTGCTTTGTAAACAGTGACCTGGTTCAGGGGCTGGACTTTCTTACACGGCAACATGAGGAGCACACGTGTATGCTGGCCCCTGATGGACAGCACCAGAGCTGCCTGACCAGAGAGGCAATGCTGCTCACCCTCCTCAGCTGCTGCAAGCATGAAAGCATCTAAAAGCCTCTGGAACTGGTAAGTGGAGAGTCAAATCACCAAAAGCTGGAAGTTCTAGCATATCACAGAATCAACAAGTTTGGAAGAGACCTCCAAGATCATCCAGTTCATAAAGTGTAATAGTGCAGGTGGAGGAGCCAAAAAGCTTGAGCATTTTAACTTTGTTCATGACATGGCACAAAGACAAAAGACAACTCTTCTGAGCAGTAAAAGTTACCTGCACTTGACAGGTAATGCAAGTATCTGAGGCACAGTAAAATCTGGACAGTCTAGTCCAAAATTCACTGCAAATGCTGGTTCAGTCAACGCAGAAATCAGTAGCTGAACTGAACATAATAACTAAGTTCTTAGTTATTATCAGTTTTCTCTCATCTCAGGTCTATTTTTCTATTTGCTGCCAATTCAAAACACTATGAAAAGGAAAAAAAAAAAGGGGGAAGGAAAAAAAGTGATTCCATTAGGCTCATTCTTAGAAGCTTTAAGCTCATATATATGGAGTTAGTATTATCAACAGAGTCCATGAATCGTAGCTAAAGTCCATCAAGGAAGCAATCATGACATGACAAGCTCAGTTTAATTTGAATCAGGTTGCTACAGTCAAAGAAGAGTTTTTCAAAAACACTAATTAATTTTTAAAAGAATGGATTAAAGAGAGGTCTCAATTAATAGAATACTTTAAGGACACAAGCTAGGGGATTGTCTGTTGTATTAATACAGCAATTTAACAGCTATTCAGCATCTAATAACTTTTCATTAAAGGCCAACCCTCCCCCTCTTCTAGCAGATTTTCTGCTCATTTGTCCAACACAACACAGCTTCATTAGCCTAAAAGTGCAATTTCTGCTTTTCCACAGATTTGCTTTTCTTTGGCTTGTAACAGTAAGCTAAAATCCTGAATGGCAGCAGAGTCCAGAAATCAATAACACAAACACTGCATTAGCCTGTCACAAGTGCTAGATGCTGTTTTGATGGAGCATTGCCAGCAGTGCCAGTTGCAATAGCACATATATCTCTGCAAGAGCCAAGCAGGAAGCCACTGGGTCTACCTGCACAAATGCAGAAGGCAAAGGCTTGTCCAAGAGCTGTAGCTGGACTGGAAGAGTGATGCCTTTTCCTAACATCTCTTCCCAGGGACTACCCACTAGCACCTCACGGCCCACACAGAACTGGAGGGCATTATTGAAATGCTGACACACAGCACTCTCCATTTTAATCAGAAGGCTCCCATTACAACCTTGAGTTTCAGATAAAGTACTGTCTTCACATTTGTAACCCAGACATTGATGAGTTGGTCTGAGTGAATATGGTCAACCCATGTTGAGGCTCCACAGACCTTCAAGCAAGGCTGCCTGACCATAAGACAATTACTGCAGGTTGATCTCAGGCAAGACAGCAGAGACAAGTGGGACACCAGCAACATGCAGTCCTCAAAACCTCTGAGGAAATAGACCTAGATGTCTTACCACAAAGACAGGAGAAAGCTCCTGTAAGATCAAGGCTAAAAGAAGTAAATAAATAAACCCGGAAAAGTCCTGTGGCTCCAGTAGGAAAGACTGAGCACTACCAAGCAGAGAGGTGCCACATGAGAGCAGCACAGCAGCAGCCTGGTGCCTGGTGTATGGCCTCATTACTGCAACATCAGCACAGAAGGACTCTACCTGCACGGATTTTACTGCAGGATCAGAGCTCTAGGAAGTCTGTATAAAAGATAACAAAAACTGAAAGAGGTTACAATTAAGGCTAACACCACCCAAAAGCTAAAGCAAACAAAACCACTCCACTCTATCAACTCTGTGTGCAGAGAGTACTCAAGCTCCTCTCCAGACCCTCACAGCCACATGCACAGACCCTAGTAAAAAGGGCCACTTTTCCTCCAGCTCCTGCTGCTGCAATTTTAAGGAACGAATCCAGACATCAGCAGAAGGGGAAGTTCAGGATATATATGGCATTGGTTTCCAAGAGAATATTTATTATGTCACGTGAGACCAACATATTTAGGCAACTTGGCAGAAAATAGACAGGCTACAAAGCTACCCTAAAAATACCACTCATGCTAATTACAAGAAGGAGAAGCAGCACCAGCCGTGGCAGCACTAACAGCTCGTACTTTGAGCGACACCCTGCTGATTTTTTTCCTAATTACATACTGCTACTTCTAAAAGATTCTCTCAGGTGCACAATTCACATGTTTAGTTTAATGTCAGGCAATTAAGATACAAGCCAAGTTCATTCCAGACTGGTGCCTTACAGCTCATCTGTGTGATTTACTAACAAATGTATCCCTCTACACTGTTTCCCATCAGGGCGTCAGGAAGTTTCTATATTTTGGAAGTCAGTTGTCCCCAACAGATGCATTCATAACACTGCCAGGTGCAAGTAGGGCACCAAGCCACGATGTTATGAAGAAACCCTGGAGCGACACTAGGAAAGGAAGAGACAAATTGCCATTGTGCATCAGCTCCATGGTCTATCTCATTGGGTGTGGTGTTTAAGAGCTATGCACTGGGTGCTTCAAAGGATGCCCAGAACTCTCACAAGTCTTTTGTTATAGTGCATCTGCTCATAAAGGAAGCCTTCCCTGCTTCCCTGCTAAAGGCAAACTTATGTCTCATTATAACATGCAATAAAAAGCTTTGTTTCCTTCCAGGAGGAGGAATGCTATCCGAGGAACATGTAGCTAGGAGGAAAGTGAGTCAGAGCATCATTATTTGGGAGGTGAAGAACTCTGGATGTGACAGCAGACATCAGTTCACCCAGACTGGGGTGGCAGTTCACATCAGAGAAGCTGGCCAGTGTCTCTGATCTCTGTTGGAGACAATTTCTTGCAAAAAAACAAAGCAAGGAGGAGCAGAAACAAGTAATTTGAAATTGCACTTTTTGAGAAGGTGGAAGGTTAACAAAGTAAGAGGTCTTTAAACCCTCTCCTAGTTGCTTTTCCCCTGAAGATGAGTGCTGCACACCATAGCCTGTCTGCCCTGCTGACGTCTTCCACTCAATCTCCACTACCTTCTAGTGCAATTAGTCAGACAAGAAACCAGAGGAAAAAAACCACACACACACAAAGCATCAGCAATTATGAAAATCCAGGACCTTATCCAATCTATTCTCCCACTAAAATCTGAGCTGCCTTTGCCAAGAAGCAGCTGCCTCTCCTTCCTTCCTCAGGACAGCTCTATCCAGCTTCAGCATTTTAATAGAATTGATAAAGACCAAAACCATCCAAAAAGACATTAAAAAGCTTAACTTCACCATAGGCTAGAGATGGAGAGGCAAGAAGCTGGCCAGGCAGGAGCTACACGCAAGTAAGTCTGCAGATGACACCAAGTTAGGTGGCAGTATTGATCTGAATGAAGGTAGAGAGGCTCTTCAGAGGGACTTGGATAGGCTGGATCAATGGGCCAACACGAACAGGATGAATTTCAACAAGGCCAAATGCCAGGTCCTGCTCGTGGGTCACAACCTCAAGCAATGCTACAGGCTTGGGGCAGTGTGGCTATAGAGCTGCCTGGCAGAAAGGGATCTGGGGGCTGTAATAGACAGGAGCTGAATACGAGCCAGCAGTGTGCCCAGGTGGCCAAGAGGCCAATGGCATCCTGGCTTGTATTAAAAATGCTGTGGCCAGCAGGGGCAGAGAGGTGACTGTCTCCTTGTACTCAGCTTTGGTGAGGCTGCACCAAGTACTGTGTTCAGTTTTGAGCAACTCAACGTTACAGAGATGTGGAGGTGCTGGAGCGAGTCCAGAGGAGGGCAAGGAAGCTAGGGATGGTTAGCGTGAAACAGAGGAGGCTGAAGGGAGACCTCATTGCTGTCTACCGCTACCTGAAAGGAAGCTGTGGAGAGGCAGCTGATGGTCTCTTCTCACAGGTAACTGAAGACAGAATGAGGAGGAATGGCCTCAATCTGAGGCTGGGGAGGTTTAGATTGGACATTAGGAAAAACTTTTGCACAAAGAGAGTGGTCAGGCACTGGAATGAGCTGCACAGGGAGGTGGTGCAGTCACCCACCCTAGATGTGTTTAAGGGTGGTCTGGATGTGGTGCTTAGGGATATGGTTTAAAGGCAAACCTTGTAGAGTAGGGTTATAGAATGGACTTGATGATCCTGAGGATCTCTTCCAGCCTGGATGTTTCTATGATTCTGGCCACACGCTGGTGACAGTGGCTCTTCCCATGGCATTAGCCAGAACAGAAACCAGCTCTGCCTCCCTGGCTGAGTAACTGCAGGGCTTGCAGAAGTCAATAGTTGTACAAGAAAACTTATTTTTGTTACTAAAATCAGCAAGGGTGACTCACAATAGGCTTGGGGAGCCTCCTTGATGAGTTTCATTGTTATGCAGCCACCTTTCACCCTTAATTTTCAAAAATACCCAGAGCAACAATAATGACAATAGAGCATAACAGCCATAATTAGCTAATGGGAGAGAAAATTTCCAAGTCACCAACTAACCAGAATTGCTACTTCTAAAAATGCATCAGAAATGAGTGATGTAGTGAATTTTGTTGAATGTGAGAAAAATCTAAGCAGATTGGCCATTCTCTTCTGCAAATTCACTAACAACATCCTGATAGCCACATCAGAAGAAAGAACAGGAGCAAGCAGTGTTCAGAGGGCTGGCTTTGAGGATGATTTACTGATAAACACATTAGAAACATCTCCTACTTGCAAAATAAATAGGTCTGATTCAAAACCAAGCAAAATCACTGCTTTATCAAACACAGGTTAATGGATACAATGACAAAGGTAAAATGAAGAAGGGCAAGATTTTGAAATGACATGCTAGCTGATGGCTCAAGACAGACATTTTGGAAAGTTCTTACACTTCCCAGGACTGAAACCACACAAAGCAATTAAGAGCCCTACCAACACTGACACGCCGATGTGAAACTTGATCCGTTGACTTGGTCAATGCAAAGAGCAATGAAGAAAAGAAGACAATCAAACTTAGGACAACTGCTACTGCTTCTTGAAGCACCAAAGTTGGCTGGAATCTTTACTTAAGGCTAAAGTCCGGTGGCTCTCCTCTGAGTAGGGGGTGACATGGAGACTATTTTCCTTGTAGAGTTTATTTTGAGCTGAGAATACTTTCCAGTCTGGTGCTAACAGACAAGACTGTAACTACATTGTGTTAAAGAATAATGAGCGAATTTCCAAAGCCTGTCACAGGGGAAAGCATTTTGCTCTTTACAGTACTTGTTTCTGCAAGGGTTTTTTCACTTTCAAAATAAGGTTGTGTACTTCTATAGCATGAAAGGGTTCAAATAAATACAACACAACTGTCTATCCTATCTACCATCCCAGGCAAGACAAGAAAATCAGATCTCAGATCAGATAAATAGTTATAAATTGGCCACATCTGAAGGAGAAGGATGTAATTTTCCCATATTCTACTCCCTGGCAATCACCTCCAAGATTTTCAAGAACAACAGTATCAGCCTCCCAAATACTCCCCAGCATGGGGCTTCTCCAGGATTTGGGGACAAATTTCTACATCCTCTCTAGAAGCCACAGGTGAAGAAAATTGTTTGCCAAGATGTCGCAGTAAAAGCTTGTATTAACACCTCTAGTAACACCTCCAGTGATGTTCTCAAAAAGTATTCTTATGAACAGCTCCAGAACTGGGAGAGGCTCTTCCACTCTTCACCCAAGCCAATATACATTGGGTGCAGCACAAGGGGAGATTACAAAGTGGGTCATTTCCTGTGTTTCTCCAGCACCTTCTACTTCAGAACTGCTGCCAGTTGGGACCATCCAGGAAGAAAGTGAACAAGCATGAGGAGGTTTTAAAGGTTCCACTCAAACCAGCAGAGCAAACTGCAAAGGGCACGGTATGTGCACTAAAGGCACTGGTCCCCAAAATCCCGCTTCATCCAGCCCCTTGTTTACAGTTTGTGGTGCCCTAGGATTGGTGCTTAAGTTACCACTTCAAGTCCTACTCAACATGGAAGAGGATTAGTTAACAAAATGCATTTACAACTTTAGAGTTCAGTTCTTATACCCAAAGACAGTTACAGTATCTGCCATCTGTACTGAACAGCTCCTTGGAAGAAGCTCCCCAAGCCAGCATGGCAGACGAGCACGCACAAAGTTATGGTAACAGCAAGCACAACCCACTTAAAGCTCTTCAACTGTGAAAGTGATTGACATGACTTCCAGATTAAAAGCCTTCTGCAAAACCCATCAGCTAAATAATAACACGTGCTTATTTTTTTGTGTGTGTACAGCAAGTTGGTAGTTTGCTGGAAAACAAAGTGCCTCACCTAACCCACTAAAACACCACTAAGCCTGTATGCAGAGCTAAAACATGTCTCCTGCCCAGGCTGGTGTTCTCAGTGTTGAGAAGCAGTGGAAAACAGAGTGCTTTGGTTCACACTAAGGCCAGCTGAAAGAAATGTCAGCAGTTTTTATTTTAAAACACAGGTAGCTTTGTGCACAGAGCTAGGAACACTCTCAGCTCCCTCAAACATTTTAGCATGTACCAATTCTTCTGAGAAAGGTGGTGGAGACAAACCTTTCTTTTGCTAGAATGGTCAGCCACAGAAGCTCCTCTTTCACTCCTCAAACCAAGAGTCCCATCCCTGGTACTGCTCCTGGTGACTGTAAGGTCCATCCTCAAGCCTGCCTGACAACATCAGCTTCTGCAGGTTTTTGAGTTAATCTCAAGTCCTGGGGATAGAGAAGGCGTCCCTTGGACTGCCATTTCTGGAACTGGCACTCATAATCAATGTCAACCACCTTCTGCTCCCTTCCTGCAGCAGATCCAGGGACAAAATTAGCACAAGCTAAGCAATACAGAGTGTGACTGTGCTGCAGTCAGGACGGTTACTACACACCACCCAAACCTCTGACATTTCCATAGAAACCACAGTGGGAAAGAGAAAAGTCTCCAAAAGCTGACAAGATAAAACACCCATGATGACATAAGTAACTCTGGTAGGAAAAAATACATGTGCCTGGTTCCCTGTCTGGCTCTCCAGCAGCTTGGGCACTCACAGGTAACACAGTTAACATCAAACTGACACCAAAACTTTTTTTTTTTCCCCTAGCTCCTCAAGCTGCCTGATGTGACTTACCCAGTGGGGGTATTTCAGAGAACAAACTTGTTGCACATTGTGACTCTCCTCCCTGTTATTTAAGGGAGCATTCTTGCTTTTAGTGACGCTAGACACAAAGAAACTTTCTTAACTTTTACTTAGACTAGCTAAAGCCTTCCAGAACATGCACTGTCCTCATTAGCAGGATCGATTAAGCAAATAAATACTGGAATGTGTAAGAGAAGCAATGGACTCACTTGGTAAAAAGAACCTCCTCACATGGAAAAAACACCCAGCAAACCCCCACATTACAACCAACCGCACACACTCTCAGATGGAAGTTAATAAGCCACTCCCAGCAAAAGAGGAGCTTCAACATGTTCCTTACATAGTTGCCTACTCCAAAGAAGTGTTTTTGTGCAACACTGAGGAAAAAAAAAAAAGAAGAAGAAGAAAAAGAGGGGAAGGAATAAGTTCAAAACAAACAAAACCCAACAGCTGAAAATGCTACATGATGGGATTTAAATAATTTGGGATGCTCTGCCCTTGTTCTGGAAAACCAGTCATCTCCCAGTGCTTGGCAGAAGCAAGCTGGCTGTACTGGGACAAACACAAACAGGCACGGAAGGAGGTTGGTTGTTACAACTGAATCATTTGGTGAGGTGCCCGATATATCTCCAAACCCTTTCCAGAGAAAGGGATAATATCCACAGCTTGCCCAGTGCTAAGCTCAATTGACTACAAACTACAGTATCCTTCTACAAAAGCCAGAAAAAAACCGAGCCAAATTCCAGGAGGTTTGGAAGCAAATCTGGGCACAAATACTTTGCAAAAGGTCAGAGATGTTTGCCTGAGGCTCGGTTAACTCATAGAACAAGTTTTAGTGCGACTGTCACTGGAACCGTGCAGAAATTCCCACGACAAACACCATCCCCACGCAATAAAAAGCAAACTTCCTTACCGTGACACAAGCCGAAGGTGGCTGCAGTACTTGAGGAGAAGCTGCTCTGCTCAAGCAGCCCACCTCGAATTACCATCGCTTCGCAGGCACGCACACGCTCGGATCATGTGCAGGCTGCGCCGAGCAGCTCCCGACGCTGAATCTCTGCTCGGCTTCTACGAGCCTACGAACCGCGCCGGTCATCAAACGGGGAGCTTCAGGAGCAAGAATGCAACGTGTGCATCTTGCTCTCCTATTATGGTTGTGATGTTATGGGCTGATTGCCCCCCGTTTTCCCCCGTTGGTAAGGCAAAGCTTTACCGCTAGCATCTATCACACACAGCACATGACTGACTGCTTAGGAAAGACGAACAACAAAAAACAGGGTTGCTTTTTGGGTCTTAAAAAATACTTTTGTCTGATGGATGTGGGTTTTTTTTCTGGAATTAAGTGTCTAAATATATACTCCACCTACGACTTTATCAAAAGCAGAGCTAAAGACACTAACAAGTCAATACATTAAACGGTTTATCTTGTTAGAGGTTTTACAGCTACTTAATAATGACTTCTGGTAACTGCTGCCTGTGTATGTTTATTAGCGTAAGAGAGCCTTTAAAAAACTAAGTCTGTGCAACAGTGTAACCCTTCCTTTCAGCTGCATTAAAAAAATAATGCCACGCTCCAATCAATAGCATCATTAGCAAGAAACTAAAAAAAGAACAGCAGAAGCTATAAAATACAGTAAATTACAGTCTGAAAAGGGCTTTACTGCCACCATATTTTATAAATTCCTATTGAAAATTCACATACGGGGGAGAAAAAAAAAAGGTTAGATATACACCCAAAAAAACCCAAATCTGAACCAGAGATAGAGCAAATTTGTTGTGTTCTCTGACAAGCAAAATAACAAAACCAGAATGGTAGACTCCAAGCTGACCTTAAGGGTCAGTCACATTTTCCATGTGCTACTAAATATCTCTTGCAAAAGTAGGGTGGGCGGAGGGAGAATCAGTTCATAAAGCCCCACTCAGTGTTTACATGAAGTAAGCAGTGAGAAATTACGATTTTTACAAATCAGAGCAAATCTGTCTTTAGTTATCTGGACAAGAAGAAAGTTTAGTCCCACTCTGTCGATACTTTGGTGTGTAATGGTTTTTACACATCTCGGAGTTTAAGCCCCTGAAGACAAACAGGCACTTCACCGCACAAAGTAAGAAGCATTCCTCCCTCTCTGAGTACTGAGGCACTGAAAGGCACAGCAGCTGAGTTCACAGAGCACCAGAAGAGCGTAAGCATTACTTTGGCCAATAAAAACAAAACTCAAAACAAAGCTACAAATACAAACTCAACCTGCACCATGAGCCCACTGCTTATGGAATGAGCTGTTTGCCCTTCAGCTTCACCCACCTTCCTGAACCAAGTCATTAAAAGATGCTGATGCGTGGATTCGAAGTTACTTCCATCTTATCACCTGGATTCAGGAGTCATAGGCTTATACCCCAGAGACCCCACTTCACCTCCAACCAGGTTGGAGTCCAACATTTATTAAGAATAGCTGGTCATTAGGATTCCACTCTGAACAGGCTGAAAATTTAGATAAACTTTTTTAGGATTTAAAAAAATCCTAAAACAAAAACAAAACCAAAACCAGACAGCAAGACCCACTACTTTTTCTGCTTGCTCACTTAACAAGTCAAGTTTGGAACATCTGCAGGAACTGCTCCTCAAGCATATCCCAGCACATCCTTACTATTTATTCCCAGGCAAATAAACCACCACCCTCTGCCAGAGCTGGCTGAAAACATCACCCTGAGGCTGCCCACCTTCAGGCTGCATTCCCAAGAGAGGATGACACTGCATGGGGTAGCAAGTGAAGGCTGCAGGTCTTGTGCAAGCTACCAGTCACCAACTGTCCTCCTCCACGAACACTGCTTATCACACCTAAGGCAAGAATTTCCTTCATTTGGCTTATCTGATCTGAAGGTACTTTCAGAGTGGGTAAGATGAAAGGGGATAGAGGCATGGTTAGAAGCAGAAGTAATTAGGATGCCAGAAACCAAATCAAAACAGAAGATACAGATTTTAAAGGAGTCCACCTCTATTAATCTCAGTCTGAAAGAGTATTAAAAGCATTTCTATTCCAATAACAATCTTCAAAGAAAGCAGCCGAACAAGTGTGCAGTACTACTTCTACTGCCATTCTTAGCTAAGCCAGGTAAGATGACCTCCACCGCACGTTTCCATGCACGCTTCTAAAATGAGGACTATGCCCAATTTAAATCTAAAACAGGCATTTGAGATACTGTAGCCAGGTGATGGTCCCCAGTACAACAACACCATAAACCACTTTGAAAGTTGGGAGGTTAGGATTTTTGTTTAACATATTACTTTTTTCTTTTACCTTTCTGCCAGCTTCCCTAGAAGTAAGCAAAGCAAGACTCTTGTGACTAATCCTTAGCTTTGCCGGCTGACAAAAATCACTGCATTACCACATCACATTTAAAAATCAAAAAGAAAAATACTGTTTTACTTTGGGGGGAGGGGAAAACGCAAAGCACACACTTGGTCCTCTGCTTTCTCCTCGGCCCCTGAAGCATCTCCCTGCACCGCTACCAGTCATGGTCCAGGGCTGGCACTGCTCCCTTTGCTTTGGGGAAGCCTGCACAGCACAGTGATGCACACTGACCGGGCAGAAAAACAACATCAAGGCAGAGAGAGAACTGCCTCTGTGATACGGGAACTGCTGTGAGAAGTTGCCATGGAGAAAAGGGAACTGCTGAAGTGTCTTGAGGTACATGGTGCCGAGAGACATTACAGCAAAGCCAGGGGGAATACAGAAGCAAATGGATTTAAGTGCTCCCACAAACCTGAAGCTTCCAGACAAGAAATTATCAGTAATTACTAATAATATAATTTTCATGCAGCACTCATCAAGCATGAACCAATTCTGTCCTCACAACAAAGAGGAACAACAAAAGCCACAAACAGTTACCAAATTAGCTTATTAAGATCTCTGGAATTTTTTTTTTTTAACCTTCATAACCATCAAAATTGGTCTGAATGCACAAACATGATTATGATAAAAAGACCCAGATATTTTCTGGACACAGAAGCACCAGATACATCATCATACTGCAGAAAACATGCTCCGAGGTAGCTCTTTCAAGGGATGAAAGGCTGCTCCCCTGGAATCACTAATCCTGCAAGGCTGCTCCTTTGCAGGAAGAGCTGCTGTACAGGAGCAGTTTAAGAAGCTGCTACTCAGGTTTCAAACGTGGTCCTCTTTAAAGCACACAGTTATCAAATGACAGAGGTAGCTAAGTAGACTATCCAGACCACAGCTCATGGAAAAAAACACAAACAAAAAACCAAAACCAAACCAAACAAATCCAACAACAGCACAGTTAGGAGGTGCTGAGAGTCCAAAGGCTTCAGTTAGTTTTCCTCCTGTGTCTGTGCCCATTTCCCATCAAAGTAAAGCCCCATAAGGCAGAAAGCTCAACCATGATCAGATACTTTCTTCATTAAGATTCAGGAACTGACAACACTGCCTATGGACCAAAGCAGATTCATTGTTCAGCAGCACCTGTGTATGCCAACAATTCAACCCCCATGATGACAAGTTCACAAGATGCCTGCTGATGGCCTGGTGAAAAAGATGCAATCATTCCATCAGCAAGGTGAAGCAAGTCCTGAAGAGAAGTCGGACAGAGGAAGACTTAAAAGTTCTGCAGAGCCCTTCCCACTGCCTCTCTCTGGGAGCTGGGGCACTAGGAAGGGAAAGGAAACCTTCAGAGGCCAGTGTCCACAGTCGGCAGGAGCTGCAGCAGGCAGCTCATTCCAGAGACATTTTTAGCATGAAGGAGGACAGGACACACTAGCAATCCTGCATTGCTGCTTCCACTCTGCTTCCAGAATTTCAAACTCTGTAATGATACGGTTCCTGGAAGAGCACTTCTAACTGAATTAGAGGACATCTCAGGAGCACACCCTTGGCAGCAAGACTACCGTGATGTGGAAAGACTCCTGACTGCATGATACTGTGATACTGTGATACTCCGGCTCTCTGCAATTCAGTTACATGCCTCTTTTAGAAGATGTGAGAGGTAGGTGTTTTAAAAGCATCCTGGTCCTATCTTTGTATGTTGGGTTTCTTCTTTAAAGTAGCAAAATGAATTGCTGTACTCTCTCCTTTACCTGGCTGTGCTGCTAAGAAAGCCTTTGCATCATACTCAAGTAAAGATGAAGCATAGGCTCAGTTTTCATATTAGCAGGGAGGGCAGAGACTCCAAGAAGCTTCACCCTACACTAACTAGGTTTGGCATTGCCCAGACACGCTTGCTTATGGAATTTTTATGCAGTGAAAGAATAGATCTTCCACAGCGACAAATACTTCACACAGTTGTCCAGACTGAAATACCCATTTGACAGCAGATTCAACTCACCCTTGGATTAATTCATGCTCTGAAACATGCCCTTAGAAGGAGAGTTAGTTGTTCTTTTGCATTAAGCAAAGCTGTGCTAAAATGTTTGTTTCCAATGGAACAGGGAGACAGACATCAGGAGGAGGCAAGCTGTGTCTGAAAAGCAGAATTTCTGGCAGATGGGTCAAGAGCAGCAGCTGTGTTCAGAGAAAACACATACATCTTTACATACTTAGGGTTGCCATTTCAGAAACATTGTAAGAGACAGTTCACAGCAAGGGAAAAAGGGATCCTTTTTGACCACAGGTGTTGGGATATTGTTCTGAACCTTTCCAGTCAGTAGTGCAGATGGATGTCTCATCGGGCAGAGAAAAGGTCAGCATTAGTAATGAAGCTGTACCAGTTTGTGACAGTATCAGAAATACCAAACAGAAATTTGTATCTTTACTGCAGTGTGATCACCAAATGCATGAGAACAGCCCTCACATGCTCAAGTCCAAGTTAAGCCACTGCTGCTCTCAGTCAGGCTTGAATTTCCTTACCAGCACTGTGGCCCTATACACATCAGGAGTGCATTTCTCTTCTCCCAGGGAGAGGGTAGAATTTACCTGCACAATGTGCAAGGGATGTAAAAGGGAAGAATCACAAAAGTGATGTGTTTTGGCCTATGTCCTTGATGTGAAGCAGGTGCCTAGTACAGGGATGACCAAGGAAGATTGAATCTGAGTATTCAGAGCCAGGCGAGACTGAGATGAAGTAGTCTGTGCTTAATAGATGAATGATCAGATTTTACAGTGCTCATCACATGCCACTTTCTGCAGCAAAGTCAAAAAGCAGCTCCATAGATTCTCTGCAAGTCAGCCAGGCAAAGCTTGGTAAAGGCAAAGGGCTGCTGCTGGATTTACTAAACTGTGTCACGGAAAGAGCTACAGATGCCTTATCATCACTGAAATGTTACAGAGATAATGCCTGTGTGTGTTAGCTGCCTCCTGGAAACGCAGCTAAGGGCACTTTTATGCTTATTCTGCATTGAAACCAGTGTGTCACATCTTTTATGCTAACAGACGTTCCAGACATCCAGCAGAAAATGAGAGCAGCAACATTACCACCACATATTTTGGATTGCCCTGACCTCAGCAGGTTCTCTCTAACCCTTCTTTCAAGATATTCTAAGTGGATTTTTCTCCACTGATAGGGCCAGGGAGGCCTAGGAATTGTTACAAGCAGAACCAAGTAATGAGTTAACCAAATCCCTTATGCCAGTTACACTTAAAATACTGAAATGCTGCCCTAAACGTGCTACATGGTCAGTAATTAAATAAGCAACAACATTGTGCTCCCAGGATTTTTCCAGTGAAGGACTGGGAAGCACTTAAAGAATCCTTCGCCATGTAACTATGTAGGTCCAGCTTTGCTCTTTCTCCTTGGTGAGGACTCAGAAGCAGCACTCCATTTTCAGAGGAGCACTATATAGGTTAACAAGCACTCTTGTTTTCCCCCTTACAGCTCAGGGAGAGAGAGGAACATGAAGTGCAATGTGAACATCTGGTTTAGCAAACACACACACAGGAGGGCTGCATTAGGAGGAAGAGCATTAGAGATAATTGTGTCAAAGACAGAGCCAAGTCCTATGAGCCTTTTTCAAGTGAGTGCACTAAGGACTACTCCTGAAAAATTAGTGTGTGGTAGAGAAGAAAGCAGGGCAGCAGAAGGATAACTCAGTCAGCAACACTGATTATAAAGGAAAATAAATCATCTTTTCTATTGCAGGTGCCCTCAGCATCATTTCCAAAGATTGCTCTCCTGAAAGCACCTCTTCAGCCTGGTGAGATCAGCAGGATTCAGGAGTAGGAGATCACCTCCAAGTGCCTAGCTGACCTTAATTCTGCAATGGCAAGTCCTGTAACAGAAATACACTCTTATCCTCACTCAGGCCAGCAACTAAAGAGCTGACAAGCAGGAAAGCTATTTGCTTCATCACATATTCAACAGGGTCATCTCTCCTCAATTGATATTCTGAGGACTTGGTCCTTCAACTATTTTCTATTTATGCACATTGTTCATCTCTGCATTCCTCGTGCTTGTAAGCCTTCAGATAAGACCTGCTCTATTCATAAATAGCAGAACTCAAACAGAGCAAGATTCCAGCATTAGTCAGAGCTATTGAGAGAAGGGAAATTAGACAGCAGGTATAAAGAGAAAGCCTGAGCATGTGTTACATATTTAAATTACATTGACATTTCTTCAAAGCCTCATTGGGGATTTTTTTACGGTTTAAGGAGTTTCATCAAGGATTTTTTGCTTGGGTTTTGGCCTTTTTTTGAGGGAAGGTTGCACTTGCAAAGGTGAGATTCCTACCAAAAATGATCAAGCAGCTGTTACTGCCATAGTGGGAGAGAAAGAGAGCACAGAGAGGCTGAATACCATAAAATTAATATCCAAGCTTGCTGTGGAAGAACAAGTATGGCTAAAAGGAGCAGAAAAGTCAAACTAGGGGAAAAAAAAACAAAACACCACAAAACCAAAACCACACACACAATATGGAGTTTAGATCCTTACCATACAGTCACAGAAGACAGACTGTCCAGAACAAAGCACAGACAGAAGAAGAAGGATCAGTACAGGTGTGATGTGCTCACACTAAGGAGCAATCCTTACGTCACTTTGCACTGCTATGTGCTCAGAGACATGAAGGGGTCCACATCTCCTTGATACCTGGACCTGGCTGAAGGCTTCTACTAATAAATCCCTCATTTATTAAGAGAACTTCTCATCACAGAATAAAAGCTACACCCACTGGAAGCCGCACTTAGTGAACACGGTAACTAAATACAAAAACAATTCAAGAACTTAATATTGTTATATCTTCCTAATTACCTCATGAGCACTTTTTTTCTTCTTTTGTTGAGATTTCTCCCCCCCCTTATAACTGGCAAACTGCATTATTGCTCCATTGCTGTTTTGAGGATTTTTTACCTCCCTCACAATCCAAAACTTAACTCGCCACTTTAGCCTCCAAACCTGCGAAGACATATGCAGGCAGACAGCTTTCCTGAACTTGAGGCTACAAGCATAGGTAGCCAGCACAGTTCTGTTTTGTGCTGCTTCAGGAGACCAGACAGGAGTGCAAATCAAACATCAGCCCTTTAAAGAAACCCTTTTTGCTTCACCAACTATTTGGACTGAAACCAGCTTCTCACAACCAGTCTAAGGCAATCCCCTACTCCCTTCTTTCACAGGACAGATGCACCTGCAGCGTTACACTGCACTACAGACACTTTCCTTCCAAAGTGCCCACTCTCAATTTTCATCCTTTGCTGTACATGGACAGGATAACCTCTCCTCAGGCTAAAAAAACCACATAAAATAGTTACAGGTTGAAGAACATGCAGGAACAGCAAAATAAAACTAGCATTTCTGACATTATTGTGCTGGTGACTCATCAATTAATTCTTGTTTGTCAGCTCCTATAAAGGTCAAGGTCTTCAGAGGCAGCTGAGGCCAACAGACCCTTGACAAGGACAGCAGCCAGGCTTGGACCCAGATATGCCTTTTCCTGCCTGTAACTGTTAACTGTCACAAAAGTAGCCTCTTTCCCACCTGCAGCCTCCACTAGGAGACACTCAGCGCACAAGCTCCATCAGTATTTCAGCCGAGCCAAACTCTGCCGGTCAGCTCTGTCTCTCTAGGTAGGGAAACAGTTTTTCCCTCCACAAAAACCCAGGGTTTGGTTTCTGTCTCCGGTGCAGTTTTACTCCAGATTCAGCAAATGACCTTTCACGGCTCAGCCAGCAGCTCTGCCACAGGTGGCACACCTAACAGATGCCCAGACCCCAACTAACAGCAGCAGCAGATCAAAAAGCACCACCATGCTGACATGGAACCACAGAGACAATACAAAACGCAGCCTGCTGCAAGCTGAGGCAGGGAAGGTTCAGGGGACTCACTTGCATAGTTTGTCCTTCATTAAGATCCTTTTGGCTGGAACGCAGAGAAGGAAAAATCAGGGATGTATTTGTACTTAATGGCATGGGCCACACAGTAATTTGCAGTCTCTATATCCAAGTGTCACATCTATTGCCTGTGCTGAACGCATGCTTTAGTTCCTTTATTCTTACTTTCCAGTTTTTCTTTCCTGTGGTGATCCACTGTGCTCTCCCCTACCACGAGCTCTGCATGAATAATGTTTCGCTGAACAGAAAAATCTCTCCCCTGCTGAAACCAGCCAGATCAGACTCTTTAGACAAAGGAAGTAACATTTAAATATAATAATAATAATCTTTCAGAACTTGGAGGTAGGAAAGCTGGATACAGACAATGCTAAAGAACCTAAGTCAGCAGGGCATAAGAGTCAAGTTTCTTATCCCTAAAAACTGTTTCTACATCATGCCACCCCCACCCCCCTGCTCCACTGCCTTGTAAATTTAGATCACCCAAAAAAGAACCACTACAAAGGCAATGGAGCTTGTTCAGTGGCCAACAGGGCTTTCTCCAAGTAGGATCAGAAGGAAAGCATTCAAAAGTCTCATTAAGCAAGCAGCTGCCTTTTGATGTTTAAGTGACTTACTGCTTTTGAAAAACAGGGACTGGTAGATCCAGGATACAACTGGAAAATTGCTCTGCTGGTGCTTAAAAGCTTGTGGCCCTAGGACAATTCGAGTTGCAGGACAGCTTTTCAGTGACAAGATTTCACATTGAACAGCTTGAGTTTTCCACTGCTATTATCAGAAGTCAGTGTTGGCAAGGGATATTACAGGTTTATCTAATAGATTCAGTAGAAGATTCCTTGTCTGAGCACATCTTGAAAGGGCAATCCCTTCTGCCTCACCACTCTTTCACTGTTATATTTAAATACATTAATATTTTAATCTTCTAAAAGCATAGGCTTTAAAAATAAATAAGGTGGGGAATGTGACCATTTTTAGGAAACAGTACCTAGAGAAACATTCTAATGTATGTATAAACATTTCAATACCCCCAAAGAACACAGTAAAACCATCCTGTGTCACACGGGAGCAGCAATTTGGGATATCCAAACTGACACCTTCTAAAAAGCAACATAAACCTGCGACCATCTACTAATCTGAAAAGACAGTGGAGAAAACAGACTTCCATGCCTTCAGGAAAATATTTCCTTTCATGTTTTACAGTAAGATTAATAATAATAATAAAAAATAAAAATAAAAAAGAGACAGAAGGAGACAGACAGACATCTGGGTTATGTTCTAAATGTAATTAGAAGCCTGACAACAGGACAGAATAATGTCAAACAAATTACAAGCAATGTGTTTCCATTCACAGGGTGACAAGTCAACAGGCAGGCAGTTAATTTTAAGACTGATTATGTACCAACTCCTTAAATAAAATAAACACACTCAAGTACACATAAAGCAACAGGGAGTCGAAGCACACCATCGATTTCCCTTTGGGCAGGGCTGAACATCTCAGTTGTATCTAAGAAATGAGTTCGAGTATTTTAGTGGGGGTTGGTTGGTTGTTTTATCAGTAGCTGCCACTCCTTCCTGGGTGCCCAAGGCAACGTGCCCTGGATCTCAGTCCTGGGACTGCTGAGCATCTTCAATCATCACTAAACACCAACACAAGTGCATATAAGCTCATATATAAAATGACACTACAGAGCAACTCCCACTCACAGTTCTGCCCCAGACAATAACTTATGGTAGGAAAAGTCGTAAGATTATGACAAAAGGTCTTTAAAGACCATCATCTTCACACTGCATCAGACAGCTCCTCTTCCCTGGTTCTCCAGCACTCGGAGCACAGCGTGCAGACAGGGAAGGGCTTTGCTCTCTGAGCTTGGGTACACTTTCAGGGGCTGACTAGCACAACCCCTTCCCACTGAGGGGCTCATAGGCATCAGGTTTGGGGCTGTTTTGTCCAGGTCAGGAGAAACAACCCCACAAACAGAGGGTTATCTGCTGCCTGAGAACTGCCCACTCCTAATCAAAGGAGCTATCGAACTGGGTAGTGACAGTGGAAACAAAAAAAACTTCTCTAGGAGAGGTAGCTCTGCTAAAAAGCTTTTTGGAGTAGACCAAGCCTGAAAGACTTTGCCTGTGACAAACTACAGACGTAGCAGGAACAAAAGAGCTACAAAATATTCCACATTATTCCCCACTCTGAGCTTTAAAGTCCCACTAGAGGACTAACAGCAATCCCTGTGCAAACTGGGATGTGTTCTCACAGAAAACAGGCAGCCCCTGCCCGACAGCCCATTTCCCAGCACCTGTACAAAAGAGACCCATTCTGCTTCCCACATCAACACCTGCAGGAACCAATTTACACAAAGCTTCCATTTCCCATTTCTGAGGCAATTTTACAGAAAGAACTAAAAATCATCAACCGAAACCGCAAACAAATCCAAACCCTTGATCTATCGAGTAACAGAAGGGGAAGAAGTGCAGCCTAGGGAGAGAGCAGTTGCAGAGGACAGCTCTTCATTTTCTTGCAGCAATAAGAACTCCCTATTTGTTTGAATGATGGTGGCTTCACAGGCACACCAGTGCAGAGCCAAAAGACGACAGCTATGACGTAAATAGAGGGGAAAAGCAAACGGAGTCAGCGCAAAGCGTTAAGGCAGCCATGGGACACGATGGTGGAGACGCCAGGCTGCAAGGAGAAACAATGCAGCAAAACAGAATGACAGATGAAAAAAGAAAGGTTACAAAAGCAGAACAGACTAGAAAGGCACTTACAGGATAATTATCCTTGCCTGTGTTTCTAATTATATCTGTAACACTTAAAGCTGAAAGGATTCTAGAAGGCAAACTTAACTTTTTGTCCTCTGTGCCACTTTCTGTTGGCGTTTGCCCCAAATGCCCAAAGACAAGAGGTTGGTTTCAGTATCTGCTCCTGGGTGTGTGGAATGTTCCCTGAGAAAATCTGGAAGGGGGAAAGCTGGCCTGGCTAAAATCCCTGCAGTGGGGCAGGAACAAGCTGGGCAGCCCCATCAGACACACACCTACCCTCAAACCTTACAGTGGAAATGCAACTCCAGCAACACCACTGCAGAAATTCCAGGCAGCTTCTGGTGAACATTTCAACAAACCATAAAACCAGGGCCAGACTGCAAGTTAGACATCAACTCCAAATCCCTTGAATAAATATATAACACAGTTTAGGATGGGCTGCAGACTGGTGAGACTGGCAGGAATGATGACAACCCAAGAGAATCTCTGTGCCTGGGCAGGAGCAGACATGAAAAGCTGGGGGAGTCATCTTGTTACAATTTCTCTGGACTCTAAATGGTTCTTTAGAGCTTCACATTAACTGTGTAATGTATCTACAAGCTTATAGCTGTGAACAATTTCATTTAAACTAGATCTCTGAAGCATAAATTGGCCCAAACTGCTCAAATCTGAAACAAAGAGGAAATAATAGGTATTAGATTAACCAAGTAAAGATACATCAATTTTAATTGTAGAGCTATTCAGAGTAGAGTACTCTGGAGAGGAAAAAATACTTAGACTATCTCCATGGGAGTAGTAGTGCTTAGCTTTAATCTGGAGTGTTGTCACTCTACAGAGATGCAGCAATCTGAGAATTTTAATGCCATATGCCAGACTTCAAGAAGTCAACCCAGATTTCAGAACACTAAAGTCTGTAACAGTCAATCAGGACATTCAAACATCATAACTGGAATCATTTTAAGTTTGGAAATAGACAAACCTGATGAGAACTGCAGCAGCACTACCAGCATGCTCTAAGGCTGCCATCGGAAGGGGAACATCTCAACACTCACTATCTGCTGCATGATTCAAGAGCCTGGCACATTTGCTGATACCTGAATCTCTCTGCTAATTAAGGAAAAGGGAAAGACTTTTGGAAAACAAAAGTTATAACAGCTCAGAATATTTCCAGTAATGTTTCAGATGCTGCAGTGAGAGATCTTACCCAACAGCTTTGGGAGACAAGGCAGTAATATTTGTCATCAGCACCTTCCCCAGCTCAGCATGCTGAAAGCACACAGAGGAAAAAAAAAAAAAACCAACACACAGTCCGGGAATAGTTAAGTGTCTGGAGAGAGGAGTTTGTTTGGTTTGAGGCTTTTTCCCTGCTTTTTTTATTTATTTACTGATAACTGAATCAAACCATAAAATCAGGCAAAGAGCACACAGCTTCCGTAAACCACACCAGCCCTTGTCCCATAGCAAAGATAAATACACTTTTGCAAAAGGACATAACTCCAACACACTGAGCAGATATTCTTGAGATCTCCAAAATTACCCTTCTAAGTGTCAGCTGAAGAGGCTGGAAGCCAGCTTCAGAGTGACCAACGTGGCTGGAGTCCGAGACACCCCATCATGAAGATACGAAGGCCAACATGCTGCCAGCCTGGCTGCACTGGGAGGTTTGGTACACCAAGAATATGCCTGGGTTTTGGGAAGGGCTCTTTCAGCTGGTTTCTTAACCAGAAGCTTATGAGCAAAGGGCCTCACTGCTCTCTCAAAACACCCAAGAATCAGAACCTAAATTAATTACAAGTGTGAGCTGGATTGAACCTTGGAGGAAAATTAAGTGGTCAGAGGCAGCTGATGGGGACTGAACAAACCAGCTGCTTCCCACAGCTGCTGTGAAAAACATCAGTGCCACTATGTTGCACCTGCAATTATTTTAAGCAATCAGCTTTTGAAAAACAACCATAAATAAGGTTCATTCCTCCTTTCTCATAACAGTACAACTTGTACTTAACCTCCCCTGTCACTAAAGAAATATTCCATCTAAGAAAGCAGCACAGTATCAAATTAACAACCCAACAAACAATACCTCCACGTTGCTATGCCTGTTAACCTTTGATTTACAACCACGGGATTGTCAGTTTTGTTTTTTAAATTAAGATGCTTATATCCTGAAGGGTAACAAAGTTCACCCTATTAAATTAACATCTGCTATAAATAATGCACTACCAGAGAGTCAAAGAACATTTACAAAGCACTAAAAGCAGGTGACTGAGCATTAAACAGTCTTTCTCTGTATAACTGAAAAGATAAAAAGATAATAAGCATCAGAAAACTAAACTCTTTCTTTGCACACATTTTTTGCTGTAAGAAGAGTCAACTCTAAGTAATTTGTTTAGTGTTTGCTGTCAAGAGAGCCGAGCAAGACAACTGCTGACGTGGAAAGCAAAGGCTTCCAGGGACAGATAATTTGTTAACTTTGTGTGTAGGTTATAACACTCACTGATCTCCCAAGGCAATTTTCATTAATAAAAAGTTTCCAAGATCAGTCTTTCTCCTTCCTTAGCCCCAGAGAAAGCTTTACTCAATACTCCTGGAGACCAGTACTGCCCTCTCTCCCTTTTTAGGATGGGAGAATCAAGTTCAACAATTTCTTACGCAGTTTGGGCACAGGTAACAGGAGAAAACAGCCAGCAGATGATATGGCAATGGGGCTAGAATGTGCTTAGTGCACAGTGCTATCTTTTTACTCAGATGGAGCTCACTGCTATCCTATTCTAGTGTCCACTGTCACTTCCACACCCTTTTCATAGGATCATTTCAGATGGAAAAGACCGCTAAGATCAAGTCCAACCACTGACCTAACACCACCACGGCCATTAAACCATGATTTAAAAAGGCAAAAGAAAATAAAAAGCACAAATTGCCTTCTGAAACAAGCACTTTTTTTTTGTGCTGAAGTCTTTCATGAAGAAATACAAAACACAATGCAACGAGAGCTCAGATTGTTGCTTTAGACTCTAATGGCTTCAGAACAGTAATTAATGCTTCTTCCTGACTTCATAACCATCCCATAATGCATTTATCAAAAGCACATTACTACGGTGAACACTCTTCACAGCTCCCTTTGAACGCTATCAGTAAATAAAATCTTGTGTGGTCTGATTAAAGAAAAAAAAAATCCTACTAATTTCTCTGGGGCTAACCTTGTTTTGAACACTCTGCTATGTCCATTTTTTAAATAGAAAAAACGAGTAAAGTCCTGCAAATACAGTAAAAACCAAACCAAACAACCCAAACCACACAAATAACAAACTTCCTCCCTAGGAAAACTCTGGGATGCTGAGTATTTCCTAATAGCTACAGGAAGGAAAGAGAGGAGTGTTACTTGGAGCTTTGTTTTTAGCACTGAAGGAGGAGAGGTTTTGACAGCAGAGAGGCTACTGTCAAGCACATTTGGACTCATGTCAGATTTCTGCCTTGACAAATTGGACTGGGAGTCCTTTCACAGTGAAAGTGCACAAGAGGACATCACATGCAGTGCAGAGCCATTTCTCCAATTCAATGAAAAGCAGAAGGGAATTACAGAGCTCTCTTCCCTTTCCTCCCATCCAGTTGCCTCCAACAGGCTGCAACAAGCAGAGCACAGCAGTGTTCCACAGGGAGACATTCAAGGATGAGAGCATCCTCCTACAACTCCCTTACCCACGCAAACCCCACTATTTCATTGTGGGGAATACAAACTGTGGCTGCCAGCTGAGCTCCGGGAGGAGCAGCACATGTGTGAACCTCACACTGTGTAATGACTGCTACCAAAAGTGCAAATGCAAGTGGGTGAGTATTGGCATGAACCATGCAGAGTGTAGCTAAAACTAGGGAGAGCAACGTGAAGCATCCATAATATCCTCTGCACCTAGGTAGCTCAGGGCACTTCACCCAAATATGCTTTAACTAGAGGGAAGGTAAAAGGGTAAAGAAGCAAAATACACATGACCTTCCTCACCATTTTTTCCCACCAAAAAAGGTTTTGCATCATCCATTCTGCAGCAACAGCTCACAAGATTTCAGAGTGGAGATAAATGGGAATGCATTTCCCTTTCTTTGAGCATATGAAAGATTATTTTAAACCAAACAGATTCGTGCTCTAGCAATGATTCTGAATCTCTGCCACACTCTGCTTCTGCCACACACTTCTATCTCTTAAATGCTACTGTGGGGCAAACTTGGCAGTTTATATATAGGACGAGTATTAGGTCAGTATTCCAGCCAGAACTAGCAAAATCCATCTCACATAAGAGAAGCAGACTATTTAGCATCTCTTACAAGTTAATCTGTGGTATTTACTCCTGTGGTGTGGAAGGTTTTACACTGATGAAGTCTGACTGCTCATTAGTACAAGGAGAGCTGTGGGCAGAACCCAACCAGAACTCTCTACAGCACAGTTCTGCCCCTTCTCTATTTTAGTGTTCTCTGCAAAAATCACACATTTTCTCTAACAGTATCAGAAAGGGAGGTAAAGCAGCCAGGCAGCACACAATGGAGCTCCTGGATTTTTGTCTCTGGGTTGCAGGAGGTGAGGGGGAAGATTTGTCAAGAAACATTCTAGAAACCCTGGGGGTGAAAGGAGACTACTACAATCAGCTAAATGAGAAGTATAATTCAAATGCTGACATGTACTTCACAAAACTGTTCTTTAAATTACTTGGGAAGGAGCTGCACCAACCTCCACTTCAAAGAAAAAAAAAAAGAGAAGAAGAAAAAAAGAAAAGCTTGGGCACAGTATTATCCAGCAGCTGTTCCTGAGGCCTCCATCCAGAAACAGACACCCAAGTTTTCATTCAATAAGGTACAGCTACAACAAAATTACCTCCTGGGTGCTAATGGTCTCTTAGTAATAAACAACCTCTTTAACTAAAGGCGGGGGGATGCATTATAGAGGAATTTGCCACACATTTCCTACAATAAATCCTTCCTTCATTCAGTGCTTCCCAACAGGAGCTGGTCTACCAACTATCATCACCAGTAATTCTCTCTCACCAGGGGGAAAGTAAAGTAAAATAAAATTTAAAAAAAAAAAAAATCAGACCATAAAAACATCTCTTTTAGCACAGGAGAAAGTTATTAGGAGTTTTCATGCTGCCTGGCTGATGGTCCCCTCTTCCTCCATTAACTGCCTGCAGAGGGAGAAAGGAACAAATGCTGATCATGTAAGGTGCATCCAGAGACCCAAGGTAATCACACTCATTCAGTTTTATTTATAGCAACAAGATGTTATTTCTTTGATTTTATTTACACCAAGAGTAGGTCCAAAGGTTCCTGGCAAAAGCATCCTGTTAGGGCAGCTGGGTGAGCTGCCATCACGCTGTGCCAAGCATTTCCCTTCTGAAACACCTATTCCTGTCATATGCCAGAAAAAGGGAAAAAAAGTGGAAAAAATAAAATCCCTCTCAAATTTCCCAGCCCTCCTGACAGCTCCTACCTGCTTGGTTTGTTCTCTGCCAGGTCCATGTCACTGCCAGCTCCAGATTTCTTGGCCAGAGCTCTACTCCAGAGAACATCTCTCTCCATGGCAGCCAACTTGCTTTCTAGTTGAGTCAGAGCGCAGGGACTGGCTGCAGAAACCCCAGAAGAGCCATCCGTGGCACTGTACAAGGAGTGCACCTAACAGGCTCCTACCCAGATCTCCAGATCCCTGGAAACACCCTTGATTTCCCAGCACACCTGCAGGAGACGATGTGCCAGCTCTCCCCAGGACTGGTCACACATGCCAAATCTAGGTGGTGACAGTGCAGGACCACACATCACATACCTCAGCACCGCATCTGCAGCAGGGTAAGCACACACCAGCATACAAAGCCTCCCAGCTATAAGACCCCACTGCAAGAAGAACTTCCCAAGTATGGCAAGGAGCTGAGGGAATAAACACTGCCCAACCCAAAGTCTCTTTTCACAGGGCTTGTGCACCACTCCTAAACAGGAAGGTCAAATTGATCTGGAGAGAAGTGGCTCAGACTAAGCTGGACTGGTTAAATCAGCCTCTACAGGGAACAAAGCAGCAGCCCTGAAGCTGGGCAAAGAGCTGCTAAGGCAAGGAACATGACACATTTTCCTTGAACAATACTCAGCTAGAGATACAAGCAACTGTTGTCTTCCAAATGCATAAGCTTGCTCCTTATAAAAAGTTTACATAGACTAAAGGAACTGATGCTAATAAAGTTTTATCACTTCCTACACTCAGTCCTCGAGAGATTCCCAGCAAAGCTTTGCAGGCAGCCATACAAGAGCTTGGGATCGTGCTGCATCCCATCTGAAGCAGGGAGGGAATGCCTGCTGGCAATCAAAAGCACCAAACAGGTACTCAGGATATATTCAGCTCCAAATAAGAAAAGACAAAAACAAATAAATAAATTTATACATGCTTGTAAGCTGGTCACACCCTTAAGCTCCCCAGAGAAGTTTTACAGCTTGTAAAACCCTCATGATTCATTTGGAAGGAAACCACAGCCTGTGCTGCTGCCACGTAAGTGCAAGGTTTCACAGAGAGGAAGGGATGCCTCAATAAACTGGACTTTGAGGGGATGTGTAAAGAGCACTAATACATTTCAGGGCTCAGCTGCAAACACAAGAGAGCAGAATATAGATGAGTTTCTGCCCCACATCCACAACACACTTTAAGCAGAGCAAAGTACACTTTATTAATACAAAAATTTTCTTTTCAGTGCGTACCACTTAGCTATCCATTATCAGCCCCAAAACAACAGGGCACAGGAGACTAATGAACAGCATAAGCAGGAAACACAAAGATTCGAAGCAAGATTTAAAGCACAAATGGCTCAGGCACTCTTGTATTTTACAGGAGGTCACTCACTGGGCCTTTATACTTCATTTATCAAATTACAGCTGAATTGGTGCAGTCATCCCGCTTCAAGAAACCATCACGCATGTTTTCCCTTCAAAAGAGGAAATAGATACTTTATCTGTAAAGCATTTTGCATCAGAGGATTTCTGAGTCCTTCTCTGGCACTTTGCCTTGTCAAAGCACCCAGGCAGGCAACTGCTTACCCTACAGATGGCCTTTGGAGGTGCAAAGAACTTAAGTGTTTTGCCCATAATGGCTTGGGCAGTGGCAGAGACAGACCTCAGATCTACACCTCCTTCCCTGAGATGCACCTGACTGAGCCAATTACCCTTGTTGCTACCTTTAACGACTGGGGTTTTATAGCCTCCATTTTTCTAGTGCTTTCCTTGTCATCATAAACATCCCAATGTTTGCTCACAAGTTGTTCCATTAAAAACAAATACGCTGCCACTCCACGGCAGTGGAATTTGCTGCAGAAAATCATCAGGAGAGCAGCACCGTCTTGCCAGCCACCTGCACCACCTCCCCTCTTTAACTCAAACCCAGAGGCATGTTACAATTACATTATTCCAGCAAACAACCACATTACTATGGCCATAGCCACCGTGATTTAATAATTTAAACAAAAGACACACACACTGGTAGGAACATAGTAAGTAGCACAGCACTTCATTATGGCTGGGACCAGTATTCATGATCCCTGAAACCAAAGGAGGTACGCCCAAACACGTCACCTCAAAATGACAACCTCATCACAGAGTTTTCAGCACGGAGCTTTAAAGAACACTGATCATCTTTTGCTGTTTTCCAGGGTGCAGAAAAGCTCCAAAAGATAATAAATCATTTAACGCATCGGTGGAAGCAGCTTACTTAGGAAACAGGATTTGCAATGCAAAAAATGAATCACGAAGCATCACCTTCGCACTTCACCTTTCCTCACGCAGTGCTATTGAAGACTCCCTCTCCAACTCAACCACAGCCTCCTATGGCAGGTCAGGGACAGGCACCCGGTCCTCCATCACCTATCTGTAGGAAAGAGTTCATCCTGCTCTCCGAGCTATGCGAGGACTGAGCTGAGATGCAAGGCAGCCACCCAAGTGCTTTGAAAGCTCTGGACCATGCCGTACGGAGAAGTTAATCTAGTAAAAATGCTTTGGACACGTAGCCCCAGCCCAAACACAATTCTTTGCCAAGACTGAGGACAATATGTTATTAACTGAAGTTTAATTATATCCACAAACATACATTTCTAGCTGAGGCATACAACCACGTCTCTGTAGATTTGTTTGTTCTTCTAGCGGGCCCATTAAGAAATTAGTTTTGTGTTCGCTTTCATAGCGCAGACCACACATTTATCTGGTATGAAATTTGCTCCTGTTTTGTTTCCATAGGAATTTTACTGGTTCCATATTAATTAAATTATGTCAGAAACAGACAATACTTCATAAAGGACCCTCTAATCAGTGGCTAACAAGGGTAAGCTGCAACACAGCATTTATGTAACACTGTTAAGATTCTTTTCACCAGACAAAGCACAGTTCCAAAGAACAGCCTATTGTCTCCTTACCCATCAAGTAAGGAAATTAAGTAGATCTTAATTAATATATCTGTGGTGCTTCAAACTAGGTGAGATTGATTTCCAACAAATGCCATCAACAAGAAAGAAGAATCCAGCTCCTTGTAGCCTATAGACAAGGTGTTTTTCTTTTAAGAGTAATTCTGCAGGCAGAATGAGTCAGCAGCAGACACCCAGCCAGGTCTCTACAGCCAACCAACAGCCCCTATATTGGCTTCAGCATAGAAACCTTCCCACTGTCAAAGACGCAAGTCTAAGACAGGCAGGTCCAAATGCTGCCTGCTCTCCCCAAAACACTCAGTGTGACCTGACTGCCATGGAAGCAGCACAAAGAGCTCAGAGTATTTTCTCTTTCCACACTCCAAGTGCATCCTGCGTACGTGCGGGCGCAGAGCGCACGCTCTGTTCTAATGGCAGAGGCAAAATTCAATTAATGACACTGATCTTTAAAAGTCAGCAGAGACTGCAGAAATGGCTCATTCAGGAAATTTTTCTTTCTGAAAGCTTCTGTGCACTGTAATAAAGCAACTATTGCAAGCATTTATTTATTAATACAGAAAGATTTATTTATGAGAGATCTGCAATCAGCTTAACCTCTCAAAGTGCAGCTTGATGTAGCTTAGCCCCTGGCCAGAGTTTCTCTGCTGCTTTTATGTCAGGAAGCTGCATTCATTAGCCCAGGGGTTAGTTGAGAATAGCCCAGACAACACCTCAGCACTTGCTTAGACCCAAGGTTGCCAAAACCAACGGGCAGCCTGCAGTCAACCCAGCCCCACTTTTGACACCATAGAGGGGAAGAGGCAGATTATGCAGGCAAGGAAAGCTGGTAAGTGGCACAAGCAGGGAGTGTGTGATGGTGTTCTTGAAAGGAGATGGAGAACTGCCATTTTCTCTGAAATCAGCATGTCAGGCAGAACTGCTAAAGGCTGTTAGTGCAAGGTAAGTTACCCAAACCCTGCTTTTCTGCAAGAGGAAGGTCCATGTCAAATGGACACAGCTCAGAAGATGCAATGTCAGCATGTGTCTCTGTTTGGCAAATCCTGCCCAGAGCTACCAGCAACAGGAAGTTTGGCAACAATAGAGACACCTGATTTAAAGCAACTGTATTACTAAATTAATGTATTTATTCATAATACAGACCAGCTTACAGTTAGAAAGACAGGGAAAGGCACAGGGAGCTATTCCAATTCATAAGAGGCAGCAGTTAAGACAACACTAGGAAGTGAGGAAGGTAAGTTCTCCCAATGGCTTTTCTCCATTCTTCCATCAGGATTTCACAAAGCCCAGGCAGTCAAAAGCATCTTTTAGGTCTTCAAAGAAGCAGATCCACATACCACCTGGACTCTTGTAACAGAAAGAGACAAATCCAAATGAAAGCATTGTCTAGTTTCCCAGCATCAGAACTCTTGCATTCTCCAGTCTGTCACTTATCACTGGTAGACAGCCATGGTGAGAACGATAAGACTACGTACAACTGTCTAGAGACAGCAGGTACTGCACTAAACAGACCACAAAACTCAACACAAGCCTTGCCAATGCAGAGCAAGCACAGACTTAAAAGCAAGAGTCATTTTTTTTCCACCAGCAGTAGCTCACAATCATGAAACTGCTTCCTGTTGTCCTACCTCCTGAACTTCCTGCCATCCTGTCCAGGGAATATGCCTTTGTCCCTGACTCCAACCTACAGAACACAGCCTTCCATCCAGCCACAAATTATAACAAGTCCATCCAGCAGCCAGTGCTGGGAAAGTCCCTTTCCTCCACGTTATCTGGAGCTGAACTTGCAGAGCAGTAGTTGTCCTACCCACCACGACCTTGTGAAGGGACACTTTCCATTCCCTGCACTTTCTAGTTGCTCACAATGAAGTCACTGGTGCCAGGCCAAAACTGAGCACCCGTGCCCTCAGAACACAGGGAGGGAGAGAACTGCTCATCCCTGCCTCTGACACACACCAGCAGAATCAATGACAACAGATGACATTTTGCATATTAATTATGCAGGGGAAAAAATCTGAGATGTTAACATTTCTCATTGCTGTGACTCCCTCAGAGCCTCTTCCCTGAACACCAGGAAGCACAACAAGGTGCTCAAAGCAGTGGGGACCACAGACCAAATGGCTGACATAAGAGAAATGGCTCAAGAGGTCTGTTTCACATCAGAAGAGGAAGCACTATTGGGAGAGAAGGTACCATTTAAAAAGTCCACCTGAAAGAATGGCATCAGACAACTCCCCAAGGGATTGCACAGTCAATACCACCAGCTGCCAGCCCTTGACAGCACAAAGCTTGCAGTAGTTCTGCTAAGGCCCAGCTGCTGCCCTTTCTTACGCAGGAGTCTCACACACAGGCTAGAGCACTTTAGGGCACCTACCTCCACCGTCCATGCAACTGCCTCTCTGCTGAAATGTCTCCTCAGCTCCACAAACTGCAGGGACACCCTGGGTTGCTCCTGACATGTCCACAAAAGGCACAAGAGTGCTCATATAATGCCGAGGATGTGGGCCAGCAACCTTCTGGGGTGCTGGGGAGCCCCGTAAGATGCTTAGTCCAAAGTATTTCTGCCCACATAGAATGGTAGGGGTCAGAAGGCAGGTCCAGAGATTGACTCCAAGCCCCCTGCCAAAGCAGGATCACCTAGGGCGAGTCACATAGGAACAGAGCCAGATGGGTCTTGAAAGTCTCCAGTGAAGAGACTTCCATTTCCATTTCACACAGTAGCTTCTCACCAGCGCAGCTGCTGATTAAAGCTTGCTCTGACATCTGAAGACTTAAAGGCAAATAGAAACCCCTACACTTCTTAATCTGATTCATGCTTTTTTAATGACTGGAGTTTGTATCATGTGGAAAGCACCTTCTGCAGGATACTACTTTGACCACTGCTGTTCATAAATATAAAAAGACTTGCTAATGCTCTGCTAAACTCACTGAAGTATTTTTATCAGCACCTCTTTTTTTTTTTTTCCAACAGTAATCCCATATTTGTGCCTCTTATCTTAGCCATGAAACAGCATGTTAAATTCAAGATCACAGCTCATTTAGATAAATGGAATTGGGCACATCCAGCGAGTCACTCCTGCTGTGACATTTCTGCTATTGACAGAGTTATTTCCAGACCCAGCATGGGCAGGGAACTGGGAGGACTCAGACACTTCAGCACAGGCACTGCCCCTCACTGAGGATGCACGGAGCTGCCAAATTTTCCAAAGGGACTCTACCTGAGTCTAGTCACATGCTAATAAACACTCTGGCAGCACTTCCCAGAAATAACCTTCAAGAGTTACCTAGAAACATAATCCATCAAAATAATATAAAAGAAAGTAACTTTTATTGGTAGACTGCATTCTAGCTATATACAGGAGAATTAGTAGGCAAACAAGAGCCATTGGTCAAGGGAAGAGCTCAAATAGATTTCAAGGTTATTTATTAGACACTTCTTTCATAATCACAAGGGTTGCTGTCAGAAAGCCTCCCTTTCCTTGCTCTTTGTTGCTTTCCACGAGCTCTTAGGAATACAGCCAAAACTTAGGGGCTTCTACAGGACCTGAGAGCATCAAGCAGAACTTAAGCACTTAGTAGGCAATGAGCTGAAGTGAGCCTCTTTCTCTAGAGCTTAACACTTAAATCATGAGAACAGATTAAATTTTCCAATCAAATAAATGGAAAGGTCTCCTTCAGCACTGAACAGTTCCTCTTCTCTCTAGTGCTCCATTCCCAAATTCCTTCCTAATCTGAGTAAATGTGGTATTTGTATCCCTCTCTTTTTCTTTTTTTTTTTAATGAACACAGCTACTGGGATGCTGCAGAAAGATCACACTCAAAGGATTTCCTTCAGATACTCAGAGCACTCCTGATCTGCATATTGATTTCAGATCCTCATTCTTCACATAAAATGGATACAGAAGAGTCTGTCAATACATCTGCTGGTGCATCTTTCTCTCTGCTCCTAGCCAGCAAGCCTGTGCTTACAGATGAACAAACTCGTCCTGCAGAACGTACTACCTGGGACTCTGGACAGTTTCCACTTGAAGCTGTAATGCTGAGATACAGTCAGAAGTGGTCACAACTGTAAGGCCACACCCGTCAAAACACTTTCAGTGCTAGGGCTCAGCTGAGGTTATCTCACTGATAAGCTGCAGACAACACCCAGGGGACATCTGTGCAATGTGCAAGTCCGAGCACTGATATTTCAAAGGACAGAAACCAAAACTTGGCTCTAGCATGTAATTTCCCAGCACTGCCTCTGAGTGTTGCGTGAGACGTGCTCTGCTCACCCTCCAGGAAGGAAGCTGGCCTTGGTTCCGAGGGATGCGTGTGCTTTGTGTCCGTACATACATTAACAGTGGGCTACTGACCACTAACAATTTCACACCTTTCTGAGCAGTGTATTTTCAGCCAAAAGAAACACTTCTGGTTATTAAGACAAAGATCTCTATGTTACAGACCCCAGAAATTAATCATTCCTGTACTCCACTAAAACCATCACAAGGTAGCCTGCCTCTGGAAAATTAACTGCTGGGAGTCATTTAAAATTGTATACAATTTAAGGAGTTTCATACATTCATTAACTCAGGTACAATCCTCTCTTCAACTCTTCTTTACACTAATGAAGCACTATTAGGCCTGGGGTGAACATTCAACTTGTGCTGCTCACTGGTCTGGTTGGAGAAAGATAGTGAGAGTTCCATCAGAAGATCTAGGGTGGGTGCTCCTCAAATCCATAAAATCTTGCTTTTGGCTTCAGTGGAAGTAGGATTAGACCCTAAACGGGTCCACTCACAATGACATAGGGGAGTTTGAAATGGAAACAATACGAGGAAAGAGCATCTCAAAGCAGGATAGTTTCATACGCAATAGAAAGAAGCTAACATCACCCTTATCTACATTACATCGAGTATCTTTTGCTTCCAAAAGCCCTTAAGGCTGTAGAACTTTCAGCTATCTTCCCCTCCTTTATTTCCACTAGCATTAATACTCTCCCTTAGACGTCTGCTGCCAGCCACTGTATCTCTGGATATCATGAATTGAAGTCTCAGTTGTTCCGACTTTTTTCCACTGTTAAGAAGGACATTTATCAGGTTAAGCCCAGATTTCTTTCTCTGTCTTACCAGCAGAGTTTTGGATGACTAATCAAAAGACTGAATGTATTTTAAAGATCTAATTCTTCCTTCACTATTTATACTAGTCAATGTCACTTTGACACTATTCTGGCTTTCAACTGCAAAAAACTTTCAAGACTTAAATTCCCTTAATGTGAACACGCTCCCAGAAGCAGACAAGAGTGCTATTCACTCCTCCAAGTTAGCTTCAGCTGTCACCAAAACCACAGTAAGCATTTTCCTTCTTGGGAACTATGTGTTCTTGCAGTTATAGTCAGTGGACCAGAAGAGTCTGGCATCAGAAAAAGAACTATCTGATTTCTTGGACTTGCTGCAGGAGAACTTGTCTTGGCCAGATACAGTTATCAGCACCAAGAATTCAGTTAAATTAAAGATGCTCTAGGCAATGGATATTGGCTATAGAGTGATCAAACATTCACCCACTACAGACGGAGCTTTGAGTGCTGTTTAAAGAGTGTTTCTTCCTGCAGTTATAAATAACTGCCAGCAAACACTCACTTTGTAAGTTAGCATAAAGATTTTCAGAACTGCCATCCATGAATCGCTGCCACTGAACGGAAAGCAGTCGACAGCTCTTCAGAGCCTTTCACGTTTGTCTTCATTTTCAGTTTGTTCAGATCTGAAAGTACATTTTAGCTTAACTCACACTGAGTGTTTTAAGTCAAGGTCAAATCGACTGTTTTCACCATGTTGTGTATTGCCTTCTCTCCCTGCCATTTCTGTTTCTGTACCAAGTGCAATATGGCCTGCAAAAGCAGCTGCACCTTTGACCTACTGGAAGTTACTTAACCTAGAAGTGTCCCTTTGATAGGTAAGAGAGTGCTGTTGTGTTTGGATGGCCAATCCTTGTATGACAACACTTGGATGTTGCAGAGAACACTACCTCTGGGTAGCAGCAAGAAAAAAGTACAAAGAGGCAAAACACACAAACAGCCTTTCTAAAAAGCTCTTCAAGGCAACAGTCTTCCACAAATCATTTCTACCATGGTTTCCATCTTTCAGCTTGCCCCAAGCACATCCAGTCCTCAGGCAGAGAAAACATCTCTGATAATTTACAAGTCAAGTCTTCACCCAGATTTGCCTTTATTCTAAGTGGCCTTCTCTCAGTTTATTAGTGGTCCCTCTCCATCATGCTGCTAAGGAATGCAACACTGCAAGCACGTGCCTTGTCCCCTGCAGGAAGGCTCCTACCTCTGTTTTTCATAGGGAAGGTGCCAATGGGAATTATACCGAATGTCACTGTGAACTGCAGAGCATCTGCTCTATGCAGTGCTCAAGACAACCTTCTCTACAGAGCTTTTCCATGAGGGGTTGTTCATCAGGTCTTATTTTAAAAGAATCTGGGCCAAGTCATCCCTGCTGTAGCTTTAGTGACGTCAATGAGCTACAGCAGGGGTGAAATTGGGCCATTATTTTTTATGTCCATATGTCATGTGCCCATTAAAGAAAAAAAAAAAAAGGCAGAAGATCAAGGAGGAAGAGAAAAGTTATAGAGTCAAAAGATTATACTGTGCAGAGATTAACAGCTAGATATGGAACGTTCCTCTTTTGTTCCTGCTGTATATTCATAAAAGTAACTGTTTATTGAAAAATAAATACTTCTGTAGTGGCAAGGTACAACCTGAGCTCTGGAGTGACAAATTATATTCACATTTTGTATTCTGTTTTCATTAAAAACAAACAAAAAAAATCTTTACCAGGGAAAAGCCTCTTCAAAACTGAACAAAAGTAAGTGCCACAGTTGCCAGCAGCTGTTAGTTTCTCCGCTGTAGGTCAGCATTAATCACACTCTGCATATCACCAGCCAGCAGTAAAGCCCAATGGACCTTGTTCTCAGCTCATTTTGTAGCAAATCCAAAACATGATCATATAAATACCCAAAGCAGAAATATCAAACAGAAGTTTAAACCTAAATAGTGTTTTCTGTGACTATTCACAGCTTCAAACACCCACATTAAAAGGGATGCAGCTGAGGAGACCAAACCTGCCAGATGTAGGACACCAGCTGTGAACCAAGAGCGGCAGCAGCCACTGCATCGATTCTATGCTGACTTTCAGGAGCCTGAGCTCAGGAGCCTGAGCTGTGGCCTTTAGCTTCAGGCAGTCTGTGTATGTGCTTCCGAAGCACCCTGACCCAGATCATCAGGTACTGCCCTGGGTTGTAAGCTGCAGCTCTGGCCAGCTAAACCACGAGATGCATCAAAGCTCACGAGACCTATGACCCAAATTTCTCAACTCCTTATTTAAAAGTCCTCTTAAGTGGGCTTAAGTCACATTTGTGAGTCGCCACATTCATATGAACACAGATTACTCACCAATAAGCCTACAGAGTCATCCCAATACATATTTAAAGTCAGAGAGCAAATTCTTCAGAACTGTCAAGGAACAGCACCAGACCACAGGAGCTTGGTGTTCAGAGCCTCCACTTCGTAGATAACTTATTTCAAAGCTTGATGAAGATTCCTTTGAAATCTTTGACTCTCATTCTCCAAGTCTCAGCTTTAGCCAAAGACTGTCTTACTTCTAAAGATTTCTTTTCTTTGTTTTACATTAATGAGTTCTTTTTCTCACAATATCCCAGAACAGTTTTGGGGTCTGATTTGTTGGGGTTTTAATTTTTTATTTCTCTTCTCCCTCCTCTCCATTCCAGCACTGGAATCAAAATAGCTTGAGATGGAAAATGTGTGACCTCCCAAGCCTTTATTTACAGTATCACAAACCACATGGGAAGGATCTGTCCAAGTTTTCCAGCTGGAATGCAAATGGTAGGGAAGAACGTGCCTCATTTTTACAGCTGTGATAGTTAATGCACCACAGGAGAGAGAGGTTGGGAGGAGGCAGGAGAGCTAGAAGCACACAGTGATGCCATGGAAATACCAGATGAAGGTGTCTCAGACACACAGGTAAGTTCACATGATCCCATTATGTCCCTTCTCCCCAGAAATAAACAGAGCTTCGTACATCCACATGGAGCTGCAAAACCAGTCTGACACACATTCAACAGGGCTTCTTCTTGACTTCCACAAGACTGCGAAGTCCAGAAGGTTTCTGTATTTTACCTGAACAAGTGTTAGTGCTGTAAGGATCTCTCTCTTCATGTCACTACCCCTCAAATTACTATGACAAAGACTTTATCAAAAACAAGAAGTGCAGAAGGAACAGAATCTCGATCAGATATTCAAAGAGCACAAACACAATTGAACAAAGTTTAGAGCTATAGAAAGTTACTTGCAGCAGGAAACCGTCAGTTAGTTTGTGGTTACAACCACACCAGTGTCACAGCTCTTTCTTCCTAGTTAAATACACACATCCAAACAGTTCCTGGTGTCTACTGTTTCTGTTGTAGGAGGAGGAAAACAACAAGAAAAATTCACCCATATTTCCACCAGATATTTCATAGTGCCAGACTACAGAGGAAACTGTTCTGAAAAGGGATCCCTCTGTGCCTTTCCAAACATTTATGTTCTAGGCTGGCAGGTCTAACCCAGTTTACCTCTAACTATCTCCCATTCTCCCTCCCTTACCTATCAGCAGATCCTCCTTCACTCATCCTGGCAACGTAACAAGTGTCACAGCAACCCACAACCTATACACCTTGAGACAGGGGAATGGCATAGCAGTACTGCTGTGTTATGCTGCCAGAGTTCCTCCCCTCGCCAGTGCAAAAGCAGCCATAACCCAGCTCCCTGAGGTGTTACCACCTCGATCCAACTCACTGTAAAGGGTTCTACAGTACAGACTATGAAAGATCCAACATAAGGATAGATTTCTCTGCATTTACATAAACTCATCCCTTGCATGGGGTGAAATTCTCGTGTCACAGGTCACACAGTCACTCTCTTGGTAGTGAAAAATAAGATCGAGCTCAAATTTGCATCCATACAAAAGGGCACAGGGTTCTGGAAGGAGAAAAGCTTGGTACATTACAAAGTCAGGAGTGGAAATGTACGTTAAAAAGATAAAAATTATAGCACAGCATGGCACAGGCACAAACAGGTGCTGCAGGCAAGGCTGGGACTGCCAGAAGGACATCAGAAGGAACTACAGTAAACCTGTGCTTCCTTTTGAGAGGACACTACACACTCTTTCTGTGATGTACACAAATTGTTTAGATGGGACATCAATGCACAAGACCTCTGTCCCCAGCCTGCTTCATATTCTCAGGCTATGGCACCCTGTAAGCCCACCTCGCCTACATTCCTCTCTCCTCTATATTAGCCTTCTGTACAATGTCAGCCTCTGACTTTTCTGACTGAGAAAAATTCAGTTGTCATCCCATCCAGGCTTCTGCAGTGGAAACCAGAAAAAGGTAGTTCAATGCCCTGAGACTGCTAAAAGGGAGGCTACTGAGGGACAGAGCAGCAGCAGGTACCTCTTCATTCTGCATCAGCATCCTCCATCACCACCCATTACACTGCTTCCTCCACCGGCTTCTTGCCAAGCTCCCACAGCCACACTTTGAACATCCCAGCCACCTGCATCTTGCATACACACACACACACCCCCTCCAATTCTCCTTCACCAGGGATTAAGGACATTTTCCTAGATTTTGACAAAATGCTGTGCAAAATATGCCCAGCTAGGAGCAGCAGAGGGACCTCCTCACATCATTTGCACTCTGTCCAACAGTATGGATTCAAAGCTTGCAGGTCTGGAAAAACAAAAGGGCTGCACAGGGATGCTGGCAGAACACAGGGGAAAATTACCCAGTGCCTACAGCATTTTCCTGGACATTGCTATTCAGCTTTTTGTTTTCACCAACGCTGCATTCCCTGACAAGGTTTAAAACCCATTTTTCTGCCTGCGTTCCTTACCTGCCAATCCAGGGCCGTTAGCTGCTCTCTAGTGACGCAAGCTGCACGGATTAATTTCACTGCGAATCCAGTTCTGAAGGCAGTTTCCCTTCACCTGCCCAGGAAATTAATGGCCACTTGGACACCTCTCTTACCAAGGAGAGGATCCTCAGCCCTGTTAAGTCCTTCAGGCAAGTGAAATGAGTAGAGTCACAGCCTGAGGGCAAAGCAAAGCCCAAGCATTACTAGGGATTGCATTTCCTCCTTACTGTTATCACTCATTCAGAGCCACACGCTCTGCGCTCTCCTCTACAGCAGCCCTCGGGGGAGCAAGGGGGGAGTTCGTGATCAAAAGCAAGGGAGGTAAAGCTCTTGGGGCACAGGAGCACAAATTCACATGGCAATTAATGTCTCCACGAGCATAAACTGCTCTGTTAAAACTGCTGACAGCAGCTTTTGTTCCCAGAGAGACCTGTCCGCAGCTCCTTCAGAGAGCTGTGGTGGGCAGGAGAGAAGCTGCCAGGCTCTCTCCAGAGGAAATCAGGTATCCCACAGAGCAAGCCACATCACTGGGAGTAACTGGAAGCAGCCTACCCAGGCTAATTCTGAAGAGAGAGGCTTCAGGAAGGGAATCAACATGGGGAATGAATTCATATTCATTGAAAGCCAATTTCCTGACAGGAGATAATTAAGGTATTCAAGTCACCCTTAGTTTTCAAGGATTTCTGGTACAGATACTGCATGTACAGGGCTGGTGTCACTGTGGTCTCAGTGCAACTGCTGCAACCCTCAGGTATATAAATCCAGAGAAACTGAAAATGTATTTCAGCCTGATAAGTGAACAGTCTCAGATCCAAACCCATTTATCCTCAGCTCTTCCCACTAATTCATTGCTTGTTAAAGCAAAAATACAGTGATTTTTGAGTTTTAGCATCCAGCAAAAATGTGAAGTTGCTATACCAGAGTATCACTGCAAAAGGGAAACATTTGGTGGAGTTAAGAGTCAAAACCACCTTTTCTGATAAAGGAAAAATGATTGAGTGGTGAGGAATGTACTGGAGGAAAATAAGAAGATGCAAATCCACACAGTCTAAAGGCTGCCACCTCATCCATTCAAACATTCCTGTTCAGTCACTGATTCTGCAGGCAGACTTAACACTGATATACATTTCTAGAAGTCATACAAAGGAGGTCTGGTGAGAGTTGGACACATGCTGAGTGAATCCACCAGCAACACTCCAAAGATTACAGCATAAGGAAGCATGTACATACATTCATAAGAAGCATAAAACCTCTGAAAAGTTACTCATTGAAAAACACCACAGGGTATTTGGTTCCCCAACCACACTTTTCTGGAGAAGACAGTCAATCCTCTTGGCAATATAAAGCAGACTAAAAGTATAGTGGGGAGGGAAAGAGAGATAAATTAACACTGTTATGTTAATACCAGGAGCTGTACACTGTTTACTTTGACAGAAATCAAATGCAACACAGTTAACATTTGTGGGGAAAAAAGACCCACGCAAGATTCAAATATACACCATAAGTTTGTCAATTTCACAGCCTGTGCAGCCGTTCTCCCTTTTCATTTCTTTACTTGGAAGATTTTAAATTCATGAGGATGCTGACCAAGCAGAAAAAGGCAGGAAGCAGGAGTTTTATTTACAAAGAGGTTTATTACCAACACACCTCTATGCAATTTAAGCCAACCATCTCCTGTGACTGTCAAGTCCTTCTCAAAGGCAACTCATCCAGCCTTTCTTCTAGACTCCATTTTATCACGTTTCCCCCAGGCATCTATTCAAGTGGAACCCAAGCTAAGGTTAATCTCCTCTCTCACCAGCAGAGAGATAGTATCGTCAGACTCATTACCATTCTCCCTAGTAACATCTAAATGTTTCCCTCTAATATAGAAAAGAGCAGCCATCCAGCTGGAATGCCAGAACCTACCTTCTGAAAAGTCTCTCTCTAGATGCTTCTGAATGCAGGAAGGAGCGAAGACAGCATTGCTGAAAAAGGATGTCACTGTTGGTCCACATGTGTCAACATCCTAGAGAAAGATAAAACACAGTCACTTAAGTGCCATGCCCATGGGAAATCTAGTGCAAGAATAAAGCAGCATTATTTTCACAGCTATACCATGCTAATGGCTCCTATGCAAACAACATAAAGCTACAACATTGTATAATTGCACATCAGAGTTCCTTTGCAGACATCCCTCCGGCATGTCAGAAATTCAATACGTGATAGTAGGCGGCAGCGAGCACCTCAGGGATTTAAAGTGTGTTCCAAGCCATGAGTCATCAGCATCTCGAACTCATGGCAATTTAAAAGAACAAAATAAAAAGGGAGAAGCAAAAGCACACACGCACACGTGGTGCACTGGCCACTCTCACGTGCTCTCCCCGCACAACGCCGCAGCTTCCCCCCAAAGCAGCTCCCTCTCAGCAGGCTGCTGAACCACTTCTGCAGAGGGAATACCATCACAGACGTACTACGGCACCTCACAGCATTCTGCCAGACAGGATCCCACGGTCGAGGATGGAAATGGAGCTGGAGCTCCATCATAAAGCCCACAAGTCCTTCCACACCTGGAGGAGTGAGAAGGTACCTCCCATATCTGTCCAAGAGAATGGTGCAGCCAGGCCCAAGGGATGGCAAAGGCTGCAGCACTGAACCAGCAGTACTCAGGAGGATGGATCTAGTTCCCTTCCCACACACCTCAGGAAAGGCCAACACCAGGCTGTCCATTTACACTTTTTTTTTTCCCAATCATCCAACCTGCTTTCCTCCAAGGCTTATTTTTGTCAAGAGAGATGAAGGCCAGAAGGAACTTGTAACCAACCTGTAACTGCTACCTGCCCAGCAACTTTGGTGGTTTCCTTGATTATGCCATGCAGGCCATTGCCTTTCCAAGAGATTCCTTCAGGCAGTCTCATCATTACCTCCCATCACTGGAAACTGGTTTTAATGATGCTTTTAAAGCATCTGGTTTGCCCTTCAGGGTGCACACATGTGCTCACTCCTCCCTCCCAGCCACCACTCCCCTTTCTTCTTAGATCTCCCCAGATATATTCAAGTTCCTTTAGGTCTTCGTTAATTTCTTGGCTCATCCTTGGTTGGTCTGCCCCTGCTGTTCTCCAAGCAACAGAGCAACAGCTCTCAGTAGCTCGAGGTCTAACAGGGCAGACAGAGAAGGGGAAGGCTGGAATATCTACAGCTGTTCCCCAGACAAGTGACCCCCAGGCAGCCAGCACAACTTTGGGAAGCGGACAGAGATCAGAAGATAACCTGGCTCTGTGTGTGGGGAAGATGAGGCCTCAGCATCTCCCACACACTCCTGAAAACCACTCAGAGTAAAACTGCCTTCAACTGGCTGAACTCCCCTGTAGCAGAAATATTTCTCTCCCCTCTGTGTCAGGAAGGACACAGTAGCAGAAGCTGTGTTTCACATCAGAAAATGCAAATCTGAGTCCACATCCACATCAAAAAAAAAACACAACATCTCCTCAACTGGGACCCAGATCCAACCAAGTCTTAAACCAGCACCCACAACTCAAGGGTTATACAAAAATACATATAAAAGCAATCTGCTCCCAGGACCACAGTACCTGAAATGCTTGGAAAAAACATTGATAACCTCAGCTGCAAAACCCTGCTCCAGTTAAGAGACAGATTTATGTCTTACCAGCAATTTACAAAAACTAAAGTAGCTGCTCTTTACTCTCCTACCTTCTTGCACAGCAATTTAAAAAATAATAGTGCTTGCACAGGTCAGATTCATCCTGGAGGAAGAGCAAATCGAGTAACATTTCAGGACCATTAATCTCAGAGATCTCACCAAGAGCAAGCAGCCAGACAGCTTAAAAATATATTTAGTCCACAAATGCTTATTAACGTCATTTGCTGATTCACAGCTGAGCCAGTCTCATGGAGCCCAAATGCCACTTCTGCTTTCCCAGGCTGGTTTTAAAACAAAAATAAAGTGTTGGGCATTAAGTCTTTTAACTCATCTCAAAACCTGTCATGCAGGTACTGGCGGGGTGCTGCCGGATGAGAAGCTCAACAGGAGCCAGCAGTGTGCACTTGCAGCCCAGAGGGCCAACCGGAGCCTGGGCTGCATCAGGAGCAGCCAGCAGGGCCAGGGAGGTGATTCTCCCCCTCTACTCTGCTCAGACCTCAACTGGAGTACTGCATCCAGTTCTGGAGCCCCCATTACAAGAAGGATGTGGATGTGCTGGAGTGTCCAGAGAAGGGCCACGAGGACGATCAGAGGACTGGAGCACAGGCTGAGGACAGACTGAAAGAGTTTGGGCTGTTCAGTCTGGAGAAGAGGAGGCTCCAAGGTGACCTTATTGTGGCCCTTTGGTATCTGAAGTAGGCTACAAAAAAGCTGGGAAGGGACTTTTTAGGATATCAGGGAGTGACAGGACTAGGGGGAATGGAGCAAAGCTGGAGGTGGGGAGGTTCAGGCTGGATGCAAGGAGGAAGTTGTTGAGCATGAAAGTGGCGAGAGCCTGGAATGGACTGCCCAGGGAGGTGCATGAGGCCCTGTCCCTGGAGGTGTTTACACTGGACCAGGCTGGATGAGGCCTGCTGTAGGGTAGCGTGTCCCTGCCCATGGCAGGGGGGTCGGAACTAGATGATCCTTGTGGTTCTTTCCAACCCTGACTGAATCTATGATCTGGACCTATCTGAGCTAAAAAATTCAAGTCCAGTCTGCAGCTCTACAGTTTAGGAGCCAGATCAGAGTTCTAAAGATGAGAGATCACCATGTGCCAGGTCTGGCTCATGTACAGCTTTCCACTGTAGTCTCAAAGCAACATCTGCATCCTTATGTGCACAGTAGAGAGGAAACACTCCTACCCAACAATGGTCTTACAGCATTTGCTTAGCTGTGCCAGGCACTTTGGGAGTTGAAAGCATGAAGAGCCAGCTTGGCCCGGGATGGGCTACAATTCAGTACTGATAACACACGTACACAGATGCAGTTGTCTTACACGCTCACTAGATGCCATTCCTTGATGTCACCCAAATATAACTATAATGTACTAGAGAGCTGAACCTTAGCTGATGGTTTGCTAGATATAGACCTATGCCAAGAATTCATGTGCATGCTTTGAAGGAGAATCAATCCACTGAAGTGTTAAGGCTCCTTTAAGTCTTCTTTTTTTTTCCATAAAGGGTAATTTGAGGTATTTCTTCCCCTCCTGTTGCACACAATGCAGTAGGATTTAAAGCCCGAAGCATTTTCTCCTTAAATCACCTATTCAAATCTGCATGATGGAAATATATTTAAATATAACATTTTAATCTTGCTTTGCATTTGAACTTTTAAGTGCTTTTCCAGCAAAACAAGTGTCTCAGTCTTTTTTAGCTGTTCTACCACACTCATCTGCAAGTAAACAAAGAATCCTCACACCACCTTTCTTTTTTTAAAAGGATTTATTGTACATCCACAGAGTTTTTAACCAATATACATTTAGTCTGAGTGAGCCTTGCCACTTTTAAAACGTTATACAGTAACTCACACCTCATCAAATGCATTGGGATTTGTCAGTATCAGCTCTAAGCTGTTTTCAGAAGCTAGGCAAGTTTCAGTAGATGCTGGATATGCCAGACAACATCCTCCTAAAAGGAACAGCAACCACAACCTACACTGAAGTAAATAAATAAACAAACATTTGAATAGACCCAAAGCCCTGTTCCATTTCAAAGCACAGTTCTTGGAATTGGCACAGGAGGCCTGAACCCATGGTTTCAGAAAGCTTCAGTGTCTGGTTGACCCACGGTGGGGGCAATCATGAAAGCCTTGCTGGGTAGCTGTGCAAACCTGAAAGAGCAGCTGCAAAGCTTCCTCAGCTTAAGAAATCAACTCTCCTACCTGAGGTTTTTTTTTTTTGTTATGAGGTGAAGAGGTTTTTTTCCTTTTTTGTAAATTGAGGAAGGATGACAAAATCTCTTATTTTTGACAAATCTGAATCAATTGTTCCAAAGAGAAAGACAGTTCTCTACACACTTGCTAAGGGTACTGAAACCAGAAGTGATTGAAAGTAAAAACAGTGCTGAAGGACAGAAACTGAAAGCATTTTAAACACCAGCATTTCCTCCTCGGTGAACACTGAAAGTAACAGATACATCAATGTACTCTAGGACATTCATTTATGACACTTGTTTTCTGGAATAATCATACAATATTCACCTTGTCTGTATTCCCCAGTCACCACCTGGCAGTTTGCAGAAGCCTCACTGATGCTGTTCTTACTTTACTCATTTTTAGATGTGAGAACAGATTACCAATGCAAAATCTCAAGTTAAAAATTTGTGAGGTTTATGCCTCTTTTACACTGATGCTGATTAACCTCATCTGCATTTCAGAAACATTTTGTGATGAGTGGCAACCAAACACACAGTTAAAACTACTTTGGTTTTAAAGTTATTCTACTGAAGTGCAGGAGACTTAGCATCATAGAATAAGCCAGGTCAGAAGAGACCTCCAAAATCATCCAGTCCAATCTATCACCCAGCCCTGTCCAATCAACTAGACCATGGCACTATTAAACAAGGGGCACATGTGTCCAAAGCAAACCAGCAGGGAAAAGGAACTCAACAATACTATTGAGAAATAAGAGTTCATACATGAATTCCCTAAAGGCTACAGGAATATTTTCACTATGGATGATCTGCAAAGGAATGTTGTAAACTTCATCCCTTCCTCATAAGACCTTCAGGGAAGCATCTCTCCAAGGAAGTTTCAGAGTATCAAAGCAGCTCAGAATTGAACTCATGCAAAGACCACATATGGCTTTGGAGCAGCATGAATAGTCCATCACAGGAGGCACATGAAAACAGAGCACAGCTATCAGCAGACAGATTCCCATGGCAAGCAGCTCATTTTTAGCACAAAGGCTGGAAACACTGCATTACACTAACAGAACTGGCATTTACCTTTCCATGGAGGGTCATTAATTATAAGATGCCTTCTGCTGGTTTCTAAAGGCTTCGCTGATTAACTTATGTGTTGTGCTCCACTTCTAGTCCTTACTCCTAAAAGGTACTACTGTCACTGCCACCACTGAAACACCTCGTATTGGTGGGACAAGCAGAGTTCTCACTTCACCATTACCCCAACAAACACACCGCAAACACTGACCTCGCACCCGAGATCAGAGTCCTGTCAAGCAAGAGCTAAGGCAGCACAAAGTGAGATTCACATGCTGCTTCTGCAAAGTCAGAGGCACTGGCAGCACTGCCTTGCAGAGATAAATGAACCAGGAGAACTGCTCCTAGTGAATGCCACAGCTGTTTAAGCTCAGACTACTGCTTTTACACAATCTGCATTAACAAAGACTAAACTCTAGCAAGTGTCAGCTATAGTCAAACACTGCATATCCGTGGTTTGGAAGCATCAATTTCAGACCATGGATAGTCACAAGAGTCCCTTTATCCTCAAAGAAGGTGTTTTCTGTTCTCATAACAGTTAGTCATCCTAAAACAATAAGGGAAGATAAGTGAGCAACTAAAAAGCAACAAACCAAAGAGAAAGAAATTAGAAATTCTGCAGAACTCTGTAATCAGAGGCTCCAGGACATACTGGGAAATTAATCAACACGAGATAACTGCAGCAGTTAACCAGAAAATATGAGGAGCTTGGAAAAGACCTAGACCATTTTCCCCTGACTGAGGCTTGTAGCATCTGGACCTTCCAAAGTGCCTCCAAGGTTACATTCCCTAAGGAGCACAGGATCTTGGCCTCACTGCAAGCAGCCAGACCCAAGGGTAAGGAAGGAAAGCAAACAGCAAAATATTTCCAGAAAGCTGCCTAGGCTCTGGACCTTGCTGCAGCTATAATAAGCTCTTCATTTGCAAAGCCCTCTCCCTCCTTTCTTAAAAGCATTATTCCTGTATACAAAATGGGAGACTGGGGTGAGAACCCATTGCTCTGATTAGGCTGCAAGAAAAATACATTAAAAAAGAAACTACAGTCCAAGTTCACCCTTAAAAGACCTTTAGGAACCTCACATCAGTCTACGTGAAGTGGGAAGAGTTCCCATTTCACATCACACACGGACAACAGGCAGCCTGCTGCCCACATCCTCCAGGAGACCTCACCTTCCTTGGCAGAGGATGCCCTCCTGCCTCCACAGCAGGATCCCAGGAAGCATAAGCAGCAGCAGCTGCTCCCTGCTGGTACAGTATTAGAATCATAGAATCAACCAGGTTGGAAGAGACCTCCAAGATCATCCAGGCCAACCTAGCACCCAGCCCTATCCAGTCAACCAGACCATGGCACTAAGTGCCTCATCCAGGCTTTTCTTGAACACGCCCAGGGACAGCGACTCCACCACCTCCCTGGGCAGCCCATTCCAATGCCAATCACTCTCTCTGGCAACAACTTCCTCCTAACATCCAGCCTAGACCTCCCCCAGCACAACTTGAGACTGTGTCCCCTTGTTCTGTTGCTGCTTGCCTGGCAGAAGAGACCAATCTCCACCTGGCTACAGCCTCCCTTCAAGTAGTTGTAGACAGCAATGAGGTCAGCCCTGAGCCTCCTCTTCTGCAGGCTGCACACCCCCAGCTCCCTCAGCCTCTCCTCATGGGGTTTATCTTCCAGGCCTTTCACCAGTTTTGTCACCCTTCTCTGGACACCTTCCAGCACTTCAACATCTCTCTTGAATTGAGGAGACCAGAACTGGACACAGCACTCAAGGTGTGGCCTGAGCAGTGTTGAGTACAGGGGCAGAATAACCTCCCTCGTCCTGCTGGCCACACTGTTCCTGATGCAGGTCAGGATGCCATTGGCTCTCCTGGCCACCTGGGCACACTGCTGGGTCATCTTCAGCCACTATCTGCCAGCACCCTCAGGTCCGTTTCTTCCTGGCTGCTCTCAGCCACTCTGTCTCCAGCCTGCAGCGCTGCTTGGGGTTGTTGTGGTCAAAGTGTAGAACTCTGCACTTGGCCTTGTTAAATCTCATCCCATTGGCCTCTGCCCACCCATCCAGCCTGGCCAGGTTCCTCTGCAGGGCTCTCCTACCTTCCAACAGGTCAACACCTGCTCCTAGCTTGGTGTCATCTGCAAACTTACTGATGCTGGACTCAGTAAGTTTTGAGGTGGGCAGTCATGGATTCAGATCTTAAAAAGTAGCTTTTATAGGCATCTATTTAGAGGCAAGTTTCAATCTTTCCTCAGAGAGAAGCACAACCTATGAGATTACTTTTTTTGCAGGAGCACAAAAGTGGAGGAGGAGAAAAAAAATAAAAAAGGCAAGAAGAAAAAAAAACCTCTTGGTGGGTTGAGCATCTGCATATGCTAAAGGCACTTCATGTTTTCTATACGAGAATAAAATCATAGAATGGTTTCGTTTGGAAGGGACCTCAAAGCTCAGCCAGTTCCAACCACCCACCACAGGCAGGGACACCTCCCCCTGGAACAGGTTGCTCAAGGCCTCATCCAACCTGGCCTTGAACGTCTCCAGGGAGGGAGCATCCACAACCTCCCTGGGCAACCTGTGCCAGTGTCTCACCACCCTCACTGTAAAGAGGTATCACCCCGGTGAAGATTTCCAAGTAAATCAGTCAGACAGGGCCTCTACAGCCTGCCTTTAGAAATATGTCTTTTACAAATAATTACTCTAATTCAACCATTTGATTCATATTACTTTGCAGTCATTTCTAGCTAGGCATATTTCAAGTGGAGAATTCTACATTAGCTTCCACCTTGCCACTGCCCATACAAATGTGGCAATTAGGACAGAAAAATTAGCGAAGGACGCAGTATTTCACCTTAAATAAAGCAGCTTAGGAAATAATGCACCATTTAATTGGTACTTGACAGCCAGGGAAGAAACACAGTGTCTCTGTAACATGCTTACAGAGGGTTTGAAATCCACCGGCAGATCTTGATGGAAGCCTGTCCTTGTCAACAAACCCCACAATCCATAACAATGCTCAGCATTGGGCTTTAACTCTCCATTTGATCGGAGAGCATCTGATGATCAATGAGGAGTCCCATGGAATAGCACTCTCAATTTCAGTGTCAACACAGTAGTACTGTGGTAATGATTGAAAATATTTACATATTGCCTCATCGATTGTGGGGTGTTCTTTGCCAACCATCTGGCTACTGGGCATTCTTTTTTTATGCTTATTATTTTGTTTTTTAGGGCTTTCCATAGTAGCAAAGCAGGTTGTTTTAACATCTTGACAACTAACATCCAGCATTCCACCTGAATCAGATCCTCCAGTTATTTTTAACCCAGAACATTAGCAATAGCATTAATCAATTTCATCCCATCTCAGAGAGAAAGAAAAAAAAAATCCCTTAACAAGGACAAAACTGAAAAAACAACCAACCAACCACACACCTGCTCCATGCTTACCAGAATGATGCACCAATTCAGCTACAAGGTCTCATTTTTAATGTGACTCAAGGGTGTCACCATTTTGACAACAGATGAGTCAAATGGAAATATGTCACTCACTCCACACTCATTGCCAGCCTCGAGATAAAGAAACCCTGCAAGGGCTGTTGTTTCCACCTCCAGATGGAATACCTTATGATAACTGCAATGCTAAGCCCCTGGGCTCTGTAGCGTGTGTCTGTGTTTATAGTGCCTTTAGTAACTGCTCAAGTTATCCAAGGCAGGCAGTTCAGGACAGCTGCTGACACACAGACTGCAAGGATAAAGCTTAACCAAGCATCCATTAGTCTGCTTTGCCTTTCCAGATGGAGTTCCTGCACACAGAAACTCACCCTACTCACCCCTAGGTATGTCTCACCTGGCTGTGACCCTGGCTGCAACCTCTGACACCCAACACGTGTCGAGATGCCCACCCAGGCTACATAAAAGCTAGAAACTGGAATTTCAACATCTAAAAACCCCAAACAAAACTAAGAAAGCACTTCTGTCTGCAAGGGGCTCTGAGCACCAACAGGATGCACTCCCCCAGCAGAGCTGTGTTTAACGCTCACCTTGCTGACTGTGAGGTTTCCAGGTAAAACTAAACTTCACAAATGCTTTGACAATCTTATCTGCAGGCATCCTTCTAGGAAGCTTGAGAGCAAATCAAGCAAAATACCCAGGGAAGACTGACATCTACAAGATCTACACGTTTGCTGCAAGAGACCTCTGCAGAATACTTGATAGGAATATGAAAAAGGTGGTTCTCAAACAGTTGTTTCAAGGGCTTTTTTTTCGTGCCTTCCAGCCTGTTTATGACGACAGGCTGGCTCTGCTCACTGCTGGTACCATAAATTTGATCCAGGAAGAATGGGAGGTCTAAAAGTCAAATTATATTCAGCCTTTAAACCAGGAATAAAAACATTCAACACAGTCTAGTTAATGATTCTGGTAGTAATGTCTAAGATAAAACATCACTCCTTTTGTCCAGTTCTACTTTGGAATGAAACACAGGAGAAAAACAACAGGATTAGACAATGCAAGACAGAGCAAGTGGAAAAAAACTGCTAATATATCTATCTTAGAGTGTAGATGCTCCATTAGACAATGAAATCTGCCCTTCATGGCAAGCTCCTTTTCCTGCTGGCCAAACTCTATGAAGGAGCACAAAACAAGGCTGTTAGAACTGGAGTTATAAGACTCTCTAACTCTGAGAAGTTTTACTATCCACAGTCTTCCCCTTGCCCACCACCACACAACGATGCTGCATGTCCAGTACCGTTGCTGTGAGCGTCAAGAGGAGATATCAAAGTGCACACTCTCAGCAAGGCAAGCCAAACCATCTCTTGATCTTCTGAATAAAATAACAGATCAAAGCTGGGAAGCTGAAGCAACACACAGAAGCTATTATCAGAAGTTTAATCCTTCAAGTATGCTTGCCCAAATATGCTCTTCCCCCTTGCAGAGGTTGTGTTAGATAAATGTGCCTTTCTGAGAAGCCTATTTATAGGCATTAAATGTAAGCAAAAGTTAGCATTATAATTTATTCTGTCATCCCAAAACAGACAAAAGACACCTTGTGTCCATGCTAAACCTATCTTTGAGAATATTTGATGGGAGACATTTACCATCTGTGGAAAGTTAAAACTTGGAAGAGTATTTTACAATTCTGATACAGATTAGACAAATAATGAGTCCCAAGAGTCTGGATAAGTGACACTTGAAACAAAGGAGAAAGGGAAAACAAAGAAACTTTATGCCCTCCTTCTCCATCAAGTGCTTTGGTGGCTCAGAAACCTAAAAGCACTATGCTCAAAATAATAACAGCCCACTTGGAAACAAGGAAGACAGTTTTGCTCCAAAGCAAAACTAGAGACAGAACACTGAGCTTGGTACTGTTTCTTCTACTGAATTGTAACCTGCAACACTTCAGTTGTCTGCCTTTGTTTAAAACAGAAGCCACCTTCCACCTTTGACTGCAAAGAGCATTGAAAGTCAGCCGTGGAGAGTGCTACCAAGGAGATGAGGATGGCAGAGAAAAAGCAAGCGAGAGGCCTTCCTCCCCCTTCTGTTCTTTTTCACAAAATCTCTCTGAGTTATTTACATACTCACATCCTGAACTCCCCCTCTGCTTTCACAGCTTGCAGTTAACTCTGCATTCTGCTGGGGATAACACATGTTTAGCTTTCAGCATGTTTAGGCTAGAACACCCTCTGAACGTAACGCCAGGTCACCAAGCCCACAGAGCAAAGTATTTCCAGATGCAGAGACTGGCTGGAAGATAACAGCCAGAAATATGAGGCTCCATCTCTCCACCACCCTGAAGATACCAACCTACTCAGTGAAGGAGACAACTAAACAGCTTGGCAACGCCTACAGCTGGTGCTCAACCTCAGATCCAGCAAAAAAAAGAAGATGTAAATATTTAGATTTCAATTTCATCTGATATGATAAATATAAAATGTCTACTTCCTTCTCAAAAAAGAAAAAAAGTAGCCTTAAAATAGGTAAACCACCCACACGGAGAGAATGATTCTGCAGCACTTACACCTTTAGGAGGAGGTTATTTAAGTTATGGTATTGATCTCAAAACAAATCGCAAGGACAGGTGAAGTTATTCCCATTGAATTGTCTCTACTGATATATACAAAACAGAATCACACTACAGCTGTATAGAAATACAGACATAAAATTGTCTGATGGCAGCCCATCATTTTTTTACCTCTTAAAAAACACCCATGGCCCTTCAGGGTTCTCTACAGACAACTCTGACTCCAACTCATATCATCTGGGGAAAAAAAAAAAAAGAGAGCAATCCACTGAATCCCAAAACAGACTCCTGGTAACCCATACAAGGCGCAGAAGTAGATGAGGAGCAGTTTACCATGGCTGTACTATAAAAACCTGAAATCCTTCCATAACCTTTTAAAGCACATAATGGAATTAAGGCCCCACCACACATCCAGAGTTAAGTCATGCAAATATCAAACTTCTTTGGAGCTGGAGATAACACAGCCTCGCCCCTAATGCGCCAAGATATGCCAAAGTGCTCAACGTGCTGATGTGATTACACACTCCTACCCTCCAAATTAGTTACTGCACCGCTAGAGAAATGCCTTCCCAGGTCACTGCTCTGTGGGTTAAGTCAGCTAATATGTTTGAATTAGTGTCCCGAAGCTCCACTATCATTATGTAAGTGCCTGCAATACAAACAACTCAGAGTTAACTTCCCTGTCCCTTACAAGAATCTCTGCCCCGATGACTAATTTATGAAACTTTCGGCTGTTCATTCACTGTTACCATTCCCAAGTCTTCCAGGTTACACTACAAGGATCACATGGACTTCCCAGCTGGTAGGAAACTACCTCATTTCATTACTGGATCGTCCCAACCTCTGCTCACATCATCCATTATGGGATACAGAACCTGGGGGGGGAAACCCAACTAGGAATTCCAGCATCCGGTCTCCAGAAGGAGACTGAGCCATTCAGAGGAACAGAACAGGGTAGGTGGAAAATCACTTTTCCTCATCGCATGCAGTGAGTGTCTCCAACTTACCTAATCTCAAATGTTTTCCTGCTGAAGAGAGCCTTAAGGTTCCTGCTCACAACACCACAGCACTCACCAACCTCAGCTGTCCCAACAGAGCGAGGACTGTGAAAGCTCTGCAGAGTCCTTGCTACCCGAGAGACTCAGTACCCAGGGGTGGAGGGTTTTTCTGACAAAAACCCTTGTAGTCCACAAAGACACAGCTTTTTGGGTGTCGTGGCCCTTGAAACCTGAGGAAAAAAATCTGGAAGCTGTTCAAAAGCCAGGGGGTAAAAAAAAAAAATCCACTGTGGAGTCCTCAAGCACTAGCTCAGCAAGGAGGAGCCAACACCAGCCCTTACTGGGAAGGGCTGTGAAAGACCTCAGCCGCTGCTCGGCGTGCCCACGCTCCTACCCGGACAGCTGTCTTCTGCCTAGCACTTCTTAATCAGCTGAGGTGTTTGCTTTCCATTCCTGCCCTCCGTGGCACCCTGGCTGCAGAGTCAGAGCACTGGTATGTGCCCTCCTGCCAGGATTCAGGAGCAATGACCTAGACACTCTCACTCCTGAACTCCAGAGCACTCTGCCAGGGCTGGTGGCTTTGCTGTAGCTTTCCACACTGCTCACTGACCTGGACTGCAGACAACCCTGTCCTTGTTACCGTCGCTTGCATACGGAAGCACATGTGCAGGAGATGCTATTTTCCCTCTCAGCCAGGGGCACTAAAGTTCCCCTCCTGGATGGTCTCATATTGCAAAGCCAGCAACTCCTTGCTGGGATCTCCTCGTATGTGCCTAGGCCCTCCAGGGCAGGTTTTAGCCCTGTGCTAATATTATTAGATTTCTTCCTGCTCTCTCATGACAAATCACACAGCTCCCCGCACCCACATATGTTCAATAATTGTTTATCTCCACTTGACTAAGCAAGTCACTTATTTCTTCTCCCCTCTGAAGCTTAATCCAGTGGCAACCAAGCTCAGAAGGGGTTGGAGGAGCAGGAACCAGATCTGTCTCCAGAAACTATAATCTCTTAAGAAGTCCTCTGGCCCCTCAGAGCCACCCTGCAAAAAAGGAAGATACTTTTTCCTCCAACTGATTTCTAAGTTCTCCAGAGGGATTTACTGAAACGTTCTGCTCTGACCTTCCAGATTGTTTTATTATTACTATTTAAACCACTCACCACTGAAACAGTCACAACAGCAAAATTCTTTGCCTCTGGAAAAGGCACAAGTATGACTTCAAGAGCCCTGTGTATTGACTTGGCTTCACGATGACTAAAACTCCTTGAAATGATAGAATCTGAGTTAGCCCCACGCTAAATTGCTCTGTTCTTCTGACATTAAGAAGATCTAAATATCATTCATTATTTTGCCCACTTAGAAATAGTCGTAGGACTCTTGGCATGGCACTACGATTTGAGAAGCCACATTCCCTTTCAGTTTGTGGGTGAGTTGACACAGACTCCTCTGGCCCAGCACAATGTTGTGGCATTTGGATTTCCTCCAATACCCAGGAAACAAGGTTAAAAATAAAGTGTTTTATTTATCCCCTCCTCCCCTCACATTAATTACTTCACTGCTACTCACACTGAATACTACAGAACATTTTTGTTTATAAGATGCTTTCAGGCTCAAAATTAAATGTAGACATATCTTACTAATTTGGGGAGATAAAGAGAAATATTAATTGCATCATACCCTATGTCAGCCAGCTTTAAAAACCAATTAGGAGGCATCTCCACCATTTAGAGAAATTGGCTATTAAGAAAATCATGGGGTTTATTTTCTTAGAAAGACAAATGAACATCTAAAGACATACGATGAAGTCTGTTCCTCCCCTCTCCTGAAAATGAAGCATGTGTGATGAGGAAGAGGAAGACTGAAAGAAAAACATCACATGAAAAAAACATTTCTCAGTGGATCACACTGGTCCTAGAAGAGGACATTACTGTGAATATGTATGAATGGCATGAGTCAAGCTACACTCAGGAGCAAGCATCAGCTTTCACTTGCCATTTTCTGAAGCTTTCCAGTCAAGCTGCCAAGACAGCCAACAGAATTACAAGATTTGTATTTAAATGGGGGGGAGGGGGAAATGAATGCTTGTTTGCACTAATTAGAGGGATTTTCTTTATATTAACTTGTTTGAAGGATGTGCTGTTTCGCTATTTGGCCAACTCGCAGAAGCAACAAATTGTCAATAAAAAGAGACTATTCAAATTCAAAAGCCCCTAGCACCTCCATCAGTAGTAGGTTCTGAGAAATTCTACTTTAAAAAAAATAATAATCAGGACAAGGTCCTTTCAAACTGGTTGCTGTCAACTAAAATGAAAAGTTAGATAAAACTCCCACATAGCAGATGGTAAATCACAATAAATGCTCAGGCTGTTAGATGCACAACAAGTGAAATACACCATCAGAAGCAAACCCAAAATAGAAAGGATATTTTAATATTAAAGAAGTTAATGAGGGGAGGAGGGGAAGAGCCCTGTTAAGCTCATCAGAATCAAAAGCCACACACTGAAGGCTTCTTACTTTCCTCACCACCTCACATAAACGAGAGGAACAACTAAAGAACTTTAGCAGAGTTACAATAGGCAAAGGGCTACTGTCAGCAAAAGTCCAGGAGCTCACTATTTAGACATCACTTTTGAGCCATTCTACCAAGTTACTTTAAAATAAATATTGTTAAAAGATACAAGGGAATTGTTTACTGAAACCATTACTGTTTCCTGAACGCAGATGCAAGAAAAAGTTATATTAAGAAGATAAACAGCTGCTACTGTACGCTGTTTAAATGGTAACAAAAGCATCTAAGGGCCATAAAGGGAATAGTAAGGGAATTAAAAAGCATTTTTATGCATGAAGATGGCTAACATCCGTACATTCATTAAAGTGGTATCAACCACGCTTTTAATTAAAAGTTAGTGACAGAAACTTAAATATGATTGATGAAACCTAGCAGCCTACCAGAAGTCTGCTCTATCAAAAGGAAGAAGCACAGCAAGCTGCATTTCCAGCCCTTGCTTGCTCATTTCTCTTTCCCTCTCTTAGATGCTGCCACATTCACAACACACAGCAAGGACCACAATGCAGCATTCCTGTTAAAAACAGCAAGCCGGGACAAGCCTGCAACCATGCTTTTATGCTTGGCCATTCTTTATTTTGTATATCCCAAGGAGGCATTGCAATTACTGAGCAGCCCGGGGCCAAAATGACGAGCTGGTTACCTGTCAGAATAACCAGCTCTACAACCATCCATCAACCATCGCAAGCACGGGGTCTGCCAAGGGCCAGGGAAAAAAGGCTGCCCTACGAAGAGCAGTCTCCTATTCAACAGTGGAAAAAAATCACTCAGAAGGCAGTGCTGAACTGTGCAACGCAGTCAGTCTTCTTGTGTTACTCAGGAGCACAACAGAGTCATGATAAAAATAAACTATGCAATAAAAATACAGCACAAGCAAAATAATGTGGGCACCGAGAGGGCATTAGTATGCAAGAGGAGGAGACGGAGTCCTACAGACCATATATACTCCCAACAGTCCACATATATTCCCACATGTAATCAAACTACTTCCAAGACCTGACATCCATGAACACTTATCTGTTACCATTGTCCTGTTGAACCAGAGCTAAGCACATGCAGATTAGGTCTACGAAGACTGCAGACACTTTTTGGCATCGTATTACCCACTCAGCTCCTTCCAGGTGCACAGAGCACACACAAAGGGTGGAAGCTCTCACTTCAGAGCAGCTGCTAACGGGAAGAATCTTTCTTGTTTTGCTTAAAACCATAATTTAAATAAACCTGGCATCAGTCGTGGCACTTTTAGCATAAAATGTGGCAGGACCGAGTTGTGTGGATGACTGAACGGGACACTACTCTGAGGGATTCACAGAATTGTCAGGGTTGGAAGGGACCTCAAAGATCATCCAATTTCAATCCCTGAGGGCAGTCATCTCACACTAGAGCAGGCTTCCTGCTCCTGGCTCTGTTAATCACCCTGCAGCCCCAGCTTGAGCACCTCAGTGCATTCCTCTGTGCTTCTGCTGCTTCAGTAGAGAGAGAGGGGCTGGGGAAAAGGTGCGGGAAGCGATTTAACCCTCTCACAGATGGACAAAAAGTTAAAACTGTTCACGCTGTAGCATGCATACTCCAAAATGGAGCCTAGGGTTGTTTGGGAGCATCAGGCAAGTGATGGGGACACCAGGAGAAGGGATTGTCCGGTGCGGCAGAGAGGCTCTCCTCCTACAGCACATTATTCCGCTAAGAAATAGACATTCTGCTATTCCTAAAGAAAGAAATAGCTTCTTTCTGCCCTCCGCAGGGGAGGCACAACCTCAGGAGCACGGCTGGTGGCCAGTCAGCCCCCCAGCAGCTGGCTGCAGGTGGATCTGGTGCCCCGAAAGCTCACGAGGTTCCTCCTCGGCAGTAATTTGTCAAAGTGTCCTGCAGCGAGGTCTCACCCCTCTGCTCCCACCACAGACAGGGTGGCTAACACTGTCAGCACCTTCGCCCCCTTCTCACGCAGGGACTTCCTGAGCCGCCGCCACCCCGATCGCACTACGCGTCTCCTCTTGATGCCCCTGACAGAGCCGAACTCGTTGGAATTCAAGCTTGGCAGATGTGCAGGAAGGAGGCGGGCGACGGCGGCCAGGCCAAAGGCTCTCCCGCGGACAGGGTCCGTTCTGGCCTCACCCGTCCGGCAGTGAAGGCAGCTGACACAGTCCCCCAATAACCGGTACGGCCTCCTGGCACGACCCACTGAGCCACGCTCCCTCTAACATTACGAAACGCCAGGTGCCCGTCCCCGCTGTCAAAACACCGGCACTCCAACCGCGACCCAGGGCAGAGGAGAGCGTTTGCCGCCTACAGGGTGGCGGGGGTCGGCAGGATGTAACACAACCGAACCTCCTCAGTACACCAGTGCAGAGCAAGACTGCTAAGCCCTGGCTATGCTGTGTGCAGCAGCGAAGAGCCAAGGCAGCGTGCTGCGATGGCTGCAGCGCCCGCGGCGCCGCGGACCGGTCCCTCCCTGGCGTTTACTCCTCTATTCGGGAAACTTTTATCGCCGACACATCCCGCTGGCCGCGGACGGCGGTAAGACAACCCAATCCCGCTCAGGCCGCGGCAGCGCCCGGAGATACCGGCCAGGAACACGCCGGCGCCGCGGCCCGCAGGGGCCGTTCCTCTTGCTCCGCCGCCCGCCGAGGCCCCGGGAGGGGCCCGCCGAGCTGCCCCGGCCCCTTCAAGGAAGCTGAAGCCGCCTCAGGGGCCCGGCCTTCCACCCTCGCCCTCCCCTCGGCCCTGCGGTAGTTCCCACCCCCACTGAAACACGGCCGGGCCGGCCCGCGGGAACGCCAGGTGCCGGGGCCGGGCCCGCCCCGCCGCCCCCCGCGCGTCCCCTCACCACGCACCGGCTGCTCCCGGCGCGGCTCCCGCTGCTGCTGGTGCCGCCGCGGTTCGGCGGCTGCCGCTGCTTACGAATCGCTGCCTACCGACATGCCCGCGCTCTGCTGGCATAATCCCCGGCGAGGGTGGGCCGGGCGCAGGCAGCTCTTCACCCGCCGGCTCTGCCGCGGCGCGGGGACGGCGGAGGCGGGGGGAAACGAGGCGGGCCGGGCCGCCGCAGCACCACGCTGCGGGAGGGGAGGAGAGTTGGGGGAAGGTGAAGAGCTCCGGTGCTGCCCTTGCCCTGCCGCGGCGGTTGTCGACCGGGCAGCTTTATTCCCCCGCCCGAGCCGTGCCCACCGCCGCGGGGAGCCGCCACTTCCTTCCCCGCGCCGGGCCGGCGCTCCCGCACGGCGGACGGGCAAGGTGGCGGCACCGCCTGCCGGCCGCGGCCAGAAATAACACCTGGGACCGGGGCCGAGCCGCTGTACCCGCGCCGGGGCGAAGCGACGGGACGCCCCCCAACACCTCGAGCAAGTTAGGCAGCAGGCTGGGCGCTGTGGAATGAATCATAAAATCGTTTTTGTTGGAAAAGGCCTTTAAGGTCATCGAGTCTAACCCTTCTCTAACTCTACCAAGGCTACTGCTAAACCATGTCCCTCTACACATCTCTGCAGCCTTGAAACACCTCCCAGGACAGGGATTCAACCACCTCCCTGGGAAACCTCTTGCAGTGTTTGAGAACCCTTTCAGTGAAGTTTCTTCTAATACCTAAACTTCCCCTAGTGCATCCTGAGGCCATTTCCTCTCATCCTGTCACTTGTTACCTGGGAGAAGAGACCAAACCCCCATCATGCTCAACCTCCTCTCAGAGTTCTGGAGAAGATGAAGGTCTCCCCTCAGCCTCCTTTTCTCCAGGCTGAACACCAGTTGCCTCAGCTGTTCCTCACAAAGCTTGTGTTCAGCTCACTTACCAGCTCTTCTCTGGACACACTCCAGCACCTCCATGTCCTTGTAGTGAAGGCTTCTTGACATGGGTTTGGAGTTTCATTGCATCACTCAACACTTCTGTTCCACTGTGCAAATGCAAAATACCACTAGAACCCAGCCTACCAATTAACCAGTTTAATCCTGGATAACACCAAGCACTTGCTTCAAGAGAGCTGCACTGTAATACTGCAAGTTCTTTGTCCTCATCCTCAATAAGTCCCCTGCATCTCATCAAACCCTGCTTCCATTCCTACTCTTTTTAGGGTCCCATCCTGACCAGTTGCCACTTGCAAAGCCAGAGCAAGTTCCAGTCCACATCACTGCTCTTTTTAGAGACATGCACAGTTCACGCTACTCGGATCATACCTAAAACCATCTATGGTACAATAAGGCAACCTTGTTTGGTTTTTACTTTGTAGATAAATTAATTTTTGTTTGTTTCAAAGGCTAAATCTCAGAGCTGAAGAAGTCGTAGCTTTTGTTAGCACAGAGAAACCTATGCATGGGAGTGTCTGCCAAGGGCAGCCTGAGACAGAACAAAGCCTGGGGCTTCCAGCAAAACCTAAATGATCTGGGAAGCAATAAATGCCTCCCTAGCTGAGAAATGTCAGGTGAAAGAATGCAAGAGGAAGATGATTAAAGTCCCCCTCAGATGGGGCATAAACTTCTGGTTCTGTGGAAGTTTTTATTTGTCTCCAAATACAGAACAAGGCAATTTGCTCATGTGAAGGGACTGGATTTTAAAAGGGATTAGAAAGAATGTCCAGCAAAGTGCACAGCAAGCACAGTCACGTTTTCTACAGCCAACACACGCTTCGTGTGCCCCACTTTTTGACGCTTCGGGTCTGGTTTTCAGAAGCACTGAGCATTCAGGCCTCCCACTGCTTTAATCTGGAACTGCAGATTCTCCGCCTCTGAAGAATCAGGCCGAAGGCACCCTACTGAACAGGTCACCCTAAAGCTGGGATTTTAGTGAAAAGGTTGTCCTAGAAGTTTACTAAGAGCAACACTTACTTCCCCCCCACCTCGCTTTTCAGTGTTATAATAGAACAGAAATAGCCTCAAGAGCTCCAACAGATGGAGGAGGACTTTTGATTAAAAAATAAATTCTGACTAACAATTCAGTATTCAGTCTGTAATGAAAAAAAGAGCACACGAATATGAATAGCAGGGGAAAGAAGGGAAGGGAGATAATGGGAGGGCATGAAGAAAGGCAGTGAAAAAAATGAACTGATTTACCTACTTGTTTCTAATGTCTGTCAGGAAAATTCTGTTAGGTTTTGTGTAGCACTGATGAAAGAAAACAAGATCATTAGTGGACTCAGGACATTTTTGCTGGGATGGATTCCTTGTAAGAATTATCCTGGCTACATGATACTTCTGAGGAATACTTCTAAATTGCACCTGTTAATATCTTAAAATGGTGGGGAAACTTCTTCAGCTAAAGAGCAGAACAGAGCTGCACAGGGAAGTCAAGATACTTTTTTTTCCCTCCTGCAATCCCTTCTAAGTGAAAACTGTAAGTAAGAATATGGAATATGATCAAAATTGTACATCTGTTCATGCAGCCAGGAAATAAATTTGAACAAGTTATCTCCGAGCATTCAGACCCAATTTCTATATTTTAGAGTAAATGGGAAAATGAGTAACTAACATCCCCAGCTCTGATCTTGTATTAAAAGAACCTGCAGGGTAAAAATGGTTGCAAAAAATCCATATTTTCCAAAAGACTGTGCTTGAGTAGGACAGTCTTTCATCAAGTATCCTGAAACACAGCACTCTAATTTTAGAATCAGACCTCCACAAGCTTCCTTGATGACAGCTATTCTGGCCTTCTAATCACATCATCGGTGGCTAAACATCTTGAACAAGGACAGAATTTGAAACATGCAATATGATTAAAACCTACATTATCCCTGATGTAATATCCCAGAACCTATTAATGTTCTCGGGCAGGAGGAAAGAATCTAATTAAACATTTATTTAATATTAAAATACAAACTCAAATATCAGTGTTGGACAGTAATTCAGCAATAGGCCAATTAGCAAACATATATTTTCTTCCCCAGAAAAATGCCATGTTCATAAATACAGCTGGGACTCGATTTGGAAATGCAGGCGGTCAGAACACTGGCACAGCACAAACCCCAGCGGGGCAGATTAAGTCAGTAACTTCAGTTAAGTAGTTACAGTCCTGGAGCATCAGTTGGAGCTCACTGGGAGATAGAATGGCTGCTGTCAGTCTGGTGAATCCTGGTGGTGGTGGTATCAAAATTCTACTCACTGCGACTGTTGGGAGACAGCAAATAACTCAGAGCAGTATTTTCTCGACACAACCAGTGGCCAACAAACCACACACCAGTTTGCAGCCAGCCTTCCACAACAAAAAAAGTATTGCTCACAGTTCTGTCACAATGAAAAAGAGCCATGTTATAAGATTTAAATCAGAAGTATTTCTCCTATACCAGCAGTTACCTTTAACACAGGTAATGCAGGTTCCTTTCTGTAATAAAGTTCAAAATTCCCTACTGGCTACTATTTACATCATACCTTAAATATTTATAAAAGGATGAGAAAAATGAAGTGCAAACACTTGTCATCTTCTCAAAACAAGCTGCCTTTGAGTTTCTTTTTCTTCTTAGAAATTGAGCATCACTATTTAAAAATAATATCTCTAAAAATATTACAATAGAGGATAAACATTGATTCCTCAGGTGTAACAAAAATACATCTAAAATATAGGTGGCTGTTTGAAGTACAAAATATTGCTGTTTGTAAAGGGCGACATGGTTGTAAAACTACTATTGAGGGTTTACAAAAATACAAAACAATTTGCATTTACTGAGTGCATAATTACATATTAGTGCAAAACCAACCCAAAGCACATTTGCATTCAAGGGAGAATTGTCAGAGATTTGCAGAAGTCCGTAAAACATGGAATCTTTTCAGAGTCATACGTATTGACCCCAAATCTCTGTTAATCCTTTCCAAGCGATCCTCCAGGGCCTCCTAAAAGAAAGGAAAAAGGGGAGAGAGAAGNAAAAAAGGGGAGAGAAAGGAGGGGGGAGGAAAATCCAGGGGGGAAGGGGAGGGAGAGGAGAGGGGGAAAAGGGAGAGAGAGAGGAGAGGGGGGAAAAAGGGGGAGAGAAAATAATTTAATAACATACAACAAAATCCAATGATCCTTCTAAACTGAATGAACCACTGCTATTCCCCAATTCAACTAGTATCCTTTCAGACTCATTCCTCATATTTTGTTAGCACCCAAAATCCAGAGGCAGAGCTACAAACTTTCTGGATTATTTTTGTGTATCTGTATGTATTTATGGGTCTCTGGCTTTTTTTAACAGTGTTTCATATATTTTGGGGGTTTGTGTGTGGTTGTTGTTTTTATTCTTTATGTGAATTTTGAAACTCCAGGAGATAAACTTGACAAGAATTAGGACAGACTGATAATTAGGGAGACAAATTTAGGAACCAGCTGACCACTGCAGTGAGTGGCAGTATTGATTTGCTGGAATGTACTTACTTTCAAATTGATAAATTGGTAACAAGCACTGGAGTTACAATCTAGAAAATGCTGAAGTTGTAGGCTTTGAAGAGAACTCTAGAACACAACTTTATGATGTTCTTCATTAAGAGAACCTGCAGAGCTTTCCAAAGGAGCCCTCTCCTGTATTTCACCAACACTACTTATTTTTGCCTTTATTTTCTTCTTTATGCTTTCAAGTACACAAAGCCCAAACACAGCCTAAAACTTTGCACTTTATTCCACAGCACAACATTATCTCTAGAGCTTCAGGGACCTGTTTCATAATCATTGCACTTTCTTCCTGTGTTGCCTTTATCTGCTTCTCAGTGTTACCACAAGAACTGACACTAATTCTCACAGGTAATTAGTGATAGAACAAGACAGAAGGGCCTCAAGCTGCGACTGAGTAGGTTTAGCCTGGACATCAGGAAACATTTTTTTCCACTGAAAGAGTGGTCAGACATTGGAAAAGGCTGCCCAGGGAGGTGGTTGAGTCACCAACCCTGGATGCATTTAAAGGTCATTCGGATGTAGTGCTGAGGTGAACCTTGTAGAGTAAGGTTATCGGCTGGACTTGGTGATCCTGAGGGTCTTTTCCAACCTGAATGTTTCTGTGTGACTATTGTTGGAATAGTTTAGAAAAATGCATCCCATGTGCAAATAGCAGGAGATACAAACACACACAAGAAGTCGCCAGTTTGTGGCAATGGGTGGTAGAAATCAAATGCTTGCAGGGCTAATTGCTCTTTTCTGCATTGCTTGCCTGCCCATTATCCAGACTTGCACCTTTTACACAGGAAGTCAGAGTGTGTTTATAATTAACTTGCAGTAACTTCCCCTTTATCTTCCAATACAGTAAAGTCTAGAGAATAGAGGACATCTCTCACACATACTCAGAATTCAGCTGTGTTCAGGGACAATTCTCAGTGGGCTGGAAAAATTCCCCCAGTAATCACATTTACTATATAGCAGAACTTTCACCTACACTATATATTCTCAAATTGTGGAGGAGCAACTTAAGAGAACAGTCATGAGTAGAAGCTTTTTCACCTGATTTAATCTTGCTTGCAAGGTCATTCTTCCACCAGAACAAGGTATTCGACTCAATGCAGCCTCAATCTAGTAACAGAAAATACTTCATCTGTAAATTACAGTTTCAAAAGCCAATCTAAGCTTTCCTGGCTCCTCTTACAGAGAGGTGAGCTGTATAGATTGCAGATACACATCCTTTCTTGTTCTCAAACATTAACTTCCTTACTGTGTCATACAAAACTGATAGAAGTTAACATTCCTAAGCAGATCCTCTCAAGGATCCTTTCAAGAGAGAGCTCTTAGTGCCCGAACAACCTTCCTTGTTTGAAAGGCTGATTTAAAGCACTTTCTTCTTTGATGGACGGCAATTTCCATTCACACTGTGTTTATGCTAAAGGGACTCTCTTTTAATGAGAATAGAGACAGAAAAGGACTGGAGTATGGGAAGGGAACAATAAAGGGACATTTCTAGGGTAACAGTAGAAGTTGTGCATGAATTTCAGCCGTGCATGGCATAGGTACACAGCTACACCCCTCACCTCCCATATAACAATTAGGTTTTGTAACAAATTTACAATAAAAACAATCTTTGCCTGTTGCTTTTCTTGAGTCAGCTCATCAAAAAGCCTCTCTGTTTCAGCCAGAGTATTAACCCTTGCTGTGTATTTGAAGTCTTCCTCACAAGATGACAGCACTGGTTCATATTTCTCAGCTATGCTCCTGTCGTCCCAAGCTGTCACTCTCTTCATTCCGGCATTGATGGATTCAGCACCAGAGCTGTGCCTGACACCTGAATGCTGCCTTCCTATCAACAAAACAGAGCTCTTGTTATTTAGTTTGTAATTCTTTGTGAAATTATTACATAGGAGAAAAAAATAAACTAATTACAAGAAAAGCTGTGTGATCTTGGAGGTACATTAACTGCAGGTGGGGACCCACATGTGCTGGAGCGTGTCCAAAGAAGGGCCATGAGGATGATCAGAGGGCTGGAGAACCTATCCTATGAGGACAGACTGAAAGAGTTTGGGCTGTTCAGTCTGGAGAAGAGGAGGCTTCCACGTGACCTTATTGTGGCCTTTCAGTATCTGAAGGAGGCTACAAAAAAGCTGGGGAGGGACTTTTTAGGATATCAGGGAGTGACAGGACTAGGAGTGAACCTGGAGATGGGTAGGTTCAGGCTGGATGTGAGGAGGAAGTTCTTCAGCATGAGAGTGGTGAGAGCCTGGAATGGGTTGCCCAGGGAGGTGGTTGAGGCCCCATCCCTGGAGGTGTTTAAGGCCAGGCTGGATGGGGCTCTGGCCAGCCTGCTGTAGGGTAGGGTGTCCCTGCCCATGGCACCGGGGTTGGAACTAGATGATCCTTGTGGTCCCTTTCAACCCTGACTGATTCTATGATTCTAGGACCGGCAAAGCCTCATTATCTTGCCTTAAGCAAACTTCCTAGGAGAATGCAAAACATTTGTATGGATCATCTTTCAAGTGATCTTCAAAACACATCATCTTTTTTTTTTTTGGATTAATAAACAGATGACTGTATTGTGCTAATTAAGAGTTACTTTTACTGGTGTAACATATCTAAATATCAGCGAGTAGACTAGTTGTCAGGAAAACACTCGTTTAAATAAGGGCATTAATGAAAACAAAAGCAGAACATTGTGACAGGAATTACAGAAGTGAGGAAAGATTTGGTTCAATCAATCATGTAAAAAAAATATGGAACACCTGGCTTTGTTACAGTTACTCTTTGCTATCTGTAAGGCAATGTTTAGCTATAGAATTTTATTAGCATGGCTGAGTACCTCTTAATATAGACCCTGCTAAGATATGCAGGGTATAACTGAGTTAAGCATAGGAGAAGATACTGCCCTTCTTTCTCAATTTAATTATTTCTTTTGTGCCATTGTGTTTGTGCACACACACACATAGACATTAAAATAAAATACTGTATGAATGGTATTTCTCTGTCTACAGGAATAACATTTAGAGGAGTTTTAGAAGTTGGCATTCATAAAGTGTCAGCTTCCTAGTCAAGCAGCTGTCACCAATATAGAAGATGTTGTGGTAAAAAAATACAGTTTTGCCCCATCTTGAAAGCTTACCTTCTACATCATCTAGTGACAGGAACTGCAGCCTTTTCCTTGGATTATTGTGCTGTAAAGTAGATGTAGGACCAGCTTCCAGGTCATCTAGAAGTATATCAAATCTACAGAGCAGGAAGCACACAACAATTACTTGCTAGAAATCATACAACAAGAAATTATTTTCTACTTTTCATGGTCTGGTTCAATAAAGCAATTTTTTGTAAAGGAATTTCTATCACACAGGCATTGCAAGTTCTCTGATCACCACTCATAGTAGCATACTCCAATATACTCCTATTTACACACTCCAAAATACCCTTTCCTTGCGACTTGCTTTCAGAAGCAAACGAAGCTGCTGATTCTGAACATGCTGAGCTCCTATGTTGTCAATTTCAAGAAGCATCAAAGTAGTGCTTGACATTTCTTCTTCCTCATGCATGCATCCTTCACTTTAATCTCACAACCAAGTATGTTCTTAAACTCTATGAGCCTTGCCAAGCAAAGAGCTCTATAGGAATGACAGTATCCAGTACAGTCAGCAGGAAGTTAAGTAATTTAATTTTCAGTGTGCTTGTGATGCCATGACAGGTAGGTAGATATTACTCTCAACTTCCATTAGTTCTTTGTCACTGAAATGCTGTGTCAGTAGTAAACCAACATCTCATTTCGGTGACTGCCAAAGACAAGAAATCATTCAAGACTCTTCTTGATAGACTTTAAAAAGTAAAACTGAGATTCAATTCAGAAATCTTCACATGATTCATTTTCTAAGACTTTCAGTGAACAGGAAGCAGCAGCACTAACTTGCTGCTGCTCCAAATGATCAGAACACACTTGTCCTCACAACACTCATACCTTGTCACTGTGTTTTCATTTCTGCTAAGCAAATGGCTAAATCCAGGAGAAAGGTTTTCTTTTGGAGACCGTTTGGGGCTGTATGTCACAGACACTGGTGCCAACATTATCTCTCTCCTTGCTGCAAAAGACAAAGTTTGAATACCTAAATAAAACTTGTCCCAGTGCAGTATCTCCCATTCACATGCTTACACCTCAAAGAATGCCTTTCAAAGCTCTTTAGGTGTTTATTTAAAATGAAGAAAAGTGCTTTATCACAACACAGAAAAAATTAACTTAAAGCTCTCAGGTTTTCTGTCATTGGAGACACACTTTTATTCCCAGATTTCAGAATAATACAGAAATCCTATTTATTTTTCTTTCTTTTAGATCAGCCTTTTGTCAGTTGCTTCTACTTTCTGGGCAGCACAAGCCACAAACTTCAGAAAAGCACTTACTTGGAGTATTGGATTTCCTGTTTGAAGGAGGAAGGGATGATGACCTCTGGCCAGAAGGGGGGCTGTACCGTTTCGGTCTGTGCTGCTCTCTACCTTTCTCTGGGGATCTGTTAGCAACTAGAGAAGCTTCAACGAACCCAACAGTTTGTCGTCGATTTGATGTTTCTAAGGAAAAGAAAAAAGATATAATATAAATCAATCTTTTTCCATACAGGAACTCACAAATATTCTCCTGTAGTCAGCTTTCACTGTACAAAGACTGCACTTAGTCTGCCTCTCATAGACATACTTGTGCTGTTTTGTTCAAGTCTTGCTTCCTGCTCATCAAATCCATGAAACAGTCTAAGTCCCAGAAAAGGATGCTTTGCAGTGTGTGGGGGAGAAGTGATGCTAAATGACACTGATTTAATAAAGAGACAGTGGAAAGCAGAACAAAAGCATATTTTTGGGAAAGAGGATGAGAGTATCTGCCTGAACCAAGAATATGAAAGCATTTAAGAAAAAGTCAGTATTTTCTAATTGCAAGGTTTCCTAAATCAGTATTGTAAGAAGAGCTCAGTGCAGCCTACAGTACACATGCCAGCTTTTAGTAACATCCTGATGCACCATGAGAACAAAGCTAAAATGGATGTGCAGCCTGCTAGTGCTTTGTGAGGACTCTATTAACTGTTTATAAATACTGAGATATTCTTAGAAAAAGGACATTAACTACTCTGAAGCCTGAGACCTAACAGCAACCTTTGCATTCCCTCTGTTTTAAACAAATCATGTAACTGTATCATTTTGAATTTTTAGGAAGAGTCCAGAAGTTTGCATGTTAAAACTTTTTATCCCATCATTCAAGCCTGATGGACTTTTAATGCTGAGAATAACAAAATCAAAATATACACAAAGAAAAGTCAGTAAAAACAAGTTCAGGAACACAGAAATAAGAGTTACTAGCTGATGTATCTTCTTTTTCTGTCTGTGTACCCCAATCTTTAAATGCTTTCGCTTCTTCAAGTTCTTTAAAGGCTTTTATAATTGGTGCTTCTGACATCTCATTTTCTTTTCCTGTTGTGTTTGTTGAAGAGTCTTCTTGTGAGGAGTCTTTTTCAGGAGGAGAATGGTACCTTAAATAATGTGAGGCAGTGGAGGGAGAAAAAGGAAGGTTTTTTTACTTTATTTCATATATCCAAATACTAACTGAACTTAAAAAATCTGGAGAAATTCAGTCTGACATTTACAGCCATCAAAACAAAACAAATTAAGGGTGTTTTTTAATTTCACCCAAGAACCTCAGAGTTATAACTAACTAAAGAACCTAAAAATCGAAGTATGAATTAAATTTGGTGATTTTAATTTGAAGTTCTTAGAAATAAATACATCCTGACAAAGACTTTAGAAACTTCTGATGAAGATGGCAAACTACTAAATTGCCCACTAAATTAAACTGGACGAAAGCTGCAGCCAACTGCTACAGCTCACATCAAGTACAACAGAGTGGTGTTCAGAGTAAGAATTCGACTCAAAACTGAGAGCATAGAGGCAGTGGCAAAAGATGCAGTTGAAGCTTTCTGATACTTCAAGGCAGGTACTTGAAGGCTGCTGCTTGCTTCACACCAGGTTAGTGAAAGAAGGAAGCTCTTTTGTCTTCAAAGGATTGTATGGCACTGAGAACTGTATTTAACAAGTATAAAAATCTAAAAATATGACTCTGGTCAATTCTGAATAAAACTAGTTTTAGAAGTGTTCAACTTTACATCATAGTCGAGGCTGCAGGAAAGCCACTCACCTAGGAGGAATGTGGGTTTCTTCTAATCTGTTATCTTTGGGGCTTTCCTCAACTTCCAAAGGCTGGCCAGTGAAGATTGAATATTCTGCTCCTGGTATCAACCACTTTCGCCTGCTGACATCAGGAGTGGCCAATTTGCTATGGAAGTTAAAAATACTTCAAAATCATAAAAGCCTTTGGAATTTTCCCCTGTTTTTTTTTAATTTAAGAAAGAAAAAACAATTTAAGAAAATCCAGCTACTTATTCTAGTTAGGCAGAAATAATAACATATATACAACAAACTTGTAAATACTGTGGAAAAAATCACTACTTTTTAAGACATGTTTGGAAAGTACAAATAAAATAGTAAAAAAAAAAATTCTGTTGAAGTTGGTTTTAATAATTTCTTGGCATGTGAAGTCTCTGCATTACATCATGTTTTAATCCAGTTTAGCCATGGATTGACATCACTGACCCATTTTTAGTCAAAATACTTTAAAAGGCATTCTAAACACAAGACTTGTTTCCACAGTGTGGAACAGTCACTTACGTGGCACAAGAGGTCCTTACACGACTTTCAGTAACGTGGCGAAGTTTCAGTGCATTTTCATGTTCTACCTGCTTGAGCTGAGCTTCCAGTTTTGAAATTGTCCTAATGGGGAAGTAGTAAAGATGCATTCTAATTATTAAAAAATACATACTATACACATATATTGAAGTTTACTCAGTTTTATTCAGATATGCTGGTTAGGTAGAACAAGAGCAACTACTATATTTTTGTCTATCTAAATAGGTATATAAATATGCATTTGAATTCTAAGTTAATTAAGCTAGGTAACCCAGGTAGAAAGATAGGACCAGGAGATACCACAGTGGATCAAAGTGTTCACCTCCCAGGGGTTGGGGAAATCAAAACCAAAACAATTTTCTTCCTTGAAATGATGCACTGATACAAAGGTCTCCTTGATGCTGGATTTAATGAGAGGTTCCTTCTCTTGTGTGTCACTCATCATGGAGATAACTCCATCAATCTGCTGCTCAGGTTCTCCACAAGACTTCTTCCTCTCCCACATACTGCAGTCCACATCTTCAGTGAACTGGCCCTTCACAACACAATGCTTCCCCACTTGGAGAACAGAAATGGAGCAGGACATAAAAATCTCCTTTTTCTTACAATTTCCCTGACTGGAATGGTCCCTAGCTAGCAGCATTGAGAATCAGGCAGGAGAAAATAAAGCATCACCAGAAATACTTGACTGAACTGTCCTTCGTTTCCTCAGCAGTCCCAATAAAAATTGTAGGTAGAGAGTGTCACAATCACCTTTTCAAATCAGAAATCTGAGTGTTTGCATCAAGCAATTTGTTTTCCGTTGTATTTAACGTGTCCTACAAGCACACAAGGGGAAAAGTAAAAAGCCTAGAAACTGGAAGTGTATTAAGAGACAAAACAGTAAGTCTACATCAGTCTTGAAAGCAACACATTAAAGAGACCTTCTTATTTGAAAGGGAGGCCCAGTAAATTGATTTGACTTTGCCATACTTTCGCTGTCTATGACTGGAAAACAACACATTCCACACTCCCTCCTTTCCCCTCCAGGGCTCCAAAGGCATAGTAAGCAGCTATTAGCTAAACTAAATATGGATCTTTCTGTTTGATCTTTTCCAAAATACTGAATTCAGCTAACTCTGGGACATGTTATCACATAATTTGCATATTTGGTTTTTTGTAATTAACTAGCATGTTCTTACCTTTACTCTTTCATGCTCTTTTCCAAGGGACTCATATTCTCCTAAAAGCTAAAACAAAACAAAAATAACACAGAAACCCACACTGAAACCATACATAATTAACAGTTTTGTTGACTGCTGTCTAAATCGCTTGTCTAAGACATGCAGAAGCACTACAGGGGACACAGAGTGTTCTTTAACAGTATTTGTTCAAGTGTAGCATATTCCAATTGGAAGAAAAAAGTTACAGACAGCACAAGAGGGTACAGAACTCCTTACACAATGTACTTTTAATTTTAAAATTATTTCTCTCTAAAGAAACTCAAGTGGCTGAATGAACCAGTAAAATTCCTCAAGGAGTTTTAAAATGACTTTGTATTTTGGAATTCTAATTGTAAAAAAAGGTTAGAAGAAGAACTCAAGTGGCTGAATGAACCTGTAAAATTCCTCAAGGAGTTTTAAAATGACTTTGTATTTTGGAATTCTAATTGTAAAAAAAGGTTAGAAGAAGAACTCAAGTGGCTGAATGAACCTGTAAAATTCCTCAAGGAGTTTTAAAATGACTTTGTATTTTGGAATTCTAATTGTAAAAAAAAAAAGTTAAAAGAAGAAATAGCTTTTCCATCTAATACTCATTTTGTCAATCCATTTAAACATCCTTCAGTAATAGCTTTGTGGAATCAGAGGAACAATTCTTTCAATTCTGTCTAAACCCACACACAATTAACAGCTTTAGCAAATGGTAATAACTTATCAAAAATCCAGTCCATCCCCATTAAGCTTAACAAGGGAAAAAATAACTCTGGTAAAATAATCTCCTGTACTACCTTGAAAAATAAAACGAACTAATAGCACCTAATTAAATACCTGAGACAAACTAGGACAAATGTTATCACATCAAGTTACAGACTTGCTGCCTTTAATAATTGTTATTAAACATCTATTAGGTCTGTAGCATCACCTAACACCTCATCTGCTAAGTAGTCAGCTGAGTAATTTCTGTTCTCTTAGCTCTGCATTCAGGCTTTACAATGGTAAATTGAGTGGCTCCCTGAAACGCCCAGGTCCTGCCATGTTCCTAACAGGCTGTGCAACAGCAAACACAATTGCCCATTTCCTTACTTACGTTTTGAAACATTTTGTTTTCTTCCTTTAGCCTTGTATTTTTATTATCAGATAACTTGTAAGCCTTTTCAAATGCTTCCTCTAGATCTTGAAGCCTTGATTTTAGGCGACTGATAGTGTTATCCTTATCTTTATTACTGGTGCGCATTTCTTCAATTCGCTCTTGCAGGACTTTGGAAGTGTTACTGACTGCACAGAAACGTTCCCTCCAGTCTGCCTGGAGGAGAAAAAACATCCATTTTGCTTACCTAACAGATGTCTTATTTCAGTACAATGCATGTTCTAAAATCATCTAAATAGAAACCAAAGGCACATCTGTACATGAATTAAACAAGATTTTTTTTCCTCTTTTCTGTGAAGTATAAAGAATAAAAAGGAAGAACACGACCCCAAAAGGTGTGTTTATTTTATAGGACTTCAAATATTCAGAGGTTAGGCCTCTAATCCCAGCTGTTTGTCTTGCTTGCCAGCAACAGTACCTAAAAATAGGCCTTCCAGTACCTGAAAAGAGGCCTATGAGAAAGACAGGAAGGGACTTCTTACAAGGGATTGTGATGATAGGATGAGAGGGAATGACTTCAAGCGTGAGGAGAGGAGATTTAGACTGAATATTAGGAAGATTTTTTTTTACATTAAGAGTGGTGAGACACTAGAACAGGTTGCTCAGGGATCTTGTGGATGCCTCCTCCCTGGAGGTGCTCAAGATCAAGCTGGATGACGTCTTGAGAAACCTGGTCTAGTGCAAGGTGTCCCTGCCCATGGCAGAGGGGTTGGAACTAGAAGATCTTTAAGGTCCTTTCCAATCCAAACCATTTTGTGAATCCATGAATAGAAAAATGTCTTTCAAAGGTGGAATGAATCAGGCTCTCCAGCTGTCGATCTTCCACGACACAGTGTTTTGTTCTTTGAACAATAAATGCAGCTGTGCAGTCATAAACAAACTGGTCTTAAATAGCCAGAAAGATTGTATAAATATAAATATTAGAGAACATTTTTGCCCCAGTGCAGACAAGACTTGCCTTTATCACAACTCTAATAAGAAATTGAAGGTAAAGTAAACCAATATTTTGAAAAAAAAAAAAAGACAGCCATCATAAACACATTACAGTATTTGCTCAAACTCTGCTTGATCCCTGCTAACCCAGAAAGGTTGTTCAAAAGCAAAAGTGATGGTGATTCAAGTAGGAAGTCTTAAGAAACTCAGCTAGGAGTGTGACTGGTGTGAGATACTGGCTGATGTTACACATTAAGGAGAGATGTCAAAAATAAAGATATGGAAACAGAGGTCAGATTAATAATGAACAAATGCACTCTCTTACCCTTTTAGCTAAAAAGCAACCCAATTTAAGAGCATGCACTTACCACTTGCTTTTCTAGCATATTATTCTTGTTTTCCAGAGCTTTTACGCGAACACTTGCTTCACTCAGAGCTGCATCTAACTGGTCACACCTATTCAGAACACACAAATCATAAGAGTCTCTTGAAATTTTGAAATAATAAATCTACATTTTATAGCTTACTTCCCTCCTCAGGCATGCCCACAAATTTTGGTGACCAGACTGTGACCTCCTCTCATAGCCTTTGGCTGCTGCAACAAGCTGGCAACTTGTGCAGAGGCTCCAGATGACTCAGAGCAACAGAGCTGCAGAACCAAAAGCAGCTGTGATGCACCACAGCAGAGTTCCACTTCAGCTAATTGATGATGTTGAGTGATAATTAATGACTGAAATCATATCACAAGCTACTTTAACTCAATAAATGACTGCTCAGAAGTCACTTTTGATAGTTAGAACACACTAGTGCTAGAAGAGGAGTACAGAAGAGTACTGACTACTCCCACACTTTCCCAATTATCCTGAAGGGTATAATTTTTTAAAAGTATTTGAGCTGCCTAAATTATAATATGTATTTTGACTGGCAACAAAAATCACATCAAAACTTTCTATATATAGCAAACACTGAAGCTATATCTAATGGAACATACAGGTCAGGCACACAGACTCTGGTCAAATCACACTGACTGGCAAATCTGCTTTATAAAGCTACCAATGAAGTCAAGACTGGTTCTGTATCATCTGTAGGTCTCACAGGAAAGGTAAAGAGAGATGGTGTCCACCAGCATGACAGGCAAGCACTATCTTACAACATTCTAAACTCCCATTACAAACTGCTTAGGACTACTTCTGTCTGCCAGCTTTTCTTGAGCAACACTTAGAATGGATTCAGCAAAAAGCAGATCATAGAAGATTTTTGAACCAAACATCACACTTGCTCTCTGACAATGATTTTAAACAGCTGCATTAAAATTTGTCCTTAATGGGAAAATATTAGTATCAAAAGTGCAGGAAATTGAAGAGTGACATAAACTTTTCATGACATTCAAAACAATCCTGCTCTAGTTTTTAAAGTGGAAAGAATACCATTTAGCAGAGGAGGAGGACAAATAAGGACAAACAATACCTGTCAGCAAGAGTTTGATTGATTTTCTTCAAGTCTTCAGATGATGAAGTTTTATGGCTTGCCTCCAGCTGCTGTTTTAAGCTATGTATCTCAGAGTCATAGTAAGCTCGTAGATCAGCTATGTGTCGAGCATGTTTTTCCCTCAAGTTCTGCCTAATCCTATTTTCAAAATTAAGAACAAAAAGAAATTTCCAGCTATCCACATGGCCATGCACTGCTGTATTCACTGGCACATAATGAATTCAACAGATCAATCTATCTTAGAGAGCTTTGCTGCATTCAAATTAAAGCAAAGACACTTTCATCATCTAAAGCACTGGTGTCGGCCACCAAGGACTTGCACAGATATTCAAATTAGTACAGATATATTCTTATATACAAATACAATACAAAGCTTTATTCTTTCTTCTCTCCTGTGCTATGTGCTAGAAACTATGCATGGAAAATTAAAATAGGAAAACTCCAGCACTGGACTATCTTGAAACCATGATCCCTACATAATCCCTCACACAAGGAGCATATGCCATGTCTGCTTGTCCACGTGCGGATCATGAGAGCTTCATCATGAATGGGGGATATTTACTTCTCCTGAGTGCAGTAATCCTGTGCTTCTCCCACCACCTGACTCTAAAGCGCCAAACAACCCTCCCAGAACTTTGACATTCCCTGTCTGTGTTAACACTCTCATGTAGCCCACAAAGGAAGCATGTATTTTTATTTTCATGTTTAAACAGAAATAACCAGAGCATCAAAAGATAAAAAACTAGTCTGTCTTCCAATTAAGGCTTTGACATCCAAGGAAGCCAGAGAACAAATGTTGTGCCTTAGATTAAACAGTATGGTCTAAAGAAGATTAAATAGTAGGATCTAAAGAAAGACAATTGTAAGAAGTGGAAAATTACTGTTCTATTTATATGCCATCTGTACTTCAAGAGAGAAAAACCTTGAAAGAAAAAAAAAAATCAGCAATATCCAGCTATGTTCTAAGCAGACAGAACTCAGATATTTCATTAATTTTACTTGTTAAGTTTTGCTTCTTTCATCGAAGTGCCAAATCTACAACTTAAAAAGAGAAAAAATAATACTTACTTTGACATTATCACCGGATCTTCAACAGATGTCCCTGAAAGGCTGTATTCTGGCAAACTGTTGTCAGCACACTGAGTAACAGAAGATGGAGTTAGAGTCCGTGCTTCTTCCTCCTCAGTGCTGACTAAAGTATCATTACTAGCATCCGTATATGCCATTGGAAAGGGACAGCTGCTCTTGTTTTCATTTTGGAATGAGTGATTTCTCCAGAGGTCCAACTGCACAGTTCTGCTGCTGGCAGGGTGTTTTGAAGAATCATCTAACTGAGAAGAATTACTTGTCTGTGAAAAAGAGTCTGTGTCACAATGACTTGAAAATCCAGGCTCTGCCATAGAGTCTGGAGAAAAAGGAGTAGTGTCTTCAGGAAGACTGAAAAAGCAGCATCCTGGGTTCTGCTGACCTGGTTTCATATGCAGGGTTGGATCCAATGTCAAGATCTAGGAAATAAGTTAGAATGCTAAAAAAAACTGTGATTTAACTTCTGTTCTTGTAAATAGGGTTTATCTGAAAACATTAGTAAACCATATTATACATTGCAGGAATTATACTGAATGTTACTACAATCATTTGGTAGAGACAAGCAAGCTGTAACAGCTTAGGTGATGACACATAGAAACCCAAGTTGCAAATGTTGAGAAATAAGTCCCCATTAAGAATAAAAGACATATCCTAAGATCTGTAACTGTCTAGAAAACCTCTGAAATTTCAGTTATGTAAATAGAAGGACTGCGATGTCTGCTTGTAGGCTGAAACAATAACTTTGTACAGTTACTTCATAGATTATATAAACAAGAGAGCCACAAAGCAGGCATCATTACTGATTTTGTACAAGACTGAAAGCAATATAAAGAAACAGATGCGACAAAGTATATTTCCACAACCTGTGCTTCTTCTGCTTCATGAGTCTTGTGGGAAGTAGTAAGAAAACCCTGATTCTGTAACTGCAGTTTCACGTGCAGTTTATCAGCTGCAGTCTCAGCACAAGCAGATTTGTCCCTGCGCCATCCTCAAGGTTGTGTAGCAAAGATGCTTGTTTGCTCAAGGCATTCTTAGAGGTTCTTTTCAGCTGGATCCCTTCCCAACGCGATTCATCACACGGCTGCACAAATTGCTGTTCCAGCAAAACGCTGGAGGTGGCAGCAAGGGCCAAGTAATGTGAAACCAGTCTGCAACCGACCAGCGCTTCAAACTGAGACGGGAAGTAAAGAAATTCATGTTACCTCTGGTGGGTGAGTTGACTGAGAAGGAGGCATAAAATCCTGTTCAGGCTGCTGCTTGATCTCTCTTTGCCTTTTATGATAAATATCTTTCAACGATGAGAGCTTTCTTTCATCAGCAGAAGACAACTTCAACAGGAAAAATTGCTACGTTAGTTTCTCTGAACACGATCCTCCATCCCCAATATAAAGAAACTGTGGGGTGGATAAATCAGTCTAGAACAGAAAGAGGCTTCTTTCAATGCACCCAATTTAAAAAAGGGTCTTTAATGAGGCACATGCACCTTTAATACACCAGTCAGTCTCTTTGCATCTCCTGTCTACACACTTTGTTTTAAATGACAAAAAGAGGGTGACTTTAGCAGGGGTAAATGAATAATGAAGGAACAGAATAGGAGAGACCGAGTTAACAATAGAGTCCTCACAGCAAAGTTTCCTTCTGGAGGGCAATTTTTTTTCCACCATAGGAAAAAAAAAAAAAAAAAAAAAATCAAAGATGATGAGCAACTGTAAGGCAACTTTGAAAACATATACAAAGTTTACCTGATCTGATGATATTTTTGTAGAGAAAGCATCTGTGAACTCACTTCTGAAATTGGCTGGTAAAGAGTGATACATCTCCTTTTCATCTAACTTCCAGTATGAAAGTCCTGATAAGAAAAAAACAATTAAATAAGAACAAATAAATATGAATTTCAAACACACAGCTCTAGAACAGGAACCTCAAAATCCATTAGTAAGATGTTATTTTGCCAGCTAACAAGGATGCTGGATTAATTATTTTAATTTATTGCTCAAGCATTTGTTACCAGAAACTACAAATATCTCAGTGCAAAGGACAACCAATATCATCTGGACTATATCACACACTGCCAGTAACAAAAGCTACAAATCAGTGAAAACACAGATTTAGTTTTTGATGTTCAAGGAACAAGTCAACATTTACCACACTTTCCTATTTCTACCAGTTTCAGTATAGCACTTAAAACCTGAATTACCCTAGGAATAACCCTAGACAGCCTCTTGATAATACAAACTCTTTGGTTTGGTACTCAGCAGCACACTGTAGCATGCAAAAAGACAGACTACCAGGACTAGATACAGTCTCAATCCCACTTCAATCCCACTTTAGTTTCTTGCATGTATCCCTCTCTTAATGGGTTGTGAAGCAATACACAGTTTGCAAGGCTGCATCTCTGTGGCCCTGTCTGTTACCAAAATGAATCCACCCTGTTGTGATCAAAGTAAGTGAATTAGTTTTTTACATACAAAAGAAAACAAACACCATCTCTATCTCAAAAAAAAACAGAATAAAACCTAAAAAAAAAGGCAACAAAACCTCACCACCACTCCTTAGACTCACACCCCAAAACAACAAAAGTAAAACCATACCAACGCATGAAAAAAGCACCTCCCCTTGCCTAAGGGGCACGAACAGGCATCTTTGTTCTTGCCTATTCACACAATGCTCCTGACTTACAGGAGATCAGTATTACTAGGCACTCCTGTGATTACCAGAACAACAGTATTAATCTTTGAAAGATCATTTGATGCCTCACCATGATTTTAATAGTAATTACATTATGAAACAGTTTTAAACACAAAGCTCAGCTTTGAAACCTTAAGAAATTTGAAGAAAAACATTGCTGCATGGCCTACATCTGCCAACAGTGATATGTGGGAGGTACCACACCAGTTTCAAATGCAACAGCAAGAAAAGCAGAATTATGTTGCATCAAAGATTAATAGCTTGCCAGTGCTCAAACCCTCCTCACCTCCCCGAAGTTATCTGAGATGCATTCTAGTCAGTGTTTTTAAAAAAAGTTAGTATTCAAAAGAAAAGGACATTTAAGTGTAAGAAATTAACTATACCTGAAGCTTCAGACACTAAGGAATTTGGACTTTTACTGGGTTGATTGAGGTAAAAAGTGTAAGGTGGCAAAGCAGCATCAGTTGGGTTTGTCTAAAATGACAAAGGGAAAACAAATTTATTAGGAACATTTCAAGACAAGGAACTTTTTTTTTTTTTAAATCAGGGGTAAAATTCTAAAAAATTGCATATAAATGTTGTTAGTCTTTTTAAGCAAAGGGATTCAATTTCATTATACACCACAATCCAAACCTAGACAGTTTGTATTCAGGGGAATCACAGTGAAAAGGAGAACTAAGTTAAGCCACACAATAAAAGGATACAGCTATTTTCTACGTCTCACACCTGTCTGCTTGTGGAGCATTTTTCATATTAACTCTTACAAAAACTCATTTTGGACAATCATCTAAACTTCCTTGCTGTTTAAGAGGTGCAAGTATGTAGTGGGATGACCTACCAAGAAAATGTTGCTGCTTCCTCACACTATGATTGAAATTTCTTATATTCAGCTATCATGACTGCCACAAACCCAAAGGCATGCTGTCTATTTCTCAGACAAGATACTACATATCCTTTTCCTCATCACTCCAAACTTTAAGCAACCTCCCCAGCTAATTACAGAAACACTTTTGAAAAGGGTGGGATCAACACATGGGAAAAAAAATCATTTAAGATTTGCTATAGATCTCCTCTTTAATCAGAGGAAGAAACATCATGGATCTAACATTGAATCATGTGATTGATATTTGCTAGTTCTCCTATTCTCATGTAGGTAGAATCATTCACAGTTTCAGGAATTATTTCCTTAAAAATAGCATAAGGAAAGAGGTCTGTGACAATTAATACACTGCACTAAGTGCTACATGTATGATGATGACTCATACAATCATGTTGCATAACATCCTTCTGCATCAAAATATTATATGCGATTTAATTTCCCTTCTCAAAATAATCAGCTTTGTGGACATGCAATTATTAACTCAAGAATATGAGGGACAGATGAACCAAAATCTTCTCAAAAGAAGCATTTTGAGCTGATTCAGCAGTCACAGCAACTGGCAGTACTACTAATGGTTTTAAAGAGCCAATTAGATTTCCTAAATGTCTGGTGTGGAGGTTGGTTAATTTTAGTGATTAGTGCTGCACCTTGTCATACGTAGGCATAAAAGAATGTATTATTCTTACATAAACAATACAAAAGAAGAAAAGGGACCAAAAAAGCCTGCATTTTAGCATAAGAAACTGCAAAGAATGCTAAAAAAGCCCAAAATAAACTAAACCAAGAAATCTCTGCAACTTAAAATCCCAATGTAGAGGAACAGCATCTGACATAAACAAAGTGGCTAATGCCTTTGCAGGCAGAGATTTCTGTGTTCTAAAACAGATGTTACCAGCTGAAATCAAAGATCTCTCCAAAACTTAAGGGTATAATAAATTGCCATGACTGAAGTTTCAACTGAGAATATAACTATTATCTCTATGAGGAAGGAACATGTGTTACTTGGGTAAATTCAGACAAAAATTAGGCAAGGAATAAAATAAGCCAAAGTAGCTGTGTGAGTTAGTAGAGAGTGATCCAAGAAGCTCTGCCCACATAAACTTTAAACATATAAATGGGAACATCACTATTCAAATGCTTCAATTCAAGCTCAAGTGCTTAAATCAGCACATGCTGAATCAGAACATACTATAACACTGAAAAATTACCAGTGACAATATTACAAAAACACAATAAGATAAAGAGATACTTACATTCCCAAGTGGTAATTTCCTTGCTTGTTTGTTTTCTTGCATAGAGTTCACACACACTTCCTCAGCATTTATTCTTTTTGGTTGGCTTTGTCTCAACTTTTGTGCCCATGATGTTAAAGATTTACTAGATGGTAAGAAACACACACATGTACTGTAATTACATCTGCCCTTCGAAGTGGAGACATGAAATCAATTTCTTCTTCAAAGGGAAAACACAGGCACTGAAACTCCAGCCTTTGTGCATTTTTAAGAAATAACATGAAGTAACTGTTGCTGGAAATGTTTTAGGACTCTTCTTTTAGAAAGTAAAACAAAACAACCATGAAAAATCCCACAAAGAAGCAAATCACTGAAAGGAAAAGTGCTAATGAACTGCATCTATAACCAAAATGGCTTTCTTGCTGCCAAAAAAAATCATCATAAAGAGCTCCATATTTTCAGCCAGGCAACTATTTTTTAGTCTGTTCAAGAAGATACTGATCAAAGCCACAATACTGAGCTGGAATGTAAGTGCAGTGTTTTTTCTTGTGTTACCAGTCTGGGTATAAAGATGGTATCAGTTAAGACACACTAAGGATGCCTCCCAACTCAAGAGACTCTTCAATAAAAGAAAGATCAAAACAAGACACAGAAGGAAACAGAGGGGTAAAAAATAAAAGCAGAACAGAAACAAAGAGACATTCTGAAATTCTTCTTAGAGGTAGATGTGGAACAATGTTTCCATTTTATTTAAAAAGTGACACTTTGAAAAACCACATACTGGCCCAGTTTGGGACAAAAAGTGTAAAGAATTAAAAGGGTACAACAGAAAATTGAAAAACAAACACAATTTGATTTAACTGAAGTATTCCTCCTTGGCTTGAACCCTTTATTCCTTCAAACTGAGTTTGTAATACAGAACAGAAAGCAGTATCAAAGAAAAAATAACAGGATAAAAGGAAAATTATGCTGATATTATTTCAAAAGTTGTCTTAGATTTTTTTTTTCAAACTGGAACACACTCTTGAATTGAACTTCTCCATCTCTGAGCTCCCCAGACCTAATCGTTTTATTACATATTAGCAAAACACAAGCTTATTTTCACCATTTTCTGTTTTCTCAGCAGGAAGTTTTTATCTCTGCAAACCATTTTCAAGACAACATGCTGTCCATCAGCCCTCTGGCACTGCTCATGACTATATGAAGCCACTGCCACCACACCAGGACAGTCAGTTTGACAGAGAGAGTAAAGCACACTGTAAAGTTCTGCGCAACTCGAGCAGTGTTTGGTTAGTATTAATGCCAGATTATCCGGCCAGTATTTCAAAAACCTCTTGGTAGATCCACCCACCTACTGTCTACAGCAAAACAAAGATGAACCCACAAAACTAACAGAAAAACTCAAACCCCTTTGGCTGTTGTCCAATTACAAATTGTTACTGCAACACATGAATATAAGCTGGCAAAAATGACTGGTTGAGCACAATAGCGAATAATGTAGATTTACAGTTATGTAAAAGTGTTAATCAGAATATAAAATTCTAGTGTGCAGATAACACTGTGCAATCTGTATCTTAGCTCCTATTTGCACAAGAAAATAGATTTTCCTATTTTCCCCCAATGTATCTACAAGAGAAAAACACTGCAGATGCAAGCATGCACCACACAGACATACTATGCTCAACAAATAACTTTATCTGCCAAGTAGCATGAGATGTTTTGCAATCAAGAGGTTCCATTCAATTCTGAGATGTCTTGAGTTACCAACAGCTGTTTACTGAAAGGAGTCTGTCTGCAATGTATGAGCAGATTTGAAAAGTTTACCTGGCTTTTTTTCCACACTGAGCTTCATCAACTTTATGTTCAGATTCAGCAGGCAAACCTAAAGTATCATTCCTTCCTGATGAAAAAAAATCTTCTGTTTTGGGGGGAGAAAGTTCTGCTTCATTTTGAATGCTGGCTACAACTGCATCACTCTGCAATACTGCTGCATCACTCTGTCCTTGGGAAGTTTTCTCCATGCAGTCTGTGCACTTGCTAATGCTGTGAGATCTGCTGGGGTTCAGCTCAGAGGCAGAAAGGGTGCCAAGGGTATCATACCCACTGCTCATTGAAGCATCTTTTGCTAAACATTCCTGATGCAGATCAGATGCATTTGGCTGACTTTCAGCTTCATGAGATTTAAGCTGATTGACAATGCACTCATTTTCTTCAAAGAGTTCAGAACGCATCCCCATTTGCCTCTCTGGTGATGAAGAAGTATCTGCAAGCTTGGCAGGTAAACTTCTGCTCTTGCCGGCACCCCAGTTGCTGGTCTGCAGTTTCACTAACTGCCTGATCTCATCCTGAACCAGCTACAGAAAAGAAAAGGCAACATTCCTTTGAGATCATGTCACAAATCACGTTTATATTTTTGTATCTTTGATTCATGTAGTTAGTGAGAGAATCAAGAGGACATTTCAGAGAATTCAGTTTTTTCAATGTGCAGACATCTCATGCATAAATGTAGATTTAGACATACTGTGCATTACAGTAAGATGTGCATAGGAACAGTCTTTAATTCCATGCAGAGAGTCACAGGTCACAGTAGTCATTTAGTCATGTACAAAGAAAATTAAAACAAATGCATGCATGTATTGACTACATGCCTCCAGAACTATAGGTACCTACCAGGCAATTAAAGAAATATAAACTATCTAGGTAAGTCTTAGAAGTTTTGCTAAGTTTGGGTCTAAAAGAGTTTATAACTTGGGACATACATTTGTAGAGATTGCAAGGACACTTTAATGGAAGAATAAACCATTACTCTGATACACTAATAGGAATAATGTACCTCTGTAAGATTATTTGCAGGAAATTTTACTTTGAAATCTCTGATTTAGATAATAGGTTATTAGGCAGTTCATATAACAAAACGATTCTGATTTTGATTGTTTTGGTATCTGATGGAGCAGCTTAAACCCATAACCCTATGCTAGCTGACCCCAGGACACTAGATCAACAGGTTTAACAGTTGCTTAGTCTTTAGTCTGCAATGCCTATGAAGAGTTCTCTCAGTATAATTGGTAAGTAATTATTTATTTAGTTTTTAAGTTTTACAGTTGTACACTGGTACACTAAAACAGCTCTGAGAAACAGCTACCACTTTTGTCAAGGGTCATGAAAGACTCCACGCTAGTGGCTGTGTCATTTGATCAGTGATCAGTACTTGAGATCAGTTAACTTGAGATTAGCGAACTCTGCATAAGCACACAACTCTAATTACACACTACAAGATCAGAGTATAAAAGTGTTTTCAAGAACACATTTCAAACTAATTCCCTCAGGAGAAAAAAAACCCAAACAACAAAAAAACAACCAACCTTGCAATAAATTTAAGAACATGGAACTCTACTGGGGTTTTTTTTCCATAGTACCCCAGTGAATTACTCACATGTGAATAGAATGTGGAAAACACAAAAAAAATTGCTCTCTGAAAGTAAGAAATACAAAATAAGACTTAATTTCAGAGGAATCTATATGTAATGCCTCATATGTTTTATTAGCTTGCAACAGAATTAACAAATGAATTTCAGCTCAGTCCCTCTATGAAAAAAATAAAAGGGGAGGGGTGAAGTTTCCTGCCACAACAAAGTTGTTTTGTTGTGCTAATGATTTCAGTCATGACTGCAACAATCATTTGTGTTTTAATGTTGTGATTCAACTGTTGAGGAAGGTAGGAAAGGGAGAACAAAAAGGAAGAGAAAGAATTGTGAGGGCAAAAAAATAAACAAAATGATCATATCCTCTGTTGACATTGAATTTTTGCCATTAATAATTTATGCAGGAAAAGGCTGCTATTCCAATTATCTAACGCTTTTACTTCTCCTTGCATAGTCACAATTCCAAGAGAAGAAAATATCTGGGGAAAAGAAGATGGCATTTCTATACAGCTTGGGGATTGTAGGTAACTCTTTTTTTTTTTTTTAACTCCTCTTCAATAAAGTCTGATCTACTGGTGGTGATAGCTTGTCATAGGCACACTTGTCTTCTAATGTGCAAATCATACAAGCCAAGAACAGATCTCACTGATTCCAAAATGAACTCAAAGTCTTTTGATCTGTATTTTTCACATGGATGAAAATTTATTTTTATAAGCACAGTCAGTCTTAAAACACAGCACAGTGCAAGCCTTATCTGAGAGTCATGTCATTGCTAATGCAGTGTCTTGCTTTTCCACCCTAAAACCCAACACACTACTGTTTTTGTCTTTTTGTTATTCTTGTCAGAACATGCTGAGTTCCCTGTATTTCAGAATTCTCACTAGGTCACTGTCATTCCAGTTCAAGTTTGGAATAGCTCCATCTGTTTTACCTAATGAACTCATACAACTGAAAGTAAGTTGTAACGGTTGATTTTCTATTCACTGTGGCAATTAACGCAGTTACTAAGTCCCTGTTGATACCATAGACTCAACTCTTCCAGAGGTAGCCTTTCCTATTACAGACAAAAACTGACAAAGCCAACACAAAGGATTAGCCAAGACTACAACTAGCCACGACTGAATCCAACCACTTTCAGTAAGAGGAAGGAAATATGAGGGTAAGGAAAACACTGACAGGACAAAAATAATGAGATGGGAGTGGGGGAAAAAGGTAGAGAGGGAGAAACAGGAGACAGGATAAAAGAACAGTACCTTTTGTTAATTCAGTTCAGGAACTGTTGATTATTACTAGTGTGGAGGGCATCAGAAAGGGAAGGGAAAAACAGCAACCAAAATGATGAAGATAATAAGCATTATAGAATTACCATCTCTTAAACATATATACACATATCTTCTCATTTAATGGATAAATATGGTTCAGCAAAAATGTGAATTTTCACATGGGTCAGTTTTCAACTGAAGGGTGAAGTAAGTGTTCTGCTCCCACAGTGAATGTTTTCCTGTGCTACATGTTGCCTAGATGAGGGAGTAACAAGCTGCATAACACTTTCTAACAATGAGAAAACTACAATGTCTCAAAATTAGAAATTATATAGTCTAATAGATAATAAAAAACAGTCTGTGCCTATCATGTGGGCATTCTGAACTCAATCTTTGTGAAAACTAAACAATTGACAACACATAATGCAAGAATCTTCATTTCTGAAATGGCTCCTACCAGTTACTTTGTTAACTAACCAAGGCTGTCTCAAACATGCATCATGTAAAGTGGCCATCCCAGTCATTCACTTCCAAGAACTGCCTGTCTGAATATACTCACAGAAAAAGGTAAGAGTTACAGAGATACTGCATTTCTTTTTGGAAGGGAGTGGGATTAGAGAGAAGAGAAACATTCAGCCCAACCTACATTAACATGTCATTACTTACTTGGATCTGATGGTGGAACTGCTCTTGCTGGGCAACTATTTGTTCCTGACATTGTTTTTCTACCAGTCTCAATAATTGTAGCCACCTTGTCTATTAAATCACAAAGTAAAATAATTAAAGCATAGTCATATTGCATCCCTTACTTTGTACTTTAGCTACAAAATAGTTTTGGAATGCTGTACTTATTGTTGACATAACACAAAGTTTAACAGCAGCACTGTCATTGTCCACCTCAGAACACATGCAGCCCCCTATCACATCAATGGAAACAATTCACTGTGGACATACTCCCTTAAAAAAGGTGACAGAAAGATGACACATCTCTACATCAAATGACTTCGAAGTAGGAACAGCTGGCAGGAAAGTACAGGCAAAGGCTGATTCCAGTTCAATCAATTATAGGCAATTTTGAATTGATAGTTAAGCATCCTTATGTCCAGTGACCCATCCACTTGAGTAAGAAACCATTCCCTTCAGCAATCCAACTAAATGCCATCATGTGTAAAGATTTAGTGAGAACAAAAAAAAAAAAAAAAAAATCAAATACACAGAGTTTCTAAGGTGCAAAATCTGAATCTATAAAGCTATTTTACAGCAATGTTTACAGAAGTTGATGCTTGAAGCATAGGATACAGGATGTAGAATGCATGTGCTGTGACACACACACCTACATTTTTTTTCTTGGAGCTGTTAAAGAGCACTCAAATTAAGCATCTGTCAAGAGACAGTTTGATGGACCACAGCCAGAAAGCTCAAAAATTCTATAGGAACAAGCCCATGGTGTGGAAACCTGAAGTTGTTTGTGGAAACTGGAAATAATGATAAAACTGAAAATTTTTTTAAAAATATAAAGCCAACATCAAATAAAGGTTGAAAGAATTAACTCAAACTACATAATTTGTTTTGGTTTACATCATGAAACAAACCAACAAATGGAATAAATAAATAACAAAACCAGAGACATTCTTAGAACGAAAACTTCCAACTTCTAGGATCATTTCAAATCACTGTGAAGTGCCTCAATTTTAAAGGTTTAAATTTTCCAGTTTCAAAACCTGCACTCTAAGTATTGTAAACTTTGAAAAAACAAACATCCACAAGCAAGACCATAGAATCATAGAATGGGTTGGGTTGGACAGGACCTTAAAGATCATCTAGTCCCAACTCCCTGCCAGGGGTAGAAACACCTCCTACTAAACCAGGTTGCTCTAGGTGCCATATAACCCGGCTCTGAACACTTCCAGGGTTGGAGCCTCCCCAGCTTCTCTGGGCAACCTGTTCCAGCACCTCACCACCCTTGTGGTATAAGACAAAAAAAAAAAAAAAGCTGAAATATTGTAAAAAGCTAAGATAAATTTGCAATAAAACTCATCCACATGATTAGTTCATCCATTATAAAAGGATTTGTCACATCATGAAGAATAAACATATACATATATAGACCTCTGTGCTAAATTAAATCATCATTAGGTCTATCTTGCAAAATGCAAACCTGGTATTAATTTAGTTTGGGTTTTTTTTTTTAATGAACTTTAACATGAAATACCTCACAGTTCTTCAAGATTTCCGAGTCAGTACTTCCAATATTCTGGATATCTTGTATAAAGGAGGCAAGCAGCTCAACAGAACCAGGCATTAACAAGGACCCGGTATTCCCTGAGTAACCAGAAACTCCATTGGGATTGGATGAGGGACTTCTAGTGAAACATGAGAAACAATAGTTCAATTATTCATTGCATCAGTTGTCATACATAGTGGCCAAAATTCTACACTACATATGCTGTGCAGCCATAAAAGAATTATAAATATAATTTAAGCCCTCATCATGCTGAAAAACAAACCTGGCATCTTCATAAGAACAAGAACATTCTTCAAGAAGATGTCAAAGAATCCACAACATGCTTCATCCTTATCTTACATACATTAAACACAGCAGCTTTACTAAGAGACAAAATAAGCAGCACAGACACATTCCTGCTCACAAATATCATCAATGTCAGCTTGTCATCAAACCTCTGTACTTCTTCATAGATTCTGAGGTCAGAAGCTTAAAAGATAAAAGCTTCTGTGTAACAATGATTTATGAGATCCCAGACTGCTGCCTCCCTTTGAGAAGTTACATGTGCAGTAAGCAACTCATAATCATCTGGATAGGTCAGTCAAGAAGAACCTCTTCTAACCCGTCACTTAGGCCATTAGTCCATACTTGCTTGCCCTTCTTATTCACTGAGAATTGAACAGAAAAACAACTCATCTTTTCTAAGCTGCAGTTCTCTACACATAACTTAGTATAATGCATGATCTTTCCAAAGAATGATCTGTTATAGTTTGTCCAAGACAGGTTTCCATGCCCCTCCTCAGTTTTAAGAGGCACAAGGCAAGATACTAAGCTTTTAACAGTTCTGTCAGTGAGGCTTTTCTCACTGAAGATTGTATCTCTAAATGTAAAAACAACCCTTAAAATATATTGCAGAGTATTACACATTATTTCACCTTAGTAACAATGTTACTGTAAAAGCATTCTCACTAAGCAAAACAAAAACAGTCTTTGTTAGGACTTCCTTCAACGTCTTACCTGTTACAGTTCAAGTTGCAGACAGAGCTGTGGGTATTCCTGGCATCAGAGTTTGCAGAAGAGGAAGGGATTTCTCGTACAGCATTCACCACGTCACAGCTTTCCATATCTTAATCCCAAGTATGATGATATCCTGAAATATTAAGCAGTAAGCATCGTACCTCTTAATAAAAAACATTTAACTTTGTTGTTGGAAGAAACAGAATTTGATTAAAGGGACAGCTGCTTCAGCTAAACAACCCCAGAAAATGCTAACATTCTGCCACCAACTTTTTCTTCCTTGTTCCATGCCATGCTTGCAAACAGGTGCTGTTTAGTCAGCTTTGTACACACTGGGACTCCTACACACCAAAGATTCCTATCTGAGCATCACATATCTACACCGGGCTGTAAAGGGTGTCTGAACCCAAAACATTCCTGGTAGAACAGTGTAGTTGGGGTTTGGTTGGTTATGTTTCTAAATCAGAGGCTTCAAAGATTGGTTTTCAACACTGTGAAAAGGACTACTGTGAAAGGCACTACTGTCAATTTGCTGAACAGGGATCTGTGCCTTCACTAGAAGAAACACACCAAGAAAAAAAATCAAGACCCACTGAGTTAGACTATATTTGACCAATGTTGAAATTTGGCTTGTTTTTTTTCAGAGAGTTACCTTTTTTTCTGAGCTACCTTTCTTACCACTTAACAACAAAAATGTACTCAAACAGGAATTCCACAGCATTTAAAAGCAGCAGCTGATTAACTGAAAGCACCATAAACAAATACAGGGTAGTCATGAGATGGTCTTACAGTGCTCAAAGCAGCAGTTTACAAAAATAGGTGCAGGGAGACTAAAATATTCTTCCAGTTTTCATACTTTCACTACAAAGCCACTTGAAATACATTGATTGATCAGTTCTTCTATAGTGTTTATTTCAGCATGTCCTACACTCTGATGTGTAGGACATCCTTTGTTCTAACTCTAAAGAATAACTTCATGATCATTTCATGGATGGACAACAATGACAGACATTAAGAACTATTGTCTTCATTGTCTGTGAGAATACTAATAAATCCCTGCTGCCTCAAAGAAGCACACCACCTTCGCAGTACCACCATTCTTCTTTACAGGACTTTCAAGAGCAAGTCACCAGCTTCTCTATATTTAAGCTTTCGTTATTTGTAGAGACATAGAGATACATCTCTAGCAGATAGTTTCAGAAATACAAAAATTTGTTTAGACATGAAGGAAAATGATGGAGAACTGTCTGATTTTTCCCTGTTTTGCTGGAGCCTGTTTGACTTTAGCAGAAGTGTTTTCCAAGCCAGAACTGGCTTGGAAATGCCAGAACTGGAAGTTATCACAGACACACATACCCTTTTGGCAGAGCTTCTTGGGATAAATGAAAGAAGTAAAAGCTTTTCTTCTCTTTCTAGTGATCAGAAATCTGGAAGACTTGGACATTATCAGATACCTAACCTGACTGATGAAGCAGATGCTGCATCTCTGGAGCAGGCAGTTGGCAACGGTGGTGGCTCCATCAGTCACCCCCCGTCTCCCCAGGATGAAATCATGGGTGGCCTATCTCAGCAGCACAGCAAATGGGTGGGACTTAGCTGTGACACAGGCTCGTTTCATAACCTCATTAGAAATCCGCTCGCAGTAAAAATAATATGAACTGAGCTGTAATTCGGATGAGGAACAACTAAGCTGTCAGCTATTGTTTCTGTAGCGCAGAACAGTCCTTATAGGGCCAAGCTGCTACATAAAGAAGTAGGATTTTTTTTGTTTAATTATAAAAAAAAAAAAAAAAAAGCTGCAAGATATTTTTGGTTTATCAGTGCTGATGCAGATGCAAACATCTGGGCTGGCACAGACTCGACGACTGCGGTTCTGCATTTCATGATCTCCCGCTGCCAGCCCTCGCAGATGGCCGAGGCGTGACAGGGTGTCTCGGTGATCGCTTCCCCTCCCACTACCAGGCCCCATCTCCCCAGCTTCCCAAGAGCTTCCCGACGGCCCCTGAGAAGGGGCAGAGAGCCTCTGGCCTCCAAACACCCGGTCCCCTCAAGGAACGGCCTTACCCCAATAACAGTTCCCTCAAGGGACCCCTTCTCGCCACGTCTGCTCCCTCAGGGCCGCTTCCCACCAGTCAGTGACCTCCTCCCCAACTCTGCGCACCCCCTCCCGGGCCCCCTTTCTTTCACAAGACACACGCACACACACAACCCTCCTAACTCGCTCCCTCGGCCTCCTCTCCCCTCAGCTCTGACCCCCCCAGGGCCCCCTGCCTTCACGAGTGTCCCCCTCCCCCAGCTCTGTTCCCGGCGGAACTCCGCCCCCACCCCAACTCTCTTAAATAAAGCTCCGCCCCCATACTCTCATTGGGCAGCTGCCACTCGCGCTCCGGGATGTTGACAGCAACCCTGCCTCGGATTGGCTGGGGCGCCCGTCATTCGTGGGGGAAAGGGGCGGGAGGTGCAGTGGAGGCGAGCTCGCGGTTCTGGGACGCGGCCAAACATAAAGGCACTGCCGGGTCCGGGCCCCGTCGGCTGCCCCTATGGCTCGTCTGCTTCCTACCCGCATTTCCGAGAGTCCACGTAGGAGGCGTCCGCAGCGGACCGAGAGCTGCCTCCTTCAGCGACCGTTAGACGATAAACAGGCGCGGCCCACTGCCTCCCAGCGATTGGCGGCCGAGTTTCGAACGTAGTGGGGCAGAGGGCACCCCAGACAGAGCACAACTCGATGATTGGTCGCGTTGACCGCGCGCAAAGCCGCGCCTTCCGCGCTGATTCGCTATGTGAAAAAGTAAGCACGCCACCGCGAGAGCATTGGCTAGTGCGGCTACGCGCCGCGGAGTTTCCCGGAACAGGATTCGTAGTGCGTGGACGACGTGCGTGAGCCCGGCCCTCGCGCAACGATTGGCTTCTCGAGCGCAAGCTAGCCTGATGGTACCGCCCCCCGCTATTGGGGTCCTCATGTGCAGAGGCGCCTGTGGAGGCGCCGAGCTGCGCGGAACCGTCTCTGGTGTTGTACGCAGCGGCCGCGCCTGCGCGCTGCGGGCAGAGCCGGGGGTGGTGGCGCAGGCTTGAGTCGTCTAAGGTGAGAGATGGTGGCGGGGCTGCGGCCGTGTGGGGAGTGTCTTGGATTTATGGGGGCTGCTCTCCACCCTTCCCGGGCCGTTGCGGCCGGACATTGGGCTGCGGCAGTGTCTGATTCGTGGCCTCAGCCCGGAGGGGAGGCGGCAGGTCTGTGAAGGCAGCAGTCGTGGCTTTAGTGGTCGCGAAGCCACGGGTCTCGGGCTGGCAGGTGGCCTTTCCTCCGTACTGGCGTGTGGCGGCTGTCAGGCAGTACTGGAGCTTCTGCTGAAACCCTGCAACTTGCTTTGTGTTTGCTGGGCGCATGGAATAGTAAATGCAGCTGTTTGCGCGAGGTTGGCAGCAAAACAGTTACTTTAAGCCGTGGTTTAATCAACCCTCCTGAGTGTAGTGTTGCTACACTGTCTAATGCCCTGTGACCTTAACAGTCAAATGAGAACGGCTGTTACTTCTGTATTTAAAACAATAGAAGATGTGTTCTTATTGGCTTAGGTTTTTTGCTTTAAAATCTCCTGGACAAAGATGTGTTCTCTTTTAAGAACTTAGGCATTCTTATTTTAGCATCTTTTTTGCATTGTAAGGTGTATGTTGGAACCTAACTTTCCTAAGTGAAATCTCGAGGGAACTCTCTAGTGTCTTCTAGGTTTGGTGCTGGCACGTAGCTGTAGCATTAAGCGGTAGTTACGGGGAGCATGAGCACATTGAGATCTGGCAGCTCAGTTACCACGTTTGGTTTTAAAATAGGCTACTTTAAACGAGCAGTGCCCTTATTAAAGTAAAGCTTCACTTCAGAACTAGGTATTAGTTACTAGTTCTGCTTATTATTTTCTTCATGGCTTTTGCAGAAAAAAGAAAAACCAACCAAACAAAACAAAAACGACCAAACAACAAGCCGTTACTGCCTTGTAGTGCCACCAAGTGGACTACTTGCCAATAAAAGCTTTCTTAACGTTATTTCAACAGTTAAGTGCAACTTTTGTGGATGTTTATTGCTAAATGTCACTTCTTCCTACGCTGAAGTAATTTCTGAATCAAATATTTCAAGCATAGTATCACGTGTTTGGTTTTTTGCTCATCTAATGCCTTGCTGAAGAGGACAGCAGTAGAGCCTGACATTCCTTGTTATCCCTAAAGATAATGCATACTTCCATGCATACTTTTCTGCCTTTGTTAATAACCTGATCTGGGAAAAAATCAGCGTACGAAGGAGTAATGAAAACTTAGTGGTCTGTTTGCTCCCAGATTCTTTTTTCTCTGTCTGATGGACTGTATAGAAAGTTAAGTATGGCAGGTTAAGCAAGCTTGTTAAGAGCAACAGAGAACACTTCTTACTTAAGACGGTTTACTACATTGGCTGCATTAGATCACTCTGCAAATCCTATGCACACCAGAGCCTGACCTCAAAATTTGGAAACCACCATAATGTAGCAAGGTCAAAAGATGTAGATCATGTAGCTTGTTTGGGTATGGCTTACTGAGTTTCCTGTACCAGTGTAGCATTAAACATGAATTTCAGAACTCAAAACCATAACTCAGTCTGTACCTGTAAACACACAAACCAGACTTGTGTTATGCACTGTTACTCAGCTGTTTTGACTTGGCAGTCAAGATGTCAAAGCATCATTCTTGCAGGTAGAAATCTGTCTCTGCATTGTGACTTGTTTAAAAGACCTGAGCTCTGTTCTGCCAGATCTCACTTCCACTGTCCATGTTCTTGAGACAGAAATGTTCTGCATAGTCTTGGTGTTTTGTTTTTTTCTTCATTGTCCCTCTCCCTCTTTGCAGTCTTCCATGACTCTTAAGACAACAAACATGGGAAGCCAAGACATTATTAGGGAGTTACATTAGGGAAATTTGCTGCTCTGTTCAGTAAATGAGAGTAGTGTTACGGCAACCTGAGAGATGTATTTCTGCTCCTTACCTGTCTTCTTTGATGTAGTTCAAGATTTTTTTCAAACATGAATTGTAGATGCTGTTGTCAGCAAGAGACAACCTGGGCATGAGCTGAGTGTTCACAGAAGCTTCCCAGTAAGACTGCAAAGCAGATCTGTCCTCTTTCCTCTCCTTTTTTTTGGCATCTCTTTAGTGTTTTCCAAGTGTTGTGAGGAGTAGTTTATTTATTTACTGTTTTCCTCATCCCTTTCAATAACACTATAATGATCTTAACTATTTTAGGAAGCCTGATTGCAGTGAGGAGCAAAATTCCATTTGGAATTGTAAATGTATTAAGGCAAGTGTCTATGAAACTAGTTCAAATGTGCTTGAAAATAAATCTGAATATGAAAATACTACTGAAGATACATAGCTAAACTAGATCATCTTGAGGCAAGGATTCTTGTAATAAACTCCATTCTCCACTTCTGTTTCAGATTCCATTACAGAGAAACTGTGTCCTCATTTCTGTATGAATGTTTCAAGTTTATTTCATTTTATTTTCTTACTGAGAGAAGTACGAAGACCATCATGGAGACCATGGATTTTGAGAAAGCAGCAATTTTCCATTTCCAGAGTGCCATTACTTCAGGCAGCAAGAAAGAAGAAATCTTTAAATCTCCTTGAGCTAACTGAGGCAGAATTAGAAGAACAGTTTGTAAGAGGTGATGGCCCAGGAGGTCAAGCCACAAATAAGACAAATAACTGTATTGTCTTGAAGCATATTCCATCTGGGATTGTAGTGAAGGTAATTTATATTTCAGTAAGTCACAAATTTTCATCATGTCTTCCAGGCCTTTTCATAGTAAAGCATAATTGCAGCACAGATGTCACAGAGTAAAAGATTGCCTGTACTGCAATGGATCTCAGCCAGCAGCAGTTTTGGCTATTGGTAGATAAACTTAGAGTCACAGCTGACCTTCCTAGCTTTAACCTGTAGTACGTTTTTGTACTTTTCCACAAAATGTATCTTTGTTGTAGTTGCCTTTCAGTGGCAGCTGGCACATCCCCATCCCTCTTGTTAGTTAGCATGTTTTCCTTAACAAGTTCACAGAATCACTGAACTTTAGAAGTTGAAAGGGACCTCCAGAGATTGAGTCCAACCTCCCTGTCAAGGCAGGATCATCTAGGATAGTTGATCATACTCGCTTCACAGGTTTGTTTTAAGCATTATTCTTAACTACTTCTTGTGGATTAGTATTTTGAAATTAAGCTTTGCTTCCTTATCACAAGGGCAGACACAGTTAAGTTATTAAGTCAGAAGAAGCTTTCCAGAATGATATTGAAAGTATTAAATATTAATGCAGAAGCCAGTCTGACAAGATACAGTGGAAAATAATTATTAGGCAGCATCTCCAAAATTTGCCATTTGGGCATAAAAATGCGCAATTCTTGGCAGAAGGATGCTTTTGTCTTGGAGAAAGGGAGTTTCTTTAATGGCAATAATACATAGACTGAAATGAACAGCAGCATTAAAAAAACCCAGATTAAAGTTCCAGTAAAAATGTCCTATTGTGTTTCTTCAGTGTCATCAAACAAGATCAGCAGAGCAGAACCGAAAGTTAGCCAGAGAAATCCTGCAGGAAAAAGTTGACCTCTTCTACAAAGGTGAAGCCAGTGATGTTTTTAAAGAGAAGAAAGCATCAGAGAAGAAGAAACAGGAGAAAAAAAGAAGAGCAAAGGAAAACCTGGAGAGGAAAAGGCACTTGAAAGAGATGCAACAATTGGATGAGAAATAAACATGTGAGACACTGATTTGCCCTAGTAGGGTAAGGCATATATTTGTTGTTATGCCTACAGAGTTTTATCAAATGAACAGATGATGTCAGGCTTCATAAGCACAACTGAAACACTGAGCAGTGACCTGCTAGTACTGTAAAAAGTGGTAGCATCCCTATATTCCTTCTTCTGTCTGCCATCATCTTATTAATCACACTTAGCAATCAGCTCTTCTGCCAGTTTCAGAAGATGATAAACCAATCCTCATTAAAAAGGAGCTATAAATGTTCCATCAGTGTTAATGGAGACCAAAAAAAAATTAAGTAATCTCCTTCTGTCCAGATGATACATTCTGATGCTTTGTAGGAGTTCCAATGTATAAGAACAGCCCTAAAAGGCTGTAAATTTCCATCCTGACTCAATGTCTCTGCTTACATAAATCCTTTATAAACAGTAAGCAGGTTTAGATACTGGTTCTGATGGTGTCAGCAGACATGCTGACAGAAGGGACACCAGTCACTGGTTACCACCTTCAGATCGGAACAAATGCTCTGCCTTCCTTATATCTAACTGAAGTTTAAATAGAAGCTTTACAGATCTTGCATGGAGTGGCAATGACTGTTGAGGGACCAGAGGGGAAGGCACTGCTGCAAGTGAGGACTAGACAGTCATGCTCTTCCAATTCAGGGGTAAAATTGCATCATTACAGATAAAGAACAATGTGTGTTGGAAACTGCCTCCCAAGGCAACAGAATGCAGTTCATCCAAGCTGTGAAGTAATTAACTTTGCCATTTTTTTCTATATTTTGTTCAAGTATCCATAGTTCTGTCTGCATTAAGTTTCCCAGCTTCCTCAGGATTTAGATTTTACTGTACAACAGTGATTTACAGTTAAGTTTATCCTACACTGCAGTTAAGCTTGGGCATTCTGCTGTCTTCTCATTTTGGCAGTTCCCCAGTCTTATGCAAATAAATGCAGCTCTGTTCCCTTTGTCACTGTCACTTTGGAGCCACTAATGAAGTAGACTTTACTGTTTTGATCCTGTTAACAGCTCTAACTGCTTACCTAGAACTTCTCTTTAATTTTTGGATAGCACACTCACTGGCTGCCACCAAGTTTTGGCCTTCAACAGTGAAGAAGAGTGCTTCAAGAACCAAAGCTGTAGTGCATATTTGGAAAGCACTGGAGACTACTAGCAACTGCACCCCCTTCTTACAGAGATCATCGACTGTATCCAGACCGTGCCTGGATGGAAACTGACCAGCCATTTGCAGGCTCATCCTCCCATCTGTCTCTGAACTTGAGTCTCCTGTGAGAAGGTTAAATCTTTATCTCTTTGGAGTTCTTGTTCATGGAGTATGAATCTGATTAAAGTGACTATACATAGTTTTAATACAAACTGTTAATGAAAATAAGCTTTATTACGTCAAGTAATAAATACATACAAAGATGCAAATAACAGTTTTAGTAATTTATCTAGAATTTTCTCATTTTTTTTGGCAAACTTCAAACTGAAATCTCCAGCCTTAATGTAGAAATTAGCTTTCCAGGACCTTGTTTTTATTTAATAGGTTTCCCTATTTTCCATATAACTCATGCACTTTAAATGGACTTCAAAGCACTAACAGTCATGCAAATGTTTATGCAAAAACAAACAAAACAGGAAAAATAAGGGGAAGATTATTTCTAAGCAGGGTCTATGCTGTATGACAAATTGTGACTTAGCAGACTACTAGGTACAGCATGCTATTTTGCACTTATTAAAAAAAATCCTCAGAGCTTGTGTCAAACCTTGAAAGAGTGATAGTTTGGGGTTAAGTGAATATAGTCAAACAAAAAAAAACAACAAATAAACAGAATGAGGCTGTGGCTGGATAAGAAGAGAACTGAAATACGGTCTGGGAGAGAAATAGCATTCCTCTGCATGCAGTTCACTTTCCATGTCTAAGAAATGTTTTAGGGGGTTTTACCATCTTTACAAAATGCAAACCCTCAGAAAGTTGAAAACCCCTTGCTTCCTCATTCTTAACTATACATTTTTGTAGGGCTAAACAAGAAAAGTCAAATGTTCAGAGTAAAGGAATTTGTCTGAATGTTTCAAGAGTCAAAAAGAATAAGTGTTACTTTTTCTTTATTAAGAGGTGGAAGATCTTGCAGCTGAATGAGCAGGCTAGGATCTCGCATTGCGTTCCGTCTCAGCCAAGCATTCCCGAACTAATCCTCTAGCATGGATAATGCCTGCAAAAGAATTAGACATAGTTAAAATCATCAGGTCACTCTTGCAATGATACTGCAGAAAAAGATTTATGTATTTCTGTCCTGAGTTGCTAAGGCTTACCTTAGAAAAGGGAGAGATCTCTCACTTCCCCAACATCAGCTGCTGCTAAATGAGTTTCCTTTCCCATGCTGCCATTGTGAATTGAAAGGGGACTAAACTAGGAATCAGAGCGTGGTCAGATTTGGAGGTACCTGTAGTCACAGGTACATGTTTGTGCAATACAGGTCTATGCGATCAGAGGCTTAGCAAAAAGGAAAAAAAAAACTAAAATCATCTTTCCTACTTGGGAGTTGTTTTGCTACAGTGGAATGAAAACAAAAGTGATCTGGAGAGCTGTTTTCACAAACTCTAGAAGTCTGTACCTTCAAATAGTTCCTTGAGAGGAAGCATCAAAATCCAAGCTTTCATAATGCTGCTTTAAACCCAAGTTGTGTCTCTTGTAAGAATAAGAAGAAATTTTTTAGAGTGTATGCAGAAAGTTCCACTGGCTCAGCTCCCAGTGTAAATCATCACCACTTTACATGCTGCAGTATCTACTCTCATCTGATAGACATAATGTGGAATTTTCCACTACAAGTCCTGTTGCCTTGAGTTCCAGCAATCTGGACCTTGATTCTTAATCCTGGAACCAATCTAGATTCTGCTTAAAGAAAAGAGCTTGAGAAAGATTTTAAAAGAAGGGATGGACAGACTTTCCTGCAGCAAACGAGGTCGTCTTTTACTGACAGGACAGTACAGGAGGCATTTCTGTGCTCAGTCGTGCTCCTTAATAAAGTGGAGAAAGGACAACAAGGCAATAGATGAGGTTTCACCTCTATGTAGAGATAATGAATTTTGTTTCTAAAAGACTGCTAGCCCAGATCACAGCAACAGCCTTTACATCCAGGGAGTGCTGACTTGGGACTTGACACATTTAAGGGTTTGCAGAGGGTTAAATTGACACAGACAAGCAAAGCTGCATCCTGCAGCTGTGGGATGCAGAACCATGTACTCAAAGTGGTGCGTTAGACCTGGATCTGGTGGCAGGATGCCCAGTTTATGCAGCAGAACTACCCTGAATTATGTAGAACACTGGGAATTTGGCCAATTTTAGAGGTCAGTAGCCTCTTTGCTTAGGAGCAGGTGGAGCTGGGGACAGGGACTTTATTGAGGAATAACCTTCACATGGCCATGAAGGCTGCAGCCCTGTGGTTACCCTCAATCAATTCTGCTCTCAGGCTTTCACATGCTCTTTCAACCATTACTCTCCCAAAATGGCAAGAGAGGTATGTTTGTGACCAAAAGATGGCAGCAAAAGGTATTTATTTGGGATTCTTTGCAGCACCGTCAAGCCACACTGGCAGATTTCAATCTTAAACATACCTTAGATAATGGGTACTCATTGCAAGAAGCAGCAAATCAACTCTTCCTCACCAAACTGAACCATTCAGTTCAGAGGAGGTCTGCATCTCTCCTGGCCTCTTTCTCAAGTTGTCCCCATTAGCCTATTGCCATTCATGATCTATTAATACTGACTCAGGCAATGCAATAAAGAGAGACTCCAGCAACATTGATTTTAGTTGGGCCAGATTCCACTTACCACTCATCAGCAGACTTTATTGCATCCTTTCCCAGAACAGCTACTACTCATTTTATTGCATGTCACTGCAGATATATTACTCTTCCATAATGTTTCAGCCTTAAGTAAAGCTTTGTAGTCTTGGGTAAATGTAAGAGGGATTTGCAAGGTGGTGAAGTTTAGTCTGTTACAATAACATTCCCATTCTGGGTTGAATGTGTGTGCCGAACTCAGCACAAGGACCAAGGAAAGGGAGACCAAGGTAACTACATTATACTGGAAAAGAACAGAATTGCCAGCACAACAGTTATGGGTAGCCTTTCAGGGTCATTTCAGGGTTTGGAGCAGTGGAATGTCCCATTGCTTCTTCAGAAATATCCCCCTCACGTCCCCTGCAGAGGACAATGTCAAGCTGATGTCAGCAGTAGGGCATGCAGGGGTTTGTTTTACACTGCAAGGAAAGGGCATTTATTACCCCTTTTAGCTGACAAAGCAAAGCTAGAAGGCCCTCATCAGCCAGGCCTAAAAGCTTCTATGTCCCTTACTTGTGGACTAATAATGACATCCACTTGACCATGGAGAGTAAGAATGTGTGTGTTTAACATCTCAGTCTGAGGAGCCTTCCCTGACAACCATTTGGGGTTTTTGTAGCTCTTCTCTCCAACAGCCTTAGTGTGAATTACCACAGTGTAGTTTTTCTTTAGGCAAAATGCATGTTAGTAAAGACTCTAGGGTCAAGTAGATGGGTGATGTATATGAGAAGAAGTAAACTGTTTGGCTGTATATTTTGGAGACTGGGGAGAAAAGGTAATTGAAGTGGCAAGTAAATCACCAGGAGCATGAAAGAACATATCCATTAGACATCTTAAGGGTTCTAAAATAAGGTTTGAATCATTGACTGAAATTCCTTTTGTGCACATGAAACATCCTGTCACTGGTTTATCTGTCAAAGACAGCATGAGCAGAGTATCCCAAGGTTTCAGTTGCTTGTTAATTCACCCAGTTTAATGATGAGCTCAAGACAGCTGTCTCCTTACAAAAGAAACAGTAGGCTTGAAGCTGCTGTACACAAGAAGCCAGCACACAAAGCATACAGGACACAATTATTTTTAATAAATGTAAATCTTACCTCTTTTTAGCCTTTCCATCGCACTTTTACTGCCAGCATATGTGGGTCTAATCTCTTTTCCTAATTCTTCTATGATAGCTAGAAGTTCTGCATATTTGCTCTGTGGTACTTGACTGCTGCTGGTACCCTGCAATTGCAAGTAGATTAATCTCAATCAAATACTGTTCAAAACAAAGCAATTACAACAGACAGCAACTGGAAAACAAATGAGGGACTAGAAATAGCTCAGGAAGCTGTGGGTTTTTTTCAATCAAATGTCAGGTTTGTTATATAAACTTGATTTTGTGCTTGGACACAATGGTACAGGCCCTTCAAAAATTGGGATCAACTAGGAGGATGCAGCTGCAAGACTGGGTCCTTAGGTGAAGCAGAAGTAAAGAGTCCTGCAAGAAAGCTAACTGGGAACTGCTTAACTGAACTCCACCTCTGCTTTTCCAGTGTTTGAGTGTGTAACTTGTGGAGAAGTTAACTAGGCAGGGAAAGTGAGAAGCGAACAAAACAAACTTGCCTAGATCATAAAGGAAATCTTAACAAATACATTTCACAGAAAGCTGACTACCAGATCCCTGAAGCAGCCCATGGACTGTCTGTGACACACTTCATCAAACTAAATGTTAAAGCTTAAATTTGGCAAGGGAAAACAGTATAAAAATACCAATTTCTAAACAAATTGTTTTAAAATGTGTTAGAACCCTTAGAACATCAGACATGTTTCACTGTGACTCAGATGGGACGGGACTAACAGTTAATTAGTAACCCATCTCACAGCACTGCTTAGCCTAATTTGATCCCACCACATGTGCGATGAATCAGCCTGCCATTTGGGTTTGATTTCAGATCTTGGTGGGAGGGAGGAATACCTCAGATTACAGCCACAATCCACACTACTATACAAAGGCAAGGTCAGTGATCTCATTAAAGAAAAACAAGTGGAGCTGTACCTGCATCCCTTGTGTATAGCCTAGAGATGGGGGTCCATAGTCATTTATAAGCTGTCGATACTGTGCAGATGTTGCCATACTTGTGGAAGGAGGGTGAACACTCCCAGCTGTAGAGAGAAAGGAGAAAAAAAAATCTGTTATTATCTAAAGATTAATTAGTCTGTTTCATTGGGACGTTGTAATCAATTCTTTCTAAAGCTGTGACCTCTCGCCTTTGTCTAAGCTCGCTAATGACATTTCAGAATCACACTGCTAAGAAGAGAATGGTTACATTAGTGTACATTTGAAAATAGCACTGATTGCAACATTATCAGCGTAAATTGTTTGTCTAAAAGTGAAAGAGTGCAGAATGACAGGTTGTTCTGCCTAGGCAAACTGTAAATATTAAGGAGCCCTATTTTTGCCTATATACATTCCACATAGATGAGTCTCATGTACTGTGCTATTTTTACTTTTTCAGTGCAAGTTATCTGAAAGTAATTTTGCAACTCAAAGTGTCATCACATGGGCAATGCAATTTACCCTCAGTACTATTTTCAGCCAATGCCAAAAGTGTTCTTAGGGAGCAGTCAGTTGAGGTATATCAGATCTGCTGTTCATCTGAGATCAGAGGTGACGAGTGCTACTATTATTCCTCTTTGTGTGATATCAAGTATTTTTAGCCAGTCAAATCATGCTGTGTTAAGTAAACCAAAGGAAAAACAACATCACTTTGGGTTATGGCTACTTTTTATAAAGTTATACAAAATTATATTCAGATCTACAGGGGTTTGAGTCAGCTTGGAGTTACAGAAACAGACCCTCATTGATGAACTGCTCTAGAAATGAACAATGAAAACACTTCTTCCCCCTTGCCTGGCAACAGTAAGAATCTGGGTTTGAGAAAACAAACAAACAAACAAACACCTTTCAGGTTGTTCTTAGAGGACTTAATTCCCAAGAGTGCTAGAGCACCTGCTGGTTCTAGACTGTACGCTCAGGACTGAGAGAGCATTACACCATTCCACTTGCTCACTCTTGCAGCTCAAGTAAGTGCCGCTGCATCCACTGCTGCTGTTTCTTTGCCTGTAGGCACAGACACAGACTGCCTGCTGTCTGGAAAAATTTCCCCCTTACTAACTTCTTTGCTGAAAATTCCCAACTGTCTTTCATTTGTGGAACAGATCTCACTTACTAGCCTTCATTTAAATCTAAATTAAACTGATGTAAAAGTCACTGGGGCTCAGAACTGTATAAATCTCTAGCTTTGCTTCAAAGTTGCAAATTACTTCATTCATATGTCCCCTTGCTACAAAAAGAAAGGACCAGTAGTTACACTGTAAAAAGCACTGCTGCACACAGTGAAATAGACTCCTGTCTCCAGTTGGGAATATTTCCACTTCAGAATTAATCACGAATCACTGTGGTGTTGCCTTCATTATAAGAAAGCATGTTTTTAATATTTACTAGTTACCCAGGTGTGAAATCCTAAGAAGGTAAATAGGACTTAGTTGATAAATCATCTTAATAAAAAAAAAAAAGTTTTTCTTTAAATAAGCTGCTAAACTTTATGGCATTACAGTCTGCATTTCCATCTCGAAGATTTCTCATGGAGCAAATTGTTGCATTTTGCTGCAGCATGGAAAACCCCAAACTCCTAAGCGACACACAGAGTACTGTGAAGGTACACCACAGTTTGTCAGTTGTTCTCTCAATTAGTTCTTTACATTATCAGGTCAAAATGCTGACACAGTTGTGAGATTTCTCTATGTGCAACCTAGTCAAGGTTTCAGATCCAGATGGACAAATTTCAAGTTACCAAACATGACACAACAGCAAACCAACTCCTCCAAGGACTTCAAAATACTTCAAAAATATTAATGAGCCCTTGTGCTGCAAGGTAAGAAGGTTTAATTACCTCAATTAAGCCGAGGGGAAAAAAAAATTTCCTCAACTACAATAAAACAAAAGATCCATCCTGCAAAGACTTGTTCCTGAACTGTTAGTGCAAGCAGTCACAGACAAGACCTGGGAGATCCAAACTGTTTCAGAATTAGCCAAGAACTTCGATGACCAGGCTCAGGATTCTTGTTCTACCCAATGAGAAAACCTTAGCTGCAGTCCATACTAAACAAAACAAAACAAAAAGCAAAGAAAGAAAGAATCACCACTGTGTTGGTTAATGCTAGTATAGTCACAGATAAATTTGTGATGGTTGCAGATTCTGTTGACTAAAGCACTGACACGTGCTTGCTCTGTAGGAAACAACAGGACAGGGTACGTCTAGATAAGGAAGAAACCCTCCTAGAAAGGTGATGTGCCAAGACAAAGCAGAGAATCCAGAGACTGACAGAGAAAGTTTCACAGATGTGAAAGCCAGCATCGTGCGGAGTTGCAGTGGACAGGAGTTGGTCTCAGCATGGGGGCTGGAATCCAGCAGTGACTCAGTCAACACTGAATGACAAAAACAAACAAGAACTTTCAGTAAGCAACTCTGAGTAAGAAGCTGCCGCCGGAGCGGGAGCATCACTCTCGATTGGAATTAGCAGTCAGATCAGCAGAGCTGCGTCGCTCCGGCAGCCAAGGGTGCTGTATTGTCTCCCGTACCCACCACATATGCAGAGCTGTGCTGCAGACACTAGAGGCCATCGCTGAGTACGGTATGCCCTGCCAAATGACAGATCGTGGTAACCATGGTGAGTTTACCCGTTTCTTTGCAGTCTGCATCAAAAATGTAATAAGACATAATGCCATGCGCCGACCACTTTATCAGCAGCAGCAGGCCCAGAGAACAAAGAAAAGGATTTGACTTGGCTATGGTACCAGCCTCCATACACCCGTGTCAGAAGTTGTGCCAGTTGAACTCAGCTGGAGGGGGGAAAGAACTAAAAATCCTTGATTTCACCTCAATTTAAGATGATGCAATCATGAAAATGAAATTAATTGTGGGGATATTAGTATCTCACAGGGTAATGGACCTTGAGCTTTTTGACCCATCACTTTGTATGTTAATCTTAAGGGGAGGCCCTGGGTCTTGGATGACTATTACTCAATTAACTCAAAATGCATTGCATGTCTGACCATCCTGTATATTTCACACTTAACAAAATAAAAAACAACAACAAAAATCACCAGCTACTGCTGTTATAGTTAGCAAGAAAAAATAGGCCAGTCAAAAATCAGTGTGACAATTAGGTATTCACTGGAGAAAAAAAAAAAGGAGGGGGGGATCTAAATTGAAGCTTCTTCTCTCATGTTAAAATGACAATGGAGACAAGACAGTCAGGAACTGACAGAATCAAAAAGGAGTGTGCTTGGTACTGAAATTAAGTGGTACCCTGTATCATAGCCCAAACTGTCTTAGTGCTTGCTGCTGTTTAAAAATAAAATTAATATGCACACTTTCATCCCTCCACTTTCCTAATTAAATGTACACACAACCTTTTATAGACCCACTTATTCTTGTGCCAATGTCTTTTATTTTTGTATTCAAACAGAAGACTGCCAGAAGCATTTTCCCCACAAAAATATAGTTATTTTCTTGTTAATCAATATTGGCCTTCATTAATTGAGTGGGGGCCATCTAACAATACAGCAAACTGAAATGAGATTTTTGTGTCAAAATCTCTTCCTTCTAGCAGTCTCTCTGAGCCCATATTGACACAGGAGAGACAAAGGATCTAGGATCAATCTTTGTTTGCCTAAACTCCCATTGACCAGGAATTTTCCCATGAATTTCTGATAGGTTTGTAAGGAATCTCTCAGGACCTTTGCTGTCTCCAAACCTGAACAGTGATACCAATTTGCTGCTCTAAATTTTAATTTCTATTTTTATTACTGCTGGTTGCTGGAAAAATAACAGGAAAAGCTGTTTACTGTGCACCCTGAAGGAAGAAGTGGGATCAGGAATGCTGGAGTACTCTTCCCTGATCTGATCCCATCAGATGCTATGCCGTCTACACAGCTCAAACGTTGTTTTACTCTCACAAACAGCAAAGTAAAATCAAGAATAGTTACTCAACTCACTGAGTTACTCCTGTAGAACTGACTTAAACAAGTCAAGAGCCAGGTCTATTAAATACGTGTTCCTCTACTGCCTTGTACTTTGTAAGGTTCTGTCAAACTGCATAGACAAACTACTGCCATTTTACAAACTCTTTGTGCATACAAACATGAGATCTTGCAAGAACAGATGCCTGTAGCCTGGAGTTTATGGAAGGTACCTGGAACAGTCTATGGAATCTCACTACTCCTACCTCTGTTCCACAGTCTTTTCAAGCTGAGGTTGCCATTTAGATTGCTAGTAGACATCACCTCTTCATATACAGCCCAGTGCTGGAGGTGACTGTCACTGCCACATGACTGGAGGACATTCCTCATCTGCTCTAGATGACAGCAGTTTGATTCCTGACAGCATGAAGTATGAGACAGCCAGGCTAGAATATTTTAAGTGCGAGGATATAACTTCATCTGTTGTAAACCAGACAACTTTGCAATCAAACACATGAGAAAAGTTCATGCATGTTTCTCTGCCAATCTACATTGCAAGACAAGTACCTTCCAGCACAAGGAACAGGTAACAGTTTCAACTAGCATGGCCATTTCTGTAGCGAGTATCTGAACACAGCCTGAATTACAGTTGTAGTGTTTTGGCTAACTACAAGAATATTTGATTCCTTAGCCCTTGATGCACTCCGGTTTAAGCTCAACAAGAACTCCTTGCCATCCGTGGGACACCACATGCATGTCTACACAAGCAGATCTGCTGTACAGCCAAGCCACACACTGAACTCTACGTGAGTTGCCAACCCAGAGCAAGCACAGGCAGCCCCCGCTTCCCCTCAGCCTTCCAATAAATTTCTTAATTTAAAATAATGGACCTTGTTCTCATTTGCACAAACCTTTCCTTATAGACCTGTCTGTGAAAGTTTGATTTTCAACCACTATTTCCCCCTTAAACAGCTCTTGTGGTAGAAACAGACCTTTCTTTGAATAAAACTATTTCCTTTTTAAAAAATCCAGTGTGCACACACATAAATATGTTCTCAAGAACTAGGACATTCTTTATCATAGCAGCCAGAGGCCTTGCTCTTTTGATCTGCCACACTCTGGGCCTTTCCTCTAGTACCCTCATTCTATTTAATCTTTCCATGTGGATAACGGTCATGTTTTATGACTCCTCTTCCTACCTCCTGCCTGTTTTTTTTTCTTTTAAAGCAGAAAAACAAGAGTCATTTGAACTCTCCACCATCCTTCTTTCCTAGCTTAAGACAGGCTATTTCTACATCAGCAAGTTATGAGGTGAAAGGAAAGGATCAAAAGATGAAAGTATTTGGTACATGCACACCACATGTAGCTCGATGAGGGCGTATGCCTTAAGATCAGATTTTAGTCTGGTCCCCCAGACCAAGGTATTATTGTTATGGTTCAAAGCTGTCCAATCTTTGGTGTGCACCCTTGCATTCTCATTGGAAGTGTAAAGTAAGCATCGGTGCTGCACAACTGTAGCAAAGCTTCTAGCTTACTTTCATCCAAAAGTTAGCGTGAATCAAAATCACCCTGCAACTCAGCCAGTATATGATGGGTGGAGATGATGAGATTTGCTGACTGTGAAAACCATACCAGTACTCTGAAGCTAAACATGCAGGTAGACAAAGCCAAAAATGCCAGTTTTCTAAATGTCCAAACAAGTCCACCTGAAATTTGTTAACTCTGAAACATGTTTAGTGTGCTTCTTTTGAGATTATTTTTTACTTCACATGGACTTTGGGAGATCAGAAAACCAGTTTGAATCAGAGCAGGGAGTATATTTCCTGAAATTATCCCCTCTGCTAAGGCACAAACACTCAACTCTTTGCTCTGTCTGTGAACAGTATTCTTTCCAGTCCTCCCACTCCAAAACCAACTTCTCAATATGGACAATATCAAACGTGAGCTGTCTCTGTAAAGAGAGACAAGCAAGCCATTTGCTCATGCAAGTCTGCACTGTAGTTTCAATATACAGAACAGTCTGGGGTGCTTGTATCATTCCTCAGAACTGAATGAAATTGGTCTCTCTGGTTGCAAATTACTGCCTCAGTTAGGGAAATGCTTTTTGTTTCACCTCTCTGTGAGAATTTGCACTTTTCACCCAGAAACTTCTGGTTGCTGTGAGGTGTGGCAGGTGCACTGACAGACTCCTGGTCCTCAGCTACAGCAGTACCTGTTGTACAGGTCAACACTTGTTCATGTGGCACCAAAACTCAGCTCCTTCTCTTGTCACAGTCTGCTGGAATTTGATTTCCCAGGTACAAGTTTTTACACTTGTACACAGAGACAAGTTTGTTTTTGTTTTCGTGGTGCTTTTTTTTTTCTTGAAGCCTGCTATTCTTGCAAAAATTAGAGTGAAATCAAAGAAAATCTTAAGCTGATTCTGCTTGCTTCCATGTTTCAAAACTACTTTTCTTTGACTTATGCATAATCTGAACAAAATTAGAATGCTGGTGAATGTCCACAGAGCCAGAAAACTCATGGAAACAAAGGAAAAGACAAACTACAGACCAGTCCACAGATGGTGTGAATCTCTGTGGTTCTGCTGAAGTCAGTGGAGATACTCTACTCCAGCTCAGCTCAGCTCAGCTGCTGTCTCTCTTACAGAGAAACAGAGTTAAACAATATGAAGCACAAGACAGATGAGGAGGAAACTACTTTGCAGGATTCAGTATGATAAGCAAGAAAATACAGACTGACAGCCTGGTGTGCTACATGCAGGGGCCCAATTCCCAGAGCACAGCTCCTGCAAGAAGGAGACCGGTAATTTGGACAAAACCCTGGGCCAAGCATCACCTGGGCAAAGGGGAAGAGGAACAGGCACCAAATTCTGCTGTGACAACACATTCTCCTTCCCTCAGCCCAGTGTAAGGCAGAGGAGTCAGCACCCGGATGCTTCCAGCATCCTGAGTCACTTGTGGAGCAGCTGTATTTTCCTCACCCACAATCATCCCCAGATCTGCTGACAACCCACAGAAGCTTCCTCCCTATACTTCTCCCCCACTCCTCAAGCAGCTCTTCTCCTTCAGGACTTCAGTCCAGGTTTCTGAGTCCCAAACATTCTCCCATGCAAAGAACAGATGAAAGTCACCCACCAACCGCAATTGCTTCACCTCACACCTCCCCTGAGAGCAGTTTGAACACGATTTTGCAGACTGGTCACTCAGCCTAAACTTGAGAGGAGTTAGCTCTGCAGCAACGATGCAGCTCCAGAGCTGAGCCGACACTGTTTCCAAATGCTCCTGCACCAGAAGCCCTGCACTGCAGGGAAGCAGCGTTACCTCCCAAAGGAAAATCCCTGTGAGATCCACAGCTGGCCAGAGCCCTCCGTCGGCCGAGACCAAAATATTCAGCATTCATACAGAGAGGCTTCTGCAGGGCTGATTTCAGGCCAAAATGGACAGATTTCCTGTTTTCCTCCTCTCTGCAGGACGGGGTGGTCCTTCACCTCAGGTTTGGAAGCAAACCTAGGATTTATCCTCCTGTCTGGGGGGCATTTAATTTAAGCACAATAGGGAAGCAATCCCCTTCAAGTCAGAATTAAGCTTCAGAAAGGAGGGGGCCATTTGCAGTCATATCACTCTGAATGCGATATGTGCAACTGCAAGGACTGCTTTGTCTAACTCCCTTGGCCTTAGGCCACGGTGCTGGCAATACCACTAGCTAGAGGAAGAGCTGGTGCGTGAGGATAATGGCAGAAGACAGGGAGGAAAGAGAGAGCCCATTTTGGATTCAGGGGAGGACGTTCTTTCATTGAAAAGATTCTGGGGGTGTTGAGAATGATCCGAACTCAGAAGAGAGGACAACTTAGACAGGAATAGTTCCAACATGACAGCAAACTGCTGCTAACTTGCCATTACGAGGGAAAACGGAGGGTGGGGAGGGAAAGATAAAAAACTGCATGAAAGAATCTGAACGCCGGATCGCAGCTGGAGCGTTAGAGAGCACATAGGCACGGCAGCCAGAAGACCGGAGACAGAAACTTCACCACTCAGCTCGCATTGTGAGCGGCATGTCTGACCCAGGATTCTGCAGCCCTCACTAGCAAAGCAGCCAGACTCGGATCCCCCCCATAGCATGACCTAATCCCCACCCCTCACCCACCACTGCAAAATACCACCTTTGTTTTCCCTGCAATTTTACGGCTGTTCCGGAGAGCAAGGCACAGGTTCTCGTGGGAGCCGACAAGGGAACGGTTTCCCTCGCTGGGCTTTGTTTTGTTTCTTTTTTTTGTTTTTCCTCCGGTGACACTTCTGCTTTTTGTCAAAAAATCCCTAGCACATCCCCTGCTTCCTGACCCCTCTGCAGAGCAGCGCTGGGGCCCACGGTGCTCCCCACACACAACCCAGACCCACCGAGCTCAGCTCCATGAAGGATCGAAGTGTCTGAGGCACAGGGACCTCGGTTCATCCACCGGCTGGTGACGGTTTCTTGCAGTGAAATAAGACTGCTGCTCTCCCGTTAGCTAGGATAGAGATACACCTTGTTGATCTCTCTCTTTCATCTATCTCCCAGGATTTCAACCATAAACGGAGCTGCAAAAATCAGCCAGGCAAATTTTCCTCCCTCCTAAACCCAACTGCAAAAGTTTCCCTTCTCCAAAAAAAACCAGCCAGATTTCTGTCTGCGGATGGTTTGATGCCCACCTTGCAGACTGAGGCTGTGGGGAAGGGAGGCAGGAATATTAGTTTTAAGTCAGAACCAACTGCTCCATCTTGGTTCTGTTTAATACGCAGATTATTAGCACGATCCCCTCCAAATATCCCACAGCGAAGCTATTGCCGCTACGGCTTTGTTCAAACTGCACCGATTTGCACCCTCCTTGCGAAGGGGACCCACTTCTAGAGCAAAAACCTCGGCACAAGAGCAAACACCCGCTGGCTGCTACCTTCGTTAATTCGAGGGGGGAAGGAGGAAAAAAAAAAACAACAAAACCAAAACCAACCAAACCGAGGGAATGTAGAAGTAAAATAAGAAAAAAGTTAATGCCATCAAGGAAACTTTTTAGAGAGGAAAGTTGGAAAGACTCCTGCACAGATGCAATAAATGTTTTTTTAAAATGGGCTTTCATACAAAAATAAAGAACTGCTGTGGCTCCCCATTCCTAAAATCCAGCGAGAGGGCTCGTCCGCCCGGGCTGCTCCGCGGAGACGGAGGGAGCGGGGACGCAAGGCTCCCCTGAGGCGCTGGCGCACCCCCTCCGGTGGCGGCGTAGCGGCCGGGGTCAGGGTCCCGGTCGCCTCATCGGCCCGAGGAGCGCGGCCCGGGGCGGCCCCTCCGCCTCAGGAGAGCGGATCGGTGGCCGCGCGCGGGAGGCGAGGCGCGGCGCGGTGCGAGCGGCACTTGCGGCGTCCCGCCAGCAGCGGTCCTCGCTGAGGCGCCGGCGGAATATTCCTGATCCAGATCAATCAGCCGCCCCGGGGAGCCGAGCATGGAGGAAACCCGGCGGCCGGAGCCCCGGAGCGGTAGCGGCGGCAGTGCGGGGCCGGGCCGGCGGGCACGGAGCCTCCGCGGAGGGGGCGGCGCGGCACAGAGCTCTCGGCGCCGGCCGGCGGGCGGGCGCTGATAATGGCGGCGTGGAGCCGTTGCCCCGCCATACCGGAGTGGGGAAAAAAAAAAACTCGAGTGTGGGGCTTCACCCCAGGTGCCGGTGCGGCACCGCGGCGACCCGCCGCACGCCTCCCAAACTTGCCACCCAGTTGCCGCTGCGGACTTACCCGGGTTGAGGGGAGTCCCGGGGACGTGGGTGTTCAAGTTGGGCTTGTACGACATTCCCAGAGACATGGCCAGCGGGAGGAGGAGAAGCGTCCTGAAATTCACTGAAGCGTCTCCGTGTCTCCCAGACACTTTGGGTTGTTTACAGCAGTAGCAGCACCGGCAAATATGGCCGTCAGTTATATTGACACCCACAATGCAATATATCATCCATACATCATGAGGAGACGCGGATCCAAAAACTTTGGGGGAGAGGAGGCAGCCACCCGCCGCCGCGGCCCGGCGCCCCGCGCACNGCGGGAGAGCGGGCGGCGGGGAGCCCGGCGACGGCGAGAGAAGAAAGGGGGGGCTGTTTTAATTAACTTCGGAAAGTTTTGGCACAACTTCTCATTTAAATCGTGTCTGCCCGTGGCGGGCAGCGGGGGGGCCGCGGCCAGCAGCCCCTGTCAGGGGAGAAAGGCTGACGCGTCCCTCAGGGTGGCCCAACTGCCGCTGCCTTCCCGCCTCCCCCCTCACCGCACATCAGGCGTTCACCTCTGATTTTTTTCCTCCCCTTTCCCCGATAATTTCGATAGAAAATACCTGTTGATAATTGCAGATTATTTTTTCCCTAGATGCCGCCAAGGAAAAAAAATCTACCTTTTTTTTTTTCCTTTTTTTTTTTTTTTTCCTCCCCAAACCACTGTTTCTCTCCCCTTGGAGACTGAAGAGTAATGTAGATTGAAGCTTCCAAGGGATTAAAAAATAAATACGAATCTCGTTGACAACTGACTTATTTTCTCCTTGCAAGCACTAGTAAAGCTCTCAGCCCACGACTACCCCCTCCCCCCCCAACAAAATAAAAAAGTACATTTGCAGGTTAAATGATGAAGCTTTTCAGCCTGTCTGCCACTCTGGAAGTCATCCTTTTCACTGTAAGATATTCAGGTTTAGCTCCTGTCAGTTAATCACAAGTACACCTCTACTATAATCAAATTACTCAAGATTTATACCAATATAATTACTCGGGACCTGGACAGCATTCTCCTTTGGTACACTGCATAGCCTGAGACACACAGGACCTAGACATACGCCTTACTTACCAGAAGCCACTCTGAGATGGGTGAGGTAGTTGGTAGTTTTGTTGCACATGCTAATTAATGTCTATCCAAAGCAATACACTGCTCTTAATACTGGTGACAGCAAACACAGAAAGCTTGCTCCTGTTCCTGCTCCTTGGAAGTCAGGGACAAATTCCTCGTAAGTGACACTGATTCAGGCCCACCGTGACTCTGCTCTGCAGAGAGAGGCAGGTAACATCTCCATTGCAGAGACACGGAAACAGTCACGAAGCAATTAAATGGTTTCCTCTGCATAAAGGAGAATTGAGGCAGAGTGGGAAAAGCGAGCCTTCCTTTGAACCTCCACCCCAGCTCATGCCCTAGTGACTGCACACCACATGAAAGAATCATCTCCAAATTATGACTGGTACCAGATGAAATACGTGACCTTGTTACAGTGGTGTATTTTATCTCCAGTGCAAGTGCGTGACTCCAGCTATTGTGGCGAAGCCCAGAATGGCACAGACTATCCTAACAACGGCTGATCCATGCTCCAGTCTGTCAGAGAGGAGACCTGCAAGCCCCGGGCACAGAGTTACACACTCAGTGACAATGTTTTCACGTTGGTGCTTGGAGGTTTAACTGTTGAATTCATAGGAGTCCTGAAAGATTGCACTGGCAAACCCTCACATCCAGCACTGTGGTAGAGGACTTCAAATCCCTAAAGCTTCATTTCCAGATTTGTAAATAGCTGCCTTTCTGATGGTTCCCTGGAAGGCCAGAGAAGCCCTGCAGTGAGGGGCATGCTGCTCTGGGATTTTCCACTGCCGTGCGGTTGTTTACAGTCACACCAAGTGAGTGCGAAATGGGAGTGTGCTGAGCTTGCCGTGTTTTTCACGGCTTTACACCAACCCCACAAAACTGTGCTCAGAGCAACGCTGAGAAGATCAAGATCTCCTGTGTTTTGCTTGGGGTTTTATAACGACAACTTCAAAACAGATAATATTCCATCAGGGAGATGGAGAGGATAAGGAAGCAATGTGGTAAAGTTTATCCTTTCTTCAGCACAAGACACTGTGAGGTCTGGAGAAAACTGTGAGGGTCAGCCTTGATGAGATGGTCAGGCTTGTTGGGCCAAATGACTTGTTCTGCCAGAAACCCAACAGTGCCTTATCTCAGTGCCTCTCATTTGCTCTGCAGCAACCTGGGCACAGGTAAAGGCGGCACAGGACACATGACAACCTTACTGTGTGGCCTCAAGCACTATGTAAGCTTTAGCTGAGTTTATTAGCTGCCTCTTGGGTGTTTTTGCAGACACCGTTGAAGCCAGCTTGGGTCAGAAGTTTCTACAAGTTCTTCCTATCTGCCCTGTACTCTGTGGATTCACTTCAGTTGTTTTGAACCAAGTGTGGCCACAAGAATAAAACCACCATCATGTTTGGGCCCTGGAATTACTGTTTAGCAAGGTGACCACAGATTTGAGCTCCCTTGAAGGAACTGCTTGCAATTTAAATTCTTTTTCTGTCACAGCAGCTTGCACCACGGAGTTGTGCTCTGCACATGCAAACCCTGCATTGAGTGTAACAGCTCTAGCTCCAGCAGCGTGCACACTCCAGGCTGCTTGCAGCAAGCAGCAGGTCCCTGCTCTGCAGACTGATGGCACAGTCTTGTTTACTGACAGTAAAAGCAGCTTTTAATCATCGAGTGGCCAAATCGTAGAGCCGGAAATACAGCAGAGCCATTTTACCACACATGTGATTTTTCCAAGCCTTCTCCATGCTAAGAGGTAATTTGACAATGAATGTGTTTGATCTGCTTGTCAGCAAGGGAGGACAGACAGCAAGAGGAGCCTGTATCTTCAGCCATCTCCAAGAACAGATGATGTATTTTCCAGGTACAGGTACCTCTTCTCAGTTGTTTAAGGTTTGCGCCAATCACCCTGTCCCCCTCCTCTTTCTTTTCCTTTTATTTTCTCTATTTCCTTTCCTGATTTTAATTCCTGACCTCTGCTCCTCCCAAACCACTGAGAATACTCAACAGGTAGTGTTTCCACAAAGCAGGCTTTCCAGCCCCTGCTTAGCCAAGCTCTGGCTGATCTCAAGGAGATTTTCCCTTACCAAAGCTCTGTGAGGTTGAGTGCCATACCCCTTGTTGAGGGTGTGAGGAATACATATACAGAATATGATGTTGGAAGACACTGGTAGGACAGTAGAGCTAGGGGTCTTGGGCCATGCTTCAAGACAAATTTGTTTGTCTCCTTTTATCTGTAAATAAATCTAAGTAGCCACCAAAATCTGCAGAGCTGCACTGTGATGCTCTTGGAGAGTTACAAATGGAGGACACAAACTAGGCTTGTTCTTATCGTCTCAGATTAAGTCAGCAACAAGAATTAAAGATGGCAAGGCAAGACCCTGTTGTTTCCTGGCTTGTGCAAAACATTATATTTGCACATTAATTTCAATGTAATTAATGTTGTCATGGTTAATGAATTGAGTGACCTGGAGATGGTCTAACTGTCCTTTACCTACCTCAGAGACAAATTTAGCAGAAAAGGCAAAGTTTGTTCTATTTCCTAGAGGGAGTTTGTATTCAAACATCCCCACATTTCCAGGGATCCAGCATCATACATGAAGTAATGATAGAGGAACCTATGAATTCCTGAGCACTGATTTCATTTGCAAGTCTCCAACCTGCTCTCTTGTGCTAAAACTAAGATGATCATCCAAAATTAAGTGAAAAGTTTCTGATAGGCCTAGGCAGGAAATCAAGCTTTTTAGGTCTTGAGTAAAAGCAAGCTTAACCTCTTTGAAGAGCACAAGTGGTAGATGCAAGTGAGTGTCAGTTTCAACAAAGAGCTTTTTAACAGATATGTTACAGAGCTGTGCGTATTTCTGGGATGGTAATGAGCCAGCACCTCCTGGTGCAGAACATCTCCTTCTCCAGGCCCTGCTCCAGGGGCACTTCTCATCTTTCTGGGGCTGTCCAGGACACTGTCACAGAGGGGATATTATCAATTTTATCCTATTTGGCACCACTGTTGTTCTTATCACCTTGCTGCAGCTCCTTGCATTCCTGTCTCTGTTCCCGACGACTGCTTCCTGCTGATGTTACAAATTTTCCCTCCTGCTCTTTTTGTTCCAGAGATAGAGCTGACAGCCCTTGGTGTCTCACCACTTTTTGGCTGATATTTGCTGCTCCTTGCCCCATCCTCACAAAAATGCACAATAAGCACCCAGTCCTGGATAGAAATACAGATTCTCTAGCTCGACCCTGTTGCTTTTTCATGTCTCTCCTTGAAATTCCACTGGAAGCTCTGTTTTTCCTCCCACTGTGGGAAATAGCCCCCCTGAGACACTCTGCAAAGAGGCTGTGATGCAGAGTGCTGAGACCAGAAGTGCCACAGCAGCAGCCATGAGGCAGCCCCAGAAAGCCTTCTCTCAGCTCCTGGCCCACATCAGCAGACAGACTTGCAGCAGTTTCAGATCAAAGTTTGGATGCCTATTCTGGACAGGCTCTTCTTTTCAATTCTCCCAGACAAATTTTCTTCCCAGCTTAGTCCTACTCCCACTTCAGATGGTTCCTCCCAGGCCAGATGCCATATTATCTGGAGCGACTTTCCCTCCCAGGCTTGTTTTCCTCCTACTCCTGAGTCCTTTGTCTGTCTGCCAAGTGGAACAGCCCTGCCAGGCAGACAGCTGCTCAGCGTCGCTGCACGGGTGCTGCCCCATGGGCCGAGGAGCCAATTCCAGGCTTGTTCCATCTTTGAGGGGGATATTCTACCTTAGAGACACCTACCCAAAGGAGAAAAAGCAAATAGCACCTGTAAAGCTGTCTGAAGGGATTGGAAATGTTTAAGATAAAGAGGCCTTAATGCTGCTCTGGGTTTACCTTTGAAAGAACATGAGTAGCAAGCCTGCTCTAGCCTGCTCTGGCTGGAGGTCTCCCTGGAGGACCACAGAGTGGGAATGAGAAGTTTCCAAGCCCTCAGCCACAAAAGCACAGGCCTGGAATCTCTCTAATGAGAGTTTTCCTCTTTGCAGTTTGCCAGGCAAACAAGCATCACGCACCAATATCAAAACCATCCCAGATTCCAATGAAAACCAGCAAAGAAAATAAGAGCAGAAAGGAAACAGCTTAGTTTGCTTGTTAAGAACAGGCAAATAAAGCTACTGAGCCCCACTCAGCCGGCAGAAGAGCTTACCCTGCCCTGCCCAGCGTGGGGTGAAGCCAGGCCGGCTGCCTGGACAGGGACTTGGGCCAAGGGACTCCTCCTTCCTTGCTGTTGCTTGCAGGGATGGATTATCATGTCATCCCCACATTACAGGGCTTCCCTGCATCGTCTTTCCAGACAAATGAGCGCTCCACCCTGCCTGATTCCTTCAGTTTGCCTGTAAGGACTCTCCCTTCTTGCCCTGTGGTCTGGGCTCATGTAACCCTCCCACTCTTGAGCCCTTGAAGACCGTGCCAATGAGGGTGGCCTAGCCTAGGGCACGGTAAGCTGGCACCACAGGGCTGCCTCTGCCTCCTGCCCTTTGCATCTCTAGGCCCAGGGCAGGGAATACCCCACCCTTTGGCTGCGTCAGAGGAGGTTTTAGAGACTTGCTTTCATCCCTGTCTGGGAAAGCTCCTCAATCTGCTCTGTGTCCAGGAGTGGAGGAATCCACTGCAAAGCTGAGTGCTAGCTCACCTGAAGTGCTTCCCATATGCAGAGGCTGGTGTCAAAACACTCTCATGCCCTGATGAGATTGTATCCATGATAAATAAGTGTCCATCTGAGATCTAGGATGGCTGCAGAATGCAGATGTTATGTTTTGGACAGTCGCACTGTGGCTCAGCCTCACAAAAAATCTTTCAAGTGCAAACCAGGTGTCACCAGACCAGTGACATATTCCAGGCACAAACACCTGGGTCCCTGAGAGCCTCATTGCAACACCAAGTGTAAAGCCTGATGGGAGCATCCCTAATTGTTGTTACTGGTCATTTGAGTAAAGGAAGTGGAGGAGAGAAGCACAGCCCAAGGCTGGAAAATGGAAATGACTTTGAGGAAAGGAATGTGGAGCTTCACGACAACTCAGGGAGGAAAAGAGCACAGAGTAGAGAGGAGGGTAGAGAAGAGGAGGAGAGAGGGAAACCAGAGGGCAGCGACAGCAACAGCACAGCTGAGTGCAGTGCACAGCACAGATGGATCCTTGGTGGTCTCTGGCTCTTATCTGACACTGCTAGGTATGGCACTTCCTTCCTTTGTCCAGGCCAGAGCGTCAGACACAGCTTTTGCCAGGATGAATATAACAGATCTGCTGAGCTCCTGCCCCACAACACCACTTGGTGCAGAAGTGAAGACGTCTCTTGCTAAGATGGTGCCAGTGTAAGAAGGTTGCTGGTGTAAAAAGCCTCCATGCCCAGTTCAGTCTGTGAAGTCTTGCAGTGCCAACAGCTGGATTCTGCTTTTCCCTGTTGGCAGAGGCAGTGGAACAGGATGATGCTCACAGCAGTAGGGTGTAGAAATGCTAAATATAATTAGCCAGACAAATAATCAAACTCTCCCTAAATATTTGCTGCTTGCTGCCCTGTAAAACTGCCCTTCAATATCCCCCACAAAAGTGAAGAGGAGAAACTGTGGGGTCCCCCCAAGTCTCTCTGGAGGAGATGCACTGTAGGTCTTCCTTTGGCCAGCTAGTCACCCTGGCCAAGGCTGCAGCCCAGCAGCTGCAGTGCTGGCCTCTTCAGGGGCTCTACGTGTGTGGAGAAAAAGGGAGGGCCAGTCCCGGATGTGAAGGATTTACTGCCCTGGCAGAGCTCCTCACAGGAGACAGCGCTGTCTGTAATTTAAATAATGCAGACTGAGGCTGGGAGTTGCCAGCGGTCAAACACAGCACAGTCAAGGTATTAGCCAAAGGCAGAGACCCCAAGGCCTTGAAGCATGGTACACCTACCCAAGAGGGCTTTTAGGGAGAGCAGGGCAGTCCATGGCATCTTTGTGAGCCTGGGTTGTGCTTTGCTTTTGCCAGGAAAGGGAGGAGACTCAGTGTTTTGCTTGAGTCCATCCTGGAAAGCAGCAAAGGGCCAATGGGATGAATGTGGCTCAGCAGGTTTCTTGCAGTCCCAAGGTCAGAACTGGGCCTGGGAGAACTGGGTGGTCCTACACAAAAGCAGGCAGGAGTAGTTGCCAGAAAAGTCGTGATCCCAAGTGCACTTCCAAAGCCCAGTTCTCCTGCATGGAGAGGCTAACATTGGGGATGGTTTGTGGAGACCTAGCTGCAGGCTCAGATCTTCACTGTTTCATTGCATGCATCTATGGTTTTGTTGAAGCAACTTCAGAGAGGTTGTACTCAGGAGTAATTAAATCACTTGCATCCTGGTTTATGATTTAACTTAGTCACTGGCTAAGCTGGCACAAATCTCTGTTTCATGCCCTACAACTCACATGTTTAGCAAACACAGTCAGCTTTTCCACCTTAGAGATGTGAAAGGAAGGCATAAACCAGACTTGGACTTCTAAAGGTAGGAGCTGCCAGCTCACAAGCTGCCTCTCTGGCATTTTTAAGGTGTATTACTTACATACTGGAAAAAAGCCAACCAAAACCTCTCTGAAGACCTTTCTCCCTTACTTACAGAACAAAGTCAATTGCTTTATGAAAATGAATAATTAAATTCTGAGGTTTGGGCATCTCCATTTTTTGCTGAGAACTTGGCATCATCACTTCTCCAGATTTGGGAAAAACGAGAATGAAAGTCAAGATAAAATGATTTACAAAAATAAGATTAGCCTGTTTATCCCAGACAAACTCTCTGGATAAGGGCAGGATATTTGCATGCTATGTATAAAATATGAAGCAGCTGATACTTTCCAATCTTGATACAGTTTCTATACACTCTCTTCCCTATCAGCTTTGGGAGAATGTCCTGAACCTGCTCTTAAGTATCACTTAAAGGCAGTTTAATTAACCAGTGAAATTAACTAGGTGACATGCCAGGTATTTAAGTGGATTGAAAGAACAGATGTTTGGCTTATTACAACATGACTTCTGCTAGTCTGAAGGATCCTAAAATGGAGTGACAATGAATATGTTTAATGCATGCAGGAGCATTGCTGAAAGGGCTTCCAGTATAAACAACCTCTGTGAGGAAGTTCCACAACATAAAATTGAAAGGGGGAAGGCACCCCAGCCCCCCTACACACAACCCACACACCCTTTTTAAGGCAAAGTAATTTCTTAATTTTATCATTTTTTTACCAGAAGAACTTAATACAGAATTCATCATGTTCCAGAGTGTGTCATTTTTGTGAGTGTAAATCTTTCCGACCTTGGCTGTAGTACTCAAAGTTCTGCCACTGTGTTGGCAGGCACAGGTATTATCTGCTCAAAGGGACAGTGGCACAATGCTGCGCTGGACGATGAAGTCTTTAAGGTTGGCAAACGTTTCCAATTAGGGCATGCAATAAAAAGAACGCATCCAATTCCTCTTAAATGTTACACAGCTTTGGATTTCTGTTATCTTGGACTCTTCAGTACTGACAGAAAATTCCTTGGAAAAAAAAATACACCGGTGGCCCTTGGCAGAGGTAGTTCCACAGGAGTGATAGCTGAGGTGCAGCACGGTGCCTCCAGAAGGCTGCTGGAAGGTGGGAAGGCAGTGAACACCCACCTCATGTAAAACTGAGCATGCAGTGGGACTTGGTGTTGACAAAATCAAATGACCTGGCAAATAAATATGCCTTTATGTGGCTGCAGTGATTGTGATGGCTTACTGGTTATCCTCCCCTAACCTGAAAGTGGTACCTAAATTTGTATAGAATCAGGAACGTCAGTAGAATTGTCCCTATATTCTTTCCAGTGCAGATTAAATAGAGAAAAACTCTTCTGCAGGTGATGTGTCTCATGAATTTATGCCACCAAAGTTCAGAAACACAAATCTAATGTAATTCTCACAAAATAGAGGACTGCATCAGGTGCACTTGAGGAGGCAGCTTCTGGACTGCTGAAGCTGCCTGCTCAAGTGCACCAGATGCAGTCCTTTATTGTTTGTCCTCTCAGCAGAGAGAGGACACATCTGCCACACACCTTTCTTATGGCAGGAAGCATCAGCACCCTTTACAGTGGGGACAAAAACCTGCAGTGTGAGGTTCACAACACAGAAGGTGAAAGATTCCTTACATGAGTTTTGGCCTCAGCTTAAGCCTGTCCAGTTCCTAGTCTTGAATCTTATCACTGCCTCCAACTTCTTTCACTTAGGTTGGACCAATTGAAAAATAGCAAAGCACAGGTAAAGGTTGCTATGTTTTCGCTCAGCACTTGCTTGAGCCCAAGTACTTAAGAGGCGGTCTGCCCTCAGCCACTGCAGCCGTGCCTGTGAAAGTGCTAGTTCCAGGCTTTTCTTTCCCTTCTTATAAAGCAAGCTGTTGCTTTCAAAATCAACGTACAACCGAAGCACTGATCCAGGCCAGGACTGCTCTCCGTTGAAGCACCAGCCCTTGAGGGTTCCTGCATCTCACTCTGACCCCAGGCATGTTTGTGGCTGCCTGACTTCTTCACTCCTGCCAACTTCATCAGCCTCATCCATGAGAGCCTGGGCAGTGCAGCTGCTAGTACATGACAAACACCTGCATTATTTCTTCACAGTGTACAGCTGATACCGATCACAGACACAACCAGATGTGTTCTATTTGCAGCTGGATGCTTCTTGCACTTGTGACAACTGCTGGAAGCTTAGGGACTAAAGAAGAGATGGGCAATTCAAGGGATCTATCAAAGACTGAGACATGCATTTTTACCTGGCATTTTTTCAAAGACAGGAAAGTTCTGTTACCTCCCTTTTGCACATTGAGGCATTAGAGGAAGCTCCAAATTCTCCCAGGATGGATCTTATCTGCTTTCAAATGGCTGCCTTTTTTTTTTTCTCATTTTGTTTGAACTCTATGACCTTAGAGATTGTTTCCAACTGAAACAATTCTGAAATTCTATAAATTACTCACCTTTCTAGAGCACTTTGAAGACAGTTAGCATCTAATTTAAATGTTGTAATTGTACTTTCACATGTTAGGACAGGGATCAGGCCCTATTGTTCACCCATTTAGATCTGGAACTCACAGGAGCTCACAATGTTCAACTGGAGATATTCTAGGATTAAAGCTCAAGATGTGAAATGCACTGAAAAGACTGAAGAAAACAAACTCTATGAAATCTCAAATATTGGTTTCTCTCTGATACAGGGACTAAGAAGTGAATAGCACCAGTCACTGAAAGACATCAGGAAGGCATTTCTCTCAAAAAAACCCACATTATACACTAAAAATAGACTAAAACCACACAGCATCAAGAGGATCACAGAAGACAGACAATTGATAGCTCTGGAAAAAAAACCGACAACAACATATAACATCTGCAATGTATGCACACATCCCTTGGAAGGTTTATATATGCTATATATATTTCGAAGTACACACAAACTGCCTGCTTGGCAGGTTGAGAAAATAGGAATACATTTTGGGAAGGTCACGAAGGAAAAAAAAACCCACACCCAAACCCAACACAAAGGAAAACAAGAGTTATTTACATTCAGTAATTCAGTAGCCTTTAACATCTCTATATACAAACAGACTCTTTCTGTATATGTACAGACTGCGACAGGAGCTGAATGAAGCTTATTCCAAACGCAGAAAGAAAAAATACAAAACCCCCTTGGTAATTCACTCGACAAATGTTTACAGGTTGCAGAGCTTTCTTCATTTACAAAGGAAATACTACACACTGACTACACAAGTAGCATTTTTGGGGAACTGAAGTCCTCACAAGAGGTATGTGTTCCCAGCAGATCATACACTGGGGCGGGGGGAAGATTGAAAACTTGCTGTGCAGAGGGAGGCTTTAGTGAGCTGTAATTGCATTTACTGTGTCAGAGAGACCTTAAGTATCAAACTAGTTAACGAGTCAAAATTTCATGGCTGTCAAGGGACAGTTTAAAAGTGAAAACCCCAAATTTTATCCCTTCAGTACCCAAATCAACTTAATTATGTACCATCCCCTTCTACAGCATGCTTCCAAAGCTCATATGGCACAGAAATTACTACCACTTCGCATTTTACTTTGCCCCTCATCAGACATCCATCCTTTTGAAATTTTATATCCATCTCAGATGGTGATTTGTACAAAGCAGATCAATGCCTCCACAAGCAGGAAAGAGAGACATCATTCCAGCCCAGCCTGCTAATTTATGACATTACAATTGGTCTCTCCTTTTTCCTCCCCGTGAGGATGTTTGTCTTCTAGGCAGTGCTGCAAAAAGATACGTTAGATCTGCTTCTGATCCCATCCACAGTGCTATTTATATGCCTTGTCTCCCCCAAGCTTTATCAGCAGCTCATACAAGGAACAAACTATTATCAAAAAACCACACCCCAACTACTGAGAAGGAATCTTCAAGAGAGAAAATGTTTCTGTAGCTTGAAGGCTGATGACTTTTTTTTTGGGTGCTAACCTTGAAGATGTTCTATCACTCCAGAGCTTTGGATACAAGCATGTTAGTAGCTGAATGACAAAGCCAAGGCATTGATGGCAACAAGTAGCAGAGAGCAAGAAAAGGAGAGCAAGTGAGGGAAAGGATTTCTGGAATAGGAACAGTTCTTATGGATCTTATAAGTACTGTTGTGGGTTTTTCCTCTCCAGAGAACACAAGTGCATGAGAAGTTTAAGGAGGTGAGGCAACAGCACCAGCTATGAACTCTCAAAATGAAGTATCAATACACAATATTATCAAATTAATTATTTACTCATCCCAACAACCACAGGTAGCACAAGCAGCTGAGAAAAGCACTTAGGAACTGAAGTGTATGTAAATAACTTAGTTTAAAAAAATATAATAAAAATCACTATTTGTGAACCTACCACTTCTAGAACCATCTTACTGAGGATTAAGATCTAGAATACTATGCTACCATCTCAGACAGAAGTTTCTACACCCAACAGTTAAAAAGGACAGCAAAGTCCACAGAGTGCTGTAACTAGCAATTTGGTTCACTATCTGCTACAGCAGTCATCTCTCAACACACTTCTCAAAATCCCATTACTTCTCCTGGAGTGGATGCCAAATACAGCCAATGGTGGGTATGAAACAAATGAATGTCCTTCCCCAGACCCTGTCTGTGGTCTACAGTTTTCCAGGACACAACTATCTCTTATGGGTTTCACAGCACTCAGGCTTCTCCTTACTATCCAAGGACTGAAAGTCCAGCACATCTACCGGCTGCACACCAAGTACTTTACAGAGATGCAGCAGGCATTATAGTCATAGAATGATAGAATGCCCTAGGTCGGAAGGGACCTCTAGAGGTAAAGAGAATGCCAGTTTGTTCCGGACCTGTATTTCCAGTTAGATGCAAGCGTGTGCAGGGGACTGATGCCTTTGATCACTGGAGCCTGGGAGCTGAGGACAGCAAGCAGACTTCTCTCCTCAACACAGGTGCTACGCTCTTGCTCTGGGTGCTGGTACAGGCAGTGTTAAATAATTCACTTAAGGCAGTTGCAGAACTTCTGGCCCCTTGACTTAGGGAAAAGATTTTCTGACACTTGTCTGGCTGAGTGTTTACAGACATGCTGCAGTAGGTTGCTGCTCTGTCAGGTGAACCTTAAAATATGCATTAAGGTATAAAAACAGTTTTCTTCTTGCCTCAGTGAGTTCAGCTGAGATATTTAGACTGCCAAGACAGAAGCTTGGTTAAAGCAGACTGGAACATGCCAAGTCCTGTCAGATTCCAATTGTACAGACTTGTTAGTTTTTTTTGGAATAGGGTGATTGCCTAAACAAGACTCCACTTCTTGTTAGTACAATAACTTTTATTTGACAACTACAAGATCATTATCTTGTAGTTTTTTTTGGACAGGTTTATACAATCTCAATTTTTCAATAGTGCAACCTGTGCAAGCAAGAAATGACAAACATTGTCCTTCACTTTCTTATAAACATCTACTATTATAGGCAAAACAAAACTTACCCATATTATAGATAAGTGACTATTCACATTTGTACATTACAATTTCTTTTAAACAGCTCCAGATAAACTCTACAATGTCTTACAACATATTAAACAGTATTCAAGTTACTGGGTAACAGAAACAGCACATACAGCGGAACCCTCAAGTGTTTCCCATTCTCTAATTTACAGCTCAAGTAAGGTTTCATCTTACAAGTGAAAAATTAAATTACATTAATGAAGTAAAAAATAGAAGATTGTATGCGAGATGGAAGTGAATTTGCACTTAAGTTTCCATAACCACCTCGGATTAAGGAAATGCTTCAATTTAAGGAAAACAGGCATCCAGCCATCTTTGCAGTACACATTAGGAATACCATTAATACATTAAAAATGAACTAATTTTAATTTAAGATGTTTATCACAAAAAAAAGAACATGTTGTAGACTCAAATATATAACCCCCAGGAGAGAATCAGAAAAAAATGCAACACCTGGGTATAAACACTATAAAAATGCAATAACCAATGCTGTACAACTAAGATTGTGTTTCTCTCCCAAGTCCTGTCTCGTGTGTTTATCCTGTCCATGCCCGTTTCCAAAGACATGCACTGTCAAACAGAAACTGGGAAGGAACCTGAATGCATGATGTGCAACCTCTAGGTTTCATGCTTCTATAAACTCATAGATTGAAGAGAAAAACCCAATATATATTTTCTATATATATACTCAATACATGCATTCAAGGATATCTCCCACAGCAATGGCATTGATGCACTGCGTTAAACCCTGAGCACTGTATGACAAGATAAAAATAAAGCCTGCTTGGGGATTTTCAAGCATTTTCAAACAAACTGTGGTTTGTAGCTTAAAAGGCCAAAAGTAAAAGCAAACAGGAAGCACTACAGAGAGCATAAGGAAAGACAGATGCACCACCATAAACAACTGCTGGCTTTCAGTTCTACCAACCTTTTTAGATCTCTTTATTCCCAAAGTATTGAGAGCACACAACTGAACTGAAAAAGTTATATTTCTTTGGAATCTGTCCCTGATTTTTATGCGAGTGATATGCTTTTACAGCCTTTTCCTCAAACACCAAAGTCACCACCTGTAGTTTGCCCTCTTATGCATTGTTGAAATTGGTGATGCTTTGCGGGTGATGCTGCTGCCATATCTGCTGCTGTTGTACTGCAAGCTGCTGAGACTGGTCTGACGTTGACAGGAGGTTTACAAGGGGTGAGACGCAATTTGCGGGAATGATCAAACCTGGAAACAGCAACAAATCAATTGTTTCATTAAAACCTCTACCATCTAATTAAAAAAACAACCACCACCAAACAGCCAGCAGTGACTGTTTCCAATACCAAGTCCAGTCAAGCACAGCTACAAGTTCTGATTCTCAGTAAGAAGGTTTATCTTCAGTAGATCCTTTAAGTCATGAAAAGACAGAAAAGTGCCATGTTGTCCCCAAAGACAAGTTTGATTCTTACATCACCTGCTGCCACATAATATCAGAAGTTGGCTCTTTTAGCTTTTCTAGACTCACAGAAGTTAAAACACCATAAAAGCTTACAATGTGAAAAACTTGAGCTCTGGCATCTACGAAGACTGTTACTAGTGTGGGAGCTGCCATGGTGTCACACATCCCCAGGATGTCCACATTAAAAAAATACAGATGTTTCAGCCTCTGAGGCTCCACTAAGAAGTTTAGCAACAAGAAATTAGAATCATCTTGAATTCATTCTAAACTACGGATTAGATGTGACTTTCAATAGCTCAAAACCCACCAAAACCACCATTTCAAAGGTTTACTATTCTTTGCTAAAAGCAGGGAAAAAAGTAGAGCTCTTAGAGTTTCAAAAGGTAGCCTGGCTGGAAAGGGCTGTAAAGGATGTTTTTGTTCCTAGTAAATTAAAGGAACAGAGAGAAGCATTCCCAAGACTGGCTGAAAAATGTTTTCTTCCTTTAACCTGACTCAAATAGTGTTTGCCCTGCAGTGACACACAGATTTCACCAGCTGTGATTCTGCCCCTCCCCAGCACACACACCAACCAGCCTGCTCTCTTGCAAGCATCTCTATAAAGGTCTTGTAACTTAGAAGTGTTGAGAATCACATACCACTACCCTCTACTTCAAGAGGGAAACACAGGAGCAGACAAGCCACTTACCCACAATCCTCTGCCCATCTTCTGTTCTTAGACGAACTATTTGCATTTTCACATTTGTACCACTCACAGAGGCTAGAACGCCTTCTACTTTTGTCCAGACACTCAATACTGAACCACACAAGACATAGTAAGTTCGACAGCGCAGTCCCACTTCACAAACTAATCCCAAGCCTGCCTTCTTACAGTTGCCTCTCCTATGGTAGAGGGAAAAAAAAGGAGCAGTTTTCAAAAGAATTGTGCAAACAGAGTACCCACTTCCATTAAAAATGAGACTTGTAGCTAATTAACATATTCACAGCTGTGCAAGAGCTAAGGATACACAGTAAGGGTAGGATACTTTATCCACAGAGTGTCTCTAATGGTAAAGCTTTGAAATGTGTTGGCCTAATTGGGACATCTTCAAAATGTGAAGACAGAGCTTTAAGCTGAAAGGTGCCACCCACTCAGATCACCCAAGAACCTGCACCTGTTACCTATCAAACTGGTGCCTGATCAGTGTATTTCAGAAGCTCCAGTACTAATCTGAGACTACCACTAGTTAGGCTACCCCTCAGGAATTAAGTGCTGAGTTCAGACACAGAAGAGGCAGCACAAGGAGAGCTGTTTCTGACATCACCTCTACATAAGGCATAAATATTTCCCCTCCTCAATAATATATGAGCTATCCTACCAGTCACAGATCAGATAAAGACACTTGAAGCACAAGCTACTCCTGGGCCACTGTAGTTTACTACTGGAGTGCAATTTACACATTTGCACTCACATAGGTTATTAGGGCTTTAAAAGCAAGTGCAAAGCTTCACATTTCTCCTCAAAGGCTGGGTCACTTAACTGGTCATGGAACAATATGTGTTAAATACAAAGATTTCACAGGGACAGCACAAGAACAGAAGTAGTGATAAACCAGTTTGGGTAAAGGTTAGAGCATCTATGTGCATACAAACACTAACCAGTAAGCATGGGTGCAGGTATCTGCAGAAGAATTGTACTGCTCTAACCAGTGTGGCAGAGCATCTTCAGAGGGTACCTGGAAAAGTCAAAGTGGGAATGACAAAAATATCAAGACTTGCATGTAATAAAATAAAATTTGGTCACTGCTATGTGAAAGAGGAAGCACCAACATTATAACGGTGAAGTACATTATCCAGTAATTTGAGGCCACCCAATGGAAATATCATCTCAAAGGATAGGCAAAATGCTTGAACAGAGCAGAATCTAATAATAATACAGAAATAAAATATTTATTATATTGACAATTACAAATAAGTCTTTAAAATATCATCATCTGACAGCTGAAGCTTCACAATCATTGCTCACCATGAAGAAAGAGCTCTTTAAGAGCAAATTTGTACACCTTATACAGAAGCAAGATTCTTCTCTGGTTGACCCTAACACCTCTCATTTTCTGTTACTATACCACACAATTTTTATTAAGGAAACTTTAGATATAAGAATGCAGAAGCACCCTCCTCAAAAGACCCAAATAAAAGCTCTGCTCTGGAAAAATAGCCCAGTTTTGGACTTGCCAGAATGACTGACAAATACAAAGAAAAAGAAAGTCCTTCTACTTCTTTTATGTTTAAAACTAGTGTTAATTGTAATGGTTACCTTCTTATATTTCTTTTTCAGGTCTGCACATGTTTCTAGTTTGAGTTGTTTCCCAGTATTTGGTCTGTATACTAAAAAAAGCTTCTTTTTAGGGTTCACTTCTTTTACTAGAATAGCAGTTTTCTTGTTATTTCTTATCTGGAAAAGAAAGACAAAACAAAAACTGAAGTTTAAACACGCTGACAGTATCTGCCTTATTGCTCTGTGAAGAACACAGTGCGGAATCACAAGTCAACATGTCTGTGTGCAGCAAGGTAAGACAACCAGTAATAACAAGGACACCTTTATAAGGCAGCACCCCTCATCTACATTAACCTTACAACTTCTCCTTGCTGTAAAAGCATTTGGTTTCTTGATGCAGGTTTAAATAAGAACTATTGATCTGGTATCACATTCCTATCAGAAAACAATTCCTTGCAGCTAAAAACCAAAAACCACAAAAAACCCAACCAAAAAAACCAAGAATGCTTCACACTCAGTGCTGGAAGAAAATTAAACATGAACTCTTATGCAAGATTGAAAGCATTCTGCAAAACTGCACAACAATAAACGTAAACAGGAAATTTTCTAGAAGAGACAGCATGGTCGGTTAGTCCCCCTCAAAACTTCTCTGAATGTAATTCAAGAGGCTAAGAGTCTCACCTGCAGTGATAAATAAAATCCATCATCTGGACCAGTCTGTTCCGCCCAGATCTTAGTTGCTTCATCCCAAGACATGCCTCTCTCTACACTGATCTAGAAGAGATCCATAGAAGGGTGTGTGAATAGGAACAGGCTTGAAAACAATTACAGACACAGCAACAAATAGTGCCCAGTGAAAGGCCTGGAATGTCCCCTCACTCAGCACACCCTCAGCTGATTACCTGTTGTATTAATTCATACAAATAAGATGCTGAATTAACTTACTGTGTATAGTTCTACGTGTCCAGAGGTAGAATATCCAGGAGTCAGGAACTTCTTAACATCTGCCTTCCTTACTTTCTCATCTCCAGAGCCCAAATCTCAAAAAGGGAAGGACAGGGTTATTCTGTTTCTCTGTTCTTACTGAAATACAAGAGTACTGAGAGATCGATTTACTCACCTAAGATGCCCATATCATATCTTCCATTCTTTTTAGCATTTTGAATAACTGCATTTAACGTGTCAGAGAAGTACTGGAATAAAGCATTCTGCTGATGTACTTCCATACCAAGAATTCTATTCAGAAATTTCCCTATGTTGTTATAATCTAAAATAAAAAACAAAATACATGTATTAGGCCCCCAGATTACATGTGATGACAAACTCTCAAACAGTATTCAAAGAGTCTCAAAAAGACTACTTAGATCCATTCTTTCAGAAATAAGGAAAACAATCCAAAGCTTTTCCCAAAATGTCACTTTTCAGATGGTTACAACTTCAGTTCTGTTTCCAGGAACATCACTAACATGATATACGATATTCCTAGCAACATTCAAAGCCATACTGAACACACAAATACCTTTATCAAGCGTTAATATTCCAGATCTGTCTTCTACATTTATCAAGCCTACACCAATCAATCCCTGACGAACATCTAGGAAAAAGAAACCAAATCAAATCACAGGTGCTTTGGTATCTGAAAATAAACCAATAGGTAACAGCTTGTCTAGCATTCCTGTTTCAAGACTGAATTCCAACTTCTGACATCTCTCAAATACATTACTTGCAACTTCTACACTATACATCTGCAAGGTAGAACTTTGCCTTCTCTTCCAGGAAGATCAAGGAAAACTTACAACGGCACTATACATGAGCCTATAGGAGGGCAAAGACATCACAACAGGAAAACACAGTTAAAGAACTGTGTGTAATACTTAGGCCAAATTCAGAACATGCCTTAGAGTAAGACAGTTCACAGATCTTGTTTCATACATGAACTTCAACATTCAGGCAACGTGCACTGGAATAAAATCCAGTGACGGCATATCTGGGCCAACTGGTTTAAATAGTAACAAGGTTTTCTAGCTCTAAGATGATTTGCATTTCCTGCATACTGGAGAATGATCAAAAGACAGTTATTATATCCAGTGAATTACATTTACCTTTGAAGAAGTCTCCAGGAAAATCAGGAGGTGGTGAGACCATAGGAGAGTCCAAGTTCACAATGGATTTCATCACAATCTCTAAAGCATTTCTACCATACTGCATGAGAAAAAGAAAGCTGCTCTAATGATGTGATACAGAGCCTGAGTCTCAAGCCCCGAGCACGTGTGGTTTAACCAGTATTTGTAATAAAACATTTTTCTCTACAATAGTAAAGAGCAGTGGTTATTATATAGTGTTATTTATAATGGAAAAGCTAAAGAGCCCAGTCTTAATGTCTAAAACTGCCAAGTTCTTGGCAGGAGATTTCCTGGTTGTGGCTAAAGGGACACATACCATTTCATTAAGACTTGGATTGTTAGCAAATGCAGAAATGCAATTCACACAGAGTCGTGTTCCATGTGGCTTTGTAAACAGAATTCAGAATGTTTACTGTCTATTCCAGAACAAAGCCAATAAAAAACACAGATAAAACATCCCAGGAGATGGAAGACATCCTTCCTCCACAGGTCAGCTCTGGAATAAGCACCACAGCACAAACTTCCAATCAGAAATAGAACTGTCACCTTGTTGTCAAAATTGAATCTGCTGAGGTCTCGAGTTTCTGTGGCCCGTCTGTCGCCATGAGTGAGGGCTCCCTGTTAAGACACACCTTTGTCATTAAATCACATTTTAAAGAACAAGAAATCTAAGATGTGTTTTCTCAAATGAAGGATCAGACTTCCTGAAACAATCTTACCAAACTCTCCAGTCTTTTTGCAACTATAGATGCAAATCTTTGCTCTCCTGCCAATTCAGAAATTAGGAACACATACTCTGGGGCAGTCACTTGGTTGGATCTATGAGTCCTTCCTGGATAATTAAGTAGAAGCACAGAAGTTAAACAAATTCCACTTCCTTGAACATTTTTAATAGACTGTGAATTGTGAAGAATAAAGAAAAAGAGATAGACTTTAATGCTGCTGAAAACTAAGTTTTTGCTGTAATACAGCCGACAGAACGCTCAAGTGCTCTGGAACTGTGGCAAAATTCACATAGACACTCCATACATTAAAATAATCTAAGCTACAGTGCAAGTTCTTTACTGAGTTTCTTTCCAAACTTTCAAGCCTTTTAGCTATGACTAGAGAAAACAGTTCCAGCCCAGGGGTAAAGGAGACTGGAAGAGTCCTTAACAGGTTGCTTAGTCAATATAACTTTCCACAACTTAGCAGTTAATTCAGTTAGTATCACAGAATCAAAATCACTATGGAAAAGGCCTTCGAGATGATCAAGTCCAACCACTAGCCTGAATTTGCCATGTGAAGGATACTGAAAAGTTATTTACCAAACTGCTGTATTGCTCTGTCTGCACTCCATGGCAGCTCCAGGGTCATGTGAACTCTCCGTCTCTGATTTTTTGCTCTGCGGTCAGCTTGCAATGATATCCCAGAGCTGGCAGCCTCTGAGATGATGGCAATATTCTTTGATTGAGAAAGGAGTTGTTAATTAGCAATGAATTCAAGCTTCAGTTTCTAAAAACAGTGGATTTTACAATTACTGATAACATGGGGCTGGAATGGTTTGACTGTTATTTGGCCTTCCTATCACAGGAAGGGGGGGTGGGGAATATGGTTCTCTTTATCAGAGAACAAATTTTTTGAGTTGAAGGAGTGGGTTTCACTTTACTGTGCAAACAAAGGCAGTCTGCTGCAGTCTTGCCATTCCAAAGGGAAAATTTCTCTGATGCTGGCCTGTACTTCAGAAAGAAAAGGGGATGGATACAGGGAGATAGCTCTGATAGTAAGCAACACTGAGAAGACCAAGTTGCTGCTGATACTGCATAAGGAAGGGGATGCAGCCATTCTATTATCCAAAAGCATTTGCCTTTAAAGAATGTAAATGTTTGGACTGGGCACAAATCCCTTACAGGAACTGAGTTTTAGCCTCAAGTCAAACAGCAGGCCATAGAAGTTCCACACCAACAGCTATATTTATTTCATTTGCCCTCTTGTGGTAGCTTATTCCAAATGAACCACAGTAAGGTTGGTAGTGTTTTTTCTTTTCTTTCCTCTGCTTCAATTCTACCATTAATTCTGTCCAGTATTTTCTTCCAGAGTACAATGCAAAGCACAAAAGCCATCATTCTTCCCAGCATTATTCTCAATGCTTTATAAGATGAATAATCTCCACCTTTTACCCTCAAAGTTTTTTCGTGCCAAGTCCCCCTTTCTCAAGTTCATTGCTTCCTCTTAGAAGCAGAGGTACAGAGCAATCCAGATAAAAGGATCACAAACATGTAAAGGGTTTATCTGTCTTAAGCACACACAGTCTTACAAGACCAACTTAAAGGTGCTAGCCTTCAGTTTGGCACAAGTGTACACTGATCCCTGAGGTCACCCCAACTACAGCCTGACCTTTAAAGCATGCTGCAGCCATATACTAGCACTATTGAACCTACTGGTTGTTCGAGAAACAAAGCACAGCACTGAACACAAAATGGCTAACTAGTATCTACTTAACAGTCCTAAAAAAGTCATTATGGGGTAACGGTAGAGCAACAGCTTAATATTACTGTGCTATTTGGCAAGTTTTTCCAGGTTTTGTCTCTTTGGGAAGTACCTTATCTCCATCCATGAACCTCTGCTTTTCTGTGATGTTCAGAATTTCAACAGGCACATCAAGTTCAGATCTCGACTCGTAAGATATGCTGCCATCATCATTGCTTACAACTCTCCCCTTGCGGCCTGTCATCTTTGAAAAGAAAAGGGAACATGAGCTCATTGTGGCAATACCAACACCATTACATGACCAAAACTTCAAGCAACAAAGCTATTTATTCATATATCAACCTTAAAATAGATTTCAATAATTTACTCCAAGTGCAAAAGGACATTAGATAATCTGGATTGGGTTTTCTGATGCTGTTATCAGCTGCTATGTGGAATGCTTGTTTAGAGGTAACTCAGGGAATCAAAAGCATAACAAAGCTTATCTGTGTAAAAATGATGCAGTGTTCCACTACTATCCATAAGGGATTTACAAAGAGTACTAAGGAAATAAACTGAACAGACAGCTGAGATTGTCACTGATTTCAGCAGGGTCTTTTAAATTGTAAAGATGTTTCTACTTGACAGAGAAAGGTAGCTCAGAGACACGCTTCTGAAGTTATTGAGAAGAGACAGTAATTCATCAGGTTTTTCACCAATACAGTTTTATTATACAGGCTCTTAATCTTCATTGCCTAGGAAGATGAACTAAAGCTGCTTTCTGTTAGATATACATCAATCAGTTTCAAATTGACCACAGCTAAAGAAATACTCCACTGTAAAGCAAAAGCAAAACTAGTAAGATTTACTCAGCCTCAGAAATAACCTGTTTAGCCATTCAGAGCTTTTCTCCACATTCTAATACAACCTTTAAGCTTCTCTTGAACTCAGAGGCACAGTAACACATACTCTCATCCCTGTGAAATTACTGTCTAAATCTGGTAAGCAAGTTCTTTTCAACAGGTCATGTGTAACTTTGAAGAATGACAGCAATGATTTACTGCACTCAAATAATGCATGGCTGCAGTAGGAAAGAAACAACCATTTTTCCTGTGTGTGAACACCAGCCTACCTCTGCAACATTTTCAGGACCACCCAGTTCATCTATAAGCTCATCCAGTGTATTAGGTGGGAGGTCTTCAGCCAACTTTTCCAGTTTATCAAGCAGTTCCTTTTTCATTTGTTGGGCCCTTTCAACAGCATCCTGACTTGTTACAAAGCTGCTGTTTGTGTTACTGTTAGCTGAAATTTAAAAGAGAATCTTTAAGTCTTAGAATTTCACTGTGTAACTGCTACAAAAATGAAGCAATGTCAAAAACTTACTGTTACCTGATGTATTGGTACTAGAAGTGGTGGTACCAACAGTGGAAGTAAAACAGCTAGGTCGTTTTGATCCAAGACCAGAAGCTAGTAAGGCACTTTGAATAGAATCCGGGTCTATGCTCTTCTTCTTTTTCTTGTCTTTATTCTTTTTATGCTCTTTTCTAATTAACCAGGGATCTAAAATGTTTTTTTAAAAAGAAGTTATTTTCAGAAAGTTTCAAGCATCTGCTACAAACCCATCCTTTCCTTTGAAAAACTACGTTCTCATCACAGAAGTGACTTACAAGAGTCTGAACTCCAGCATGTAAAAATTACTTAAAGAAAACAAACCAACTTTCTAGTGCTAGTTTCAGTCTGATTCAACTACATGTTTATCAAACACTTATTTTTGGCTCACTGAAATGGTCAGGAAAGACTTCATGTCCACTACCTGCAAGTATAGATACATGCTAGATGAAACACTTAAACTGTCTCACCATCTTCATCATCTTCACTGGATTCATCTCTGAATGGGTTGAAGTCATCATCATCTCCAGAACTCAAAAACTTGGAGCTCTCATTATCACTTTCCTCATTGTCTGAAGCATCAGACTCACTTTCACTCTCATCAGAGCTGCTACCCGCAAGGCCACCTGTTTTGCGAGCTTTTTTGGCTTCTCTGCTGATTTCTTCACCTAATTCCATCACCACCATCAACCCAGAACAAAAAAAAAACAAAACAAAAAACAAACATTGGTTTAGATCTTGTAGTCTACTTTTGAGGTGTTTTGCCACCACCACTGCATACAAACTAGAGAAAAAAAAACTTCTAAAAAGAGAAATTAGATTAGATTCTTCTAAACAGTTCCATGTAAGACCTATCTCCCAATCTCCCAAGTTGTTTGCTGTTGTTTGGGTTTCTTTAAATGATCACTGTTGGGTAAGAATATAAGCAGTTCTGGAATAGAGGTGATAGCAGGCTTCTTTTTGCCGAGCCTCATGAAAAAGCAATTATTTATGTGACTGCATCAGAAAGTGGTCTGACACTGCAAGACATTTTGGGATATGGTCCCATAATTATATCAACCCAATTTTGAGCAAAGCAGTAACCAGAATTGACAAGTTATATTGCTTCAGCAGCAGTTTTAAAGCTAGATGATGTAAACTTCTGCAAGTCTTGGATACTTGTAACATGAGTGACTATACTGCAATTTACACTCCCCTATTTCTTCCCGAGTTCACTGTTAGGCAGCTCTAAAGATGCCATTTTCGCTATGGCACTAGTGTAAAAACTTAAGCATTACCTTTCCGCTTCTTTATTTTGTTCTCCTTGCAAGGGCTGTCTCTAGGTGAATTGTTATTACTTTGAGCAGTCAAGTCAATTCCCAACAAGCTGAACAGCTTTTTCCTGTCAGGGGCTGGAAAGTGCTTTTCAATAAGAGACTGGAAAACTCCTCTGTTTAAGGAAAAAAAAAAAAACAAAACCACAAACCAAAAGGTTCTTCAGTCAAATTTGCATTTATTTTAAGTTGAAAACTGTAATATTTTCCCAGTTTCTCTGAAAAACTATTCCTTGGGAAGGCTAGGACACAAGCACTCTGAGTAGTTATCACCCATACTACTCTATTTGCCACCACCTTTGAAGGAGGAGACATTTACAGCACTTACAAGTTGTTAGATTTTGGTATCTAGGAGCATTGCTACTGCCATTTTTGTACTGCTCAGAGTTCAAACGACAGGTTAATTTATTAAGAACCTCAGTAAAGTACTCTTGAGATTGAATCTGGCTCATTTGGTAAAAACGAAGTGATGGCTGACTCACTTGGTATGAATGCAGTGTACACTTAGTAAGCCTTCCCCTCCTCCCAGTGCGAGAGCCGTACCAGTTGTGCAAACCTGAAATCATCATTTCAGATTGCCAAGAGAACTAGGAACTAACCAATGGTTCACTTCAGCAACATTGTCAGATTTTATGTACAGTCAGATTAAGAGTATTAGTACTAAAGTATACCCAACTTTGTGTGCTGATGTGTATTTTACATGTGAAAGAACAAATTAACACATGTTAAGCCGGATTAGTTTTGTACAGGACAGTTCTAACAAACTTCAATCTTACTTTGCTGTGGAAACAAAGTCATTCAGTTCACCACCACCTTCCTCCAAAGCTTCTAATGTTCTTGCTTCTCCTGTTGACTGCAGGCCAATAACAACACACTGAAGGACAAAGAATAGAAGGCATTGTCACTACGACGACTAACTTCATTTTTGCCTGAATTTCTGCTTATTCAATATCTTCAACAGCATAAAGCCAGCAGCATGCTACTACAAGGTCTGAAAATACCTATTTATAAACAACAAACAAAAAAGTCTACTAGTTTTACTTTACCAAAAGCATTTAAGTCTTGATCTCAACTTACTTTCCCATTCTTGATTTCCTCCCGAGCAAGCTGCACCACCCTCTTCACTTTAGATGCTATGCACAGGTACTTGAAAAACCTCTGATGAGCTGACCAAAACTGACCCCACATGGACTTTTTCATTCGTTGCTCTGCATCGATAAGGTCAGCTGCTTGTTGAAATCTCTCTCTAGCACTCACCCACTGAGGAAGAAAGTTGTAATTGTTTTACATGTCACACTTCAAGGCTACACAAGTACATTGTTTAACATATAAAGTTACAGTACTATGGGGCTGCAAGTCAAGGAAACTCATCACATATCAAAGCTCATAGAAGAGGAAATAGCTATGGCTTAGTGAATTCAGAAGGTGATTACTTTCCTAATGAAAAGCAGATATGTTTATGTTACTACCAATGTAAACACACAGTATTTTCTACTAATCTAGATTCTCCACTAATAACAGAAGTTCAGAAAGCAAAAGAACTCTGCCCATAATAGAGTATAAAGCAAGATCCTAAGAAAAGCAAAGCCCCACTGCCTTTGTTTCTACAAAGTTGTGTTACAGCAATTGTTTCCAGGTGAGGTGAAGTAAGCTTTGGACACAAGTTTAGTGATTCTTTTAAACAACACCCATTAAGTAAAGTGCTGTCTTAAAGCTGCTGTTACACACCTAGCAATGATAAATGTTAATTATTGTAGCTATGCAACATGAATACAGAACCATGCTTAGACATCTCTTGAACAGGTAAAGACCCTGGTTCATTTTAATCCATGTACATGGAGTAATTATTTTCATCTAACAGAGCAGCAGTAGTGTGCAAGCAGAATGCGTCCTCTGGAGAAACTCCTAGCTTAGCATATGGGCAAAACACTTCAAAACAATGTGAAAAAGAACCACTGGATGGATAAATCAAAACATTCCAAGAAACCACAGATTTGGTGCTTTAGATTTAATCCACCATGTGACTGAAACTACTCTGCACCATTTAACTACAAGCACCACTCCAGTGAAGGGTGTGCAGCTTGTTGAATGTTTTGCAGCTTGTTCTCAGCTCAGTTGCCTGAAGAAGGAAGGCTGGAGCACCAAAATATGGCCAACAGATAAACAGCTTTATCTCAGGCAACAATGACCAAGGGCTCTGCAATGCCAAAAGAGCGTGGATCTGCAGATACTGGAAGAGGCATTCAAGACTGCATCTTCTAATTCAAACCAAGAATTAACAGCCTCTGCCAAGTGTCACGTGGAGAAATCTCCTCACTAAGGTGAGACAAGACGACACCGCTTCTCTAAACAGGTTATTTCAGGAACATTCAAGTTTAAAGCAAGTAACCTCAACCCTCTCAGAACTCAATACAGAAAGTGAATTCAAAACTGCATTCTTACCAGTTTCACAGATTTGTTGTACATTTTAACATATTCCTGGGAAAGCAGAACTTCATCAATTTTAAAAGTGACACCCGAAAAGCTCAACTGTCGTGCTATGTACATTCCTCTCAGCTTCATATCCATAGCAACTATTTCCATGGCACCAACACCTCTAAAATAAAGCAACAAGTCAGTATTAGAATTTTCATGAGCCAGGTTTGTTAACAACAGGACACAACACCAAATAAACAAAAAATTCAACCTTGAGGTGTTTCAGAAAAAAACACAGCATGCTTACAAACATGAACAATGTTCTGAAAGCACTGATACAGTTCTCTTAAACATATCCAATCACAAAGTCTTAAAATCTAGCCTTCACACAAAACTATATCCCTGTCTCAGGAGCATTTAAGTATATCCCAAGAGATATAAACACTTAAGTAATTACTTTTTCCCAAATGACCTAGCATGCATAGGGTAACAGTTTCTTGACAACTGTAATTGGATAATGAAGAATGGATAATTGCATAATGAAGAAAATCTCACACTGCAATTTTACACACTCCATTGAAGATTTAAACTAATAAACCATATTCAGCTATATGCTTGTATGAAAATAAACAAACTAGTATGAAACTGACGCTCTCTTCAACAGCAACACACCTTTAACAAGATCTTGAAAGAGCGGAAGTCAACTGCAAAGCTAACCTGCTCGCAAGCTTGGGCCTGTAATTTCATTATTGCCCATTTGATACATACTCAGTAATGAAGTGGAGACTATGCCTGCACAGTCTAGAATAATCATGCATCATGTATGTGGTAAGGAAGAAGATGCATACTAAGCCCTACTGTACCACTCGTAAGAACTTAGAACACTTCAAAGTGAGCATCTTAATATATTACATTTTGCCTACCTACCAAAGAACATAGCAGTTGCATAACCTACTGACCTTGTTAAACTAAACTTGCATTTACAAAGCTCTGCAATATGAAGTACCTTGCAATAGCATTCATAATTTTCTTGAACTGGGTTCTTATGCCAAAACACACAAGAACAAGGCTTCTTCCTGTGTGCTAGTTTAACTGCCTCAGCCGAATGCATAAACATTAGAGGACTTCTGCACATGAGGCATCGGCTACATTGAGCATACTCAGCACAGTGTTTTCACAACAAGCAGCAAAATATTTTCATTTCATGACACCCCCATTTTAAGAGGGCTATTTTCCCAACAAGCTTCTACAGCTCTCAAAATTTTCTGTGAGTGAGGAAAATGGCCCATTTTTCAGTGCATAAGATACACAATGTTTGCGCTAGATGTAGAAGCCAAAGTCATGACTATGAGAGAGTGAAGACAAAGGAAGCAGAGTCAACCACAACCACAGGCAATTCTGCCAGAAGTCCGAAACATTACCTTCTTTCAACAGCCTGAATAAAGTCACTGAATTCCCTAAAAGGAGTTCCTTCACCCCATATTCCAAGCCGGTTCATGTATGCCATATTTCTTGGCTCAGATGCACCTAGGAGAAGAACACACTCTGTACCAGTGCTGGCAGAAACATACACGGGCTTTTAATGCAAAGCAAGTAGTACATACCTGTGGCACTAGCATAAACAACCCTGGCTTTGGGAAGTTTATTTTGAAGTTCCAATACAGCCAGACCTGTTTTTGTTGGTTTTGATGAACCGACAGGACACAGATTCTTAGCTTTATGACACTCATCAAACACAATCTGAAAAAATGATTAAGGAAAAACACGATCCCATTCATTTTTAGAATGAGGAACTAAAACAGAAGACAAGAAAACCTGCTAATTACAATACACAGCAGCAGTAGATCGTAAGTTCAAAAAGACAGTAGTCATTTTTCACTAAGAACCTTGGGAAAATACTTAGCTATTAAATATTTAAAAGCACAATTGGCAACACTTGAGTTCTTCACAATGCTGTTGATACTCAAGAACCAACTGCAGAAAACACCAGCATAAATTTAAGGTCGTTAAGCATCATATTTTATGTGTTTATTGTAGAAAATGCAGAAGCTTCACTCTTGTACCAGAGCTGTGTAGCAATAATGTGATGTATCAGATTTGGCATAAACTTTGTAAATCTTCAAGTCTAATGTCAGAGCAAGCACATAACTTACTACTGTAATGAATAAAGAGCAGCTAAAATCACTAGCAAATAAAAAAAAAAAAAAAGAAAGAAAAAAAAAAATCAAGATTGTCTTAAAGATCTAAGCTTAAATAACAGCTTGGTTACAACTGACTGAACTACAGTTAAAGGATATGACTCCATCAAAGTCTTCACCACACCAGTGAAGAAGCTGCTTTAATCTGGTTTTGTATTTGCCGCCAGACTGACTTTCACCAATCAGAGAAGAATAGGTAGCAAAGATGACACCTTTCTTCACACTTCCATTATGTTTGGAAGAAATCTTCCCATACTTGAACTGCAATAAAAAAGATCATTATAGAAATCACTCAAAAGAGATCCCTCCTCAAACCCACCTGCCATATGATTAAGGGATGGTGGTGGTCTTAAAAGCTTAAGGTGTGAACACTTTGAACCACCAACATCCCTACATCATGACCAGGGTATGGCTGGAATATGGTACCAGGACCTTAAACATATACTGCAGCAATACCAGCTCTGAGGTCTTGGAAGATTTCTGACTACATGCTTTCCTTAAAATTAAAATGTTAGTTTCAATGCATCCCTTAGAGCTAATAGGTCAAGTGTATTTACAGCTGCTATCATATGAGAATTTCTAAAGCTTTACTGTATTTTAGAATCAAAAAGTCTAACAAAATTTGGTTTAAGTTCAGTGAATTAAACCAGTAAAGACACTGACATAAATTGTGAAGTGGCTAATCCCAAGCAGAGACACAGCCTCCAAAAGTAACTGCACAGGCTACTGCTCCTTTAATAAATTACCAAGGAAGTCCATTATTCAAGTGTTACATACAAGATGTATTACATATGAAATGCGTGCCGAGAGATAGAAAGGAAAAATTCAAATGTTGCAATGTCAAAAAGATTTAAAGAGTATTTCAACTTCTAGAAAATACCCCCTAGTAGTGGCAGCAGTGGCTTGAAAAGTAGTGTTTTAAAAGCAGAAAAATCACATGCAAAGACTTAATCCTACAAGGAGCCTATTCACACGATTAACTTGAAGCACTCTGTGGTTCTTCACAAGATTAAGGCCTGTCAAACAAGCCCCAGACAGCAAATTTATTGAAATTAGTACATTCTTGGTCTTAAAACAGTCAACATGCACAACTTGTCACACAGGCCTACCTAAAGTTTTGCCTCAACTGTACATAGTAAAAAGTTTCCACACCTTGTTTAATGAATGCACCAATATGTTTTTTGCTCCAATATCTCTCAGATCTCTTTCAGCATCGTATTTCAGATCATTCGAGACACTGAACCTGAAAGCCAAGCACACACTCACTAAGTTACAGCAGTTCAAAAGGCAGTTGCTAGAACATTTCTGAGAAGAGTCACCACAGTGTCTGCTCTAACAAATCCTGATACACTTACCAGACTGCTCTTTTTCTGCCTAACAAGTAATTTTCATAGATTATTCCAGCTATGGTCCTTCCTTTTCCTACACCAGCACCATCACCTATCAAGAATCCAGCTCTGTCTCCATTGGGCAGGAATGTTTCATGTTGCTGTAGGAGAAAGAATAAAAAATTTGTACTCATTCTCCAGAACACATCACTGTGGATTGTTAGCAATGAGTAAACATGAGAAACATCCTATAGAATGACATCAGTGGTTCACCCAGGCAGGCAGCTACCTGACAGCATGAAGAGGGGATGTTATACAGAAAAATCATGAGTCTTAACCGCTTTGCGTGATCCACTCTCCCACTTCCTCCCTCAGCACCTAGAACTGCTGTAAAATTACTGTACCTAATTTTTTTCTGCGCCTGCTACTAGACTGGCTGCCTTTTTTTTTTACCCATGGATGTACCCAGACATCCATTGCATAAAGAAGTATTCTTCTATCCATTTTAAGCCACTCTTCTATTAGTTTCACAAAGTTCTGTTTTGTTCTTGTTTTATAGGATTCCACTGCCTTCTTGGCTATGTAAACTTTGATTTCATTCCCCTTCATTTTTCTTCTCTCCAGCCTGAGGCATTCCAGCCTTGTTAGACTCTTGTTAAGTCTTCTAACTTCATTATCTTCCTCCCTGACATGCAGACAGCTGCACACACATCTGACACGGGCCCACTGAAGTTTAATATGGCAGCAGAATAATGCCCAGTCTTGTTCTCTCTACCCTTCCCTCCCAAAGACACCAACAGCGTCGTCTTCCTTCGCCTGTTGCGGCTGCAGCCCTTACTTTTATTTCTCTGAAATAACTTAACTAAAATCCTTCCTGAATGCTAAGACAGTTTGAGGTTAGCATCATCGAAGTGGTTTAGACAAAGATTTCCTAGGTGTATGACCTCACACTGAGCTCAGCTGAAGCCCACCTGCCACCTTCTAATGCAACTCAAACTTCACTCGCTTGCTTATTATTTTAGCACCTTGTAAAAGTGACATAGCTGTGCCTGTCACATAGTAGTTTTTCTTCTTGAATTCTATAACAGCTTTTAAGCTGTACTCATGACTGGCATACCTGGGCTGCATAAGTGATTGCTTCAAGTTGCAAAGCTGACAACCAGCCACTATCAATTGTTTCTTCTGATATTGATGTCTGGTACCACACATCAGGAGGAGTTACACTGGATAATGAGCTGGTTTCCACCACTGGGTCAGGATGACGCAGACCAATTTTTACTGGTTGAAAAGGGAGGAGGAAGATGGGAGAAGATAAAAATGGTTCTGCTGCTGAAGCACACGTTATTCTATTCACCAAGACAAACAATAATTGTCCACTGTAAGGCTTGCACTCAAGAACAGATATATTTCATTGCAAGAGTACATTTGAGTGTTAAAATGCATCACAAAGGAATATGTGAACTTGAATTTATGTAATTCCAATCTTAACTTTTGTTTCCCTTCTCAGAACTTTCCCCCAGTTTATGAAATTAAAGTTCAATTAATACAATTTTTTTTTTACTTGACATGTTAAACTGGTCTAAACCTTGCCTTTTCAAAAGGCCAGAGAGCTTCAAAATGCCAGAATCATAAAAGCAACATTCTTCTCACTATTTCTGTAGTGCTGATTTTAAACAGTATGAGAAGAAAAGATTTAGAATAGACATGGCTGAATTACTGATGGATCTTGGTGACAACAAAAAATAGCCACTTAGTCATAAACTTTGTGCAAAGTTTTTTGGCCTTGCTTTTCAGCAGCTCAGCAGTGTAGCTAGGAAACAGTAACAGCTTTTTGCACTGATTACAACAAAGAAAGAAGAAAGGAGATGGCTTTAACAGCACTAAATGATTATTTTTTTTTTTAATTAAAAAAAACAAAACATCTCTAAGAAGTCAGGAACAATGCAGGAAGAATGTGCTTAGGGTAATTTCACATTACAAGACTCAAAGTAGATTCTGAAGTGTAGCTGTGACTGCTTAATCCCTTTATCAAATTCCCTCTACTGAGGCACCAAGTGTCTTAATAGAGGTAAAAAAGCTTGATCTTGGCTCTTCAATCATACTTCTGAAACAAGTACTGCTCAAAAATACACTAAAGAACTCCTTTTCTACTGAAAAAATCTGCATACCTTCCAAAATTAAATGCCACAGTTTCCTAGGAAAACCCACCACAAATTCAAGTCCTTTTTACTTGATTTAGATAGCAACCTGTTTTTTGGTGTTAGTAACTCAGGTGCAAATAAATTAGCTCTCAGAAGATTTCAGTCTTTTGAGGGAACAAAACATCAGGTCATACATTTTATTGGCATGTACTCAGCATAAGTTTCTGCATGGCCCATTTCTTCTTCATCTTCTTCCTCGGGTTCCTCCTCCTCCTTCACTGCCGGGACTTTCTAGAATAAAGAAATAATCTGTATTAGTCAAACAGCACATTGTTAACATTCTGGGTCAGAAATTAACACAAGAAGGGAGTAAAAAGTTGCCCTGGGAAGGTTATAGCACATGTATTAAATGAACCAGTGAGCAGCTGGGAGAACTACAGACAAATCTGATTTTTTGTAGTCTGAACAACCCTTCAAAGACAAAGTCAGGGAACTTTCACTCCTCTGCAAGGAGACTCAAGCACTCCAATTTCACATATGCAGAACTAAGAGAAACACTTCTTCCAGAATATTAAATCCAAACTACAACTTAAAAGCAAACTGCCTGGGAAGCACCACAGCTAGTTAACAGCCAAAACCCAACTTTCAATTACTCCCATGAAGTCTCCTGCAGTTCACATTCAGTACAGAATTTCACACCTTTGGGGAACAGTTATGATAGTCACAGTTCTACCCAGTATTCCCTGAAACATGACAGTTACCAATTTTTGACTGTGATCTTCAACAATGTAAACATAGGAACATTTTTTAAATACTTGCCAGATGACAAATTTCCACAGTTCCTTTTTTAATATTAAACCTGAAACTAGCAATCTGAAAAAATCCTTCTGTATGCCTGTCACTAAGGAGCACTGTTTATCACTAACTTCAGCCTGATTCTAGCCATCAATGAAGATGCTGAAACGAGCTTACAGCATCAGAATATACTTTTATTACATTGAGAAAATAGAATGATACTCAATTTACATCTTAAAATTCAACTGCTCAGAAGGTCAGTCCAGATTCTCCATTGCTGGTTATACAGATGGGGATATTTTAAAAAGCAAATGCCTTAGAACACAGAGAAAGTGATATGCTTATCAGCATTAATTGGAGCACATCCTTTTTTGGCCACACAGTAAGGTTCTGTTAAGGACAGTAATTTCTTAAAATTTTCATTTACTAGACAGTCTGCTCTACACAGCTGTTAGTTTTAGTCATCTAACCAAGCATTCATCTAGTGGAGAAACTAACCTTTTGAGCAAGCAGATGCACTCACTAATTCTCCTACACAAAGGCACATGAGTAACTGCTGAAATTCGTCACAGGTGGTTGTGGCCACGAACTTACATGGTCATTTTGAAACTTAACCATTTATGCTACTTACCATGGTAGGTGAAAAGCTTCTCATTTTAATATCATTTATCCATATTCTTGCTACCTCTTTTGTGGAAGCCTCCTTCTTCACTGCACCATTGCTCAGATCAGCTGAAAAAAAAAAAAAAAAAGTTGTGTTTTACAGGAATTCCCTCCAAACATTAACACAAATTAACATCCTTCTATTAATGAGCTAGAAGAGAAGTTTAAATTGGCCAGAAGCACACTGATACTTCAAGAACACAATCAATGTTTTTGTCCACATTTAAGTCTCTGAGCATGAAGCTCAATTCTGTTACTATTTGGAAGAAACTTTGCATGCACACTTAATGGTTGTGTATTCGCTTCAATATTTTTTGAACATAAAGAAGTTACTTCAAACCCTTCACCAAATCTAGACACAGCATTTAGAAACACTCCATTTTGTGAGCCTCTGAAGTTTAACGAGGCAGAAAAGCCCAGTGTTTCAACAGAAATGAACTTACCTGGTCTGGTGGCATTTATCACCTTAGGAGAAACTACAATTATTTCTGTAAAACAAAAAGTCAATGCTTTCGACTCAACTGTTTAAAGTTTACAACAACATCTTTCAGGAGGATGATTCATTTAACCTTCCTGTCCTCAGCCACATTTGGAATCAACCAGCAACAGGGCTCAGTACAGAACTGAGCCCATTTTACACAAGGATAGACATAAAACATTGAAAGCAGTTGTCAAGCTTCCATCATGTTGACAATCAACACATGTAATGAATTTAGCATAATTGCCCCTAAAAACAATTAAGCCAATTGCACAAATAAAGCTTTCTTCAAAGAGGTTGCATAATTCTAACTCTTTAATATTTTTCTGACTGTATTTATTTCCAAGACCTTCTCTGTTCTTGAATTTTCTACAAGTATTTCTTTCATATGAGCACAAAGAAAGACCCAGAAACACACAAAAATAAGATCAGAAATGCAGTTCTAGAACTGCATCTATGGCCCACTGATGTTATTGCTATTATAGAAGCACTACTATTCATGTGCTTCTGTGAGCTCTTATTTAGTGAAACAAGGAGGTAAGCAGGTCCTGTGAAATCTTCTCCCCCTCCTCTGCCTCCCTGCCCCAACTTTAGCTAGTGTCTCAGTTTCAACTGCAGTTAACCACTCTCTAACAGATAGCAATGCATCAAGGAAGCTTATTTTGTTTCAGATGTAACAGTGGACAATGAGTGAAGCTGTCTATCTGCATAGGAAGAAATGGGTTACTGCCAATCCCACCTATGAAAAAAGTCAGTCTTGTTTCAGAGACAATGAAAATACAGTAATTAGAAAAGCCTGTGTACCTCTCAATAAAGGCAGGAACAGAGATATTTTCAAATGCAATTAGTCTGATCTTAACCTCACGCCAAAACCAGAATAACTTGGAAGAATCAAATCGTGAAAATACACACACATGCAGCTTGTCTCCTATATTAGGCTGATCATATAGGAAATAAGATCATGACCATATTAGGAATAACATAAGGAAAAAGGAATCACAACATGAAGATTTACTTGGAGTTGGACTCAATGATCTTAAAGGTCTTTTCCAACCAAGATGATTCTGTTATTCTGTTAGTGTGGTAGCAAAATATTTGTGGCATAAGCACCACATTTAAGAAATAACATGGAAACAAACAGCAAGTTTTTAGGACTTGGGTTTGTAAACAATAGATCTGATGCCTCCCCACGGAATACTTTGCAGAAGCACTTTATCACATAAGTGGCGGCATACACTACAAACACAGTTTGGAAGTTGTCAAAAAAAAAAGAGTACACATCAGTCATATTTTACAGCAAATACAGAGTAGAACAGAAACCAATCTAGACTCAAGATAATCAAATCAACTCTAGTAATGGTCATGAATTTTACCCATTTGACAGCTGCAATCTAAAAAAGTCATTTTCATAAAATCATGGAATTGTTTTGGATGAAAAAAAGCCTTTAAGATCGAGTCCAACTATTATCTAACTCCACCAAATCTGGTGCTAAACCATGTCCCTCAGCACCTTGCAGTAAATCAAGAGCTTAAATTTCTTTTAAAGCCTACCATTTTGTATTACTTCACTTTGAATTCTAACATTACTACATAAGAATAGAATTTATCAGCTTTTCTGGACCATTTAATTTTATGGTGATAACTAATCAATGAAAACACAAGCTGTGTAAAGACCTTCACATTTTATCCTTTCACTATTTGTCTAAAATACTGTCATTAAGAAAGAAGAAAAACTCACTTGCTGCTGTTGCTACTGGCTGGGCAATATTAGGAGGTGGCTTCAATTTCATGAGTTCATTAAGACTATTATTCTTCAGCAGATCTTTGAGCTGAATCTGGTCCTTTGAAGGTGCAGTGGTCAAGGCATTGCGTACTGCTGGTGCTGCAACCGAGGGTCGAGTAGTTGTGCTGGTCTGAATGATTTTTGCTACGGTGATGGTCTGCCTCGTAGTTGTAACTGGTGTTGTTTTTGTCATCACTATTGTAGTCCCCAAAGTTGGAAGCTGATTTATTTGATTCAGCACAAAGGTTGTGGTGGATGGTGGTTGCTAGCAACAAAGAACCAGTGAAATTTTTAGCAGTGAGGAAAAAAAAGCAGACTTGATTAGCCTTTCATCCAGAGCAAAGGAGTCACCAGCTTTTAAGAGACTCTTGCAATAAGAAAGGACTTCACATCACATGCTGAAGATGCTGGAGTGATTATCTTGTGGTGCAACAATCTGAGCAAGAAGTGTCAATCTGTCACTATACTGACACACATTTAAATGTGAGAAAAATGAAATAAAAACGTGAAAGGATTCATCACCTAGGCACAAAAGATGATGACAACAGGTACAGGACTCCAGAGCTAAAGAGAATTTCCAATATAAGCTAGCTGCACAACTGTCAGAGTAAATATCTTGCCTCAAAGTGTATGTGTAACCTTTTTCCGACACCGCATTATATCCACCTTCCTGCAGATCTGCTTTTTGTGTTCTCATTTCAGGTGCAAGCACCAGACTACGGTGTTCAGAATTATCTGCAGCTACAGAAGGTGGTATGCAAGTTAGAGTTCATACAACTTCCCTATCCTCAGAATGTGCATGCAGAGGAAGTAAAAAGCACGTGGGACACTGTCTACTGCTTTGTCCTCCTCTGTGTTCCTTGTCATAGAGATCATATCAACCCACAGGCAGGCTAAGCTCTCCCACTCTCAGTACAAGCAGAACAGAGACAGTGGCCAACGAGCATTTCGCAGTTGCACCTCTTCTGTCACAGTTTACTAATATACTGTAGGAGGTTTACACAGTAAGGTTTTGGTAGCATAGGGGCTACAGAGGTGGCTTTGTGAAAAGATGCCAGAAGCTTCCCCTATATCCAATACAGCCATTTCCACACAGTTACAAGGCAGACCTGCCACTGACCATCACTGAGCCCATCAGTGATGCTGGCATTACCCTTGTCATAACACATTTAAGGGGTAAAAATTGCTGCACAATCAGCAGTTGGCAGAATAGAGTGAGGACAAGTGAAAGAAACAACTATACAGACACCAAGGCCAGTGAAGGAGGAGGAGAAGGTGCTCCAGGCACAACACCAAAGATTCTTGTGCAGCCTGTGGTGGCACAGATATCCACCTGCAGCACAGGGAGGTCCATGGTGGTGCAGATATCCATCTGCAGCCCAGGAAGTACCCCTCACTGTAGCACACAGATATGCCAAAAGGACAGTGTGACCCCACAGAGAAGAGCCTGTGTTGGAACACGCTTTCTGGCAGAACCTGTAATCACACAGGGGACCCCGGATGAAGTAGTCCAAATCTGAAGGATTATGCCCTGTGGAAGCACTCATGCTGGAGAGCTGTGGAGCACGAGAATTATCAAAGTTTGAAGAGTTTATGAAGGACCTGCTGGAGCAGGACAAGAATGTGAGGACAAAGAAGCAGCAGCAGAGACAATGTGTGATGATGCTGTTAGGAAGTTGAGCCCTGGAAGAAGGGAGTGGTGGCAGGAAGATGTTTTCAGATTTGTTCTTATTTCTTTCTCATTACCCCACTCTATTGTTACAGGACCATAAATTCATTTCCCAAGATAAGTCTGTTTTGTCCACGACATTAACTGCTGATCTCCCTGTCCTTACCTCAACCCACAAACCTTTTGTCCTATTTTCTTCTCCCCCATCCACTTGAGGAGGGGGAGTGACAGAGAGGCTTAGTGGGCACCTGGTGTCCAGCCAAGATTAACCCACCACACGTACACATACACAATCCTTAAGTACTGGTTCTTACCCGAACATTTAATAAGGCTGGAGTTGATACAGTCTCTGGTTCTTGTTTCACAGCAGCTGTGGCCTCAGTCTCCAAGCCTAGTTCTAATGCACTAAGTGGCACTGACTGCAGGGGAAAGAAAGGAAGCATCAAGAAACTCATTTTAGCAAGGGAAAAGCCTTATGACTAAGCATCCACCCACAAAATGGAAGTTAACAGGGGAAGTCCTTAACTATGCTCATTAACAAAGGTTTCACTGAAAATAAAGATCATCAAGTGGTTGATTTCACATTCAAACTTAAACATACAACACCCTGTTAGTTGTGTGGTGAAAATGTACTTAGTTCTGTCATGTCACTGTTCCCAGTCCATGTCCGCAACGGTTATGTCCTTGCGGACTGAACGCTGTCATGCAGCTTAAACATCACATTATGTCACACCTTTTGCAGGCCATCAGCTAGACTAATGATATCAAGAGTTATCCATGGATACATGACAACATGCCTCCATTTAATGTTCTTAAGTTAAGGGTGCGTATGTTTATACTGACTTCAGTGCATTTCAGATTGCCTTCTTTTGTACAAACATTTAGAAGTAATTAGCACACAAATATTTTCTAAGCTCAGAAATAGGAAGCAAGAACTTGATGAAAAATCCACATTCTTCAACAATTTGCTATAGACACCACACCTCCCTCTCCACAATAGCTCACAAACAAGCTCTTATGTCCTTTAGCAAATGACTGTGCTCTTGTTTTAACCTGCTGAACAGCTGGAGTTGGTGCTGGGTTTGCAAGAACCACGTCCGTAGAGTCAATATCAAATAGATCATTTGGACTGATTCCACTCTCACTCAAAGCAGCAAGCAACAGATCTTGTCCTGGCTCCACCATCTCTAAAAAAAAATTAGACACATAAACACAAGTTACATTTAAGTTTGATTTATTCTGTGTATGCACACACACACACTGGCATTTTGTTTCCTTTCCTGGAATGAAGGCCATACACGATGGCAGACTCTTGTATACACTTTCACTTTCTAGATTTGCTCTGGCTCTTTTGTTCATTTGTGGATTTTTTTTTCCCCCCCTCTTTTTAAAAATCTTCTCAATACATTCATTCTTCCTGCTTCTGAATGTGGTGAAACAATTTATTACACAAAAAGCTATCATACCCATAAACTAAAAAAAAAAAAAAAAAAAAAAGATGCTGCCTTTTTTTGTCTTTATTGCACTACATTTTAGAGCACTACAAGAAATACCAAGAGGCAGAAATGGTGAGACTGTATTATGCTAATGATATGTCTTTGTCAGTGAAGCACATTGCACGAGGGAAAACACAATTAAAACTCATTTAGTTTATCTTGTAACAACAAGTTAGTGATAAAAAGCTTGTAAGGAAAGCTTTTTCTTTCTTGCTTGCCATTAGGTAGCAATTCATGCTTTGGTGAGTTTTTGGGTTTGTGTATTGGTAGGAACAAGCGTTCCTCTATTATAGTATGTTAGCTACATATTAAATAGGACACTAACATCAGGTCACAGACTCCTTTATGTCTAAGACAAGCACAGTTAATTTCCAAAAGCTATTCTACACAATGCAAAAACTCATTAAAAAGCCAAATACTTGGCTTTAAGATGAAGGGGAAAGATAGTATCTTTTGCCTTAAGAAAGATGCCCATTTGCCCTAATACTATGACAAAAATTAAATGAGTCCACATAACATGAGCTGTTGCTTATACGTTCTAAGGTACAGCTCAAGTAGCCATTTACTTCAGTTATTCTCCATACACCACGTAACAAACACTGCTACCAAAACATCAAAACTAAAGCTGAACATTAAACGACAGCACAAAAATATTTATTGGCACTGTAGATGCATTCATTCACAGACTGGAAACAGTACTCACTTGCTTATCCTTCTCTACACACACAGAGCTCAGCCACATCCAGCTGGTTCATCTCACACATTGCTTAGCACATTTAACAGAACAGGTAATTCTTGTAATAATCTAAGCCTAAGGCACTTTGTTCTTATTCTTCTTAGTTTTAGTCTACCCAATAGTAAGGGGAAGCCTTCTTCTAGTACACTAATACCAAGATGGAGGCTCCACAACTGAAGTAGTGGATACAAGGTACTGGGACAAGGAGAAGGTATAAACATTAACAACTGTATGACACAAAAGAAGAGCAAAGCAACAAAGGATAACTGGTGAGGCTGCTGCTGACCACAAGCAATCCTATTTAACACCACTTGCTGTGTTAGAGCTAGACATTTGAGGCGACCACACAATTTGGCAGAACAGCCCTACACAGAAAATACTAAGAAATATGGAGACATGTAGCAGATTCAATCAACATGGCAGTTCCTTCAAACGACATCAGCTCCTGCTAGTCTGTCTCCCAAAACCTTGAATGGGGCAAGAAAAATTAATAAGAACTGTTAACTTTACCTTAGAAGTATTAAGCCTCCAGTGATAAAAAGGACTACACATTAACCATTTAGGATAAAACCTTAATTTTCAGACTAAAACACGAACAATCATATCTAACTTTATAAGCTTGCAGCATTGTTGACTAATTAGAAACAAGTGAGAGGAGAAAGATTAAGTCTGAAGATGAAGTTTTAGCTTACCAGTAATTTTGGCATTAGGAACATCAGAGCAGCCACAAAAGGGAAATTAACACAAGTTATCCAAACTAGCCGCTCCAAAACACTTTACAAACTAACTCTGCAGTACCGATTTGGGGAAAAGGCACAAGCACTCTTCAAGATAGCTTAACACCTCAGCTCAACATGGTTAAACAAAAATGCCTAATGTACAGAAGATGTAAAACCTGTCAGATGTCTCATTTAGTCTGCATGCAGCTCTGACCACACCATCTCTAAAAGAAGATATGACCAAAACTTTTTGAGGTAAGCAGCCATACTGAATAGGGGCATGGAAATAGAGAAGCTTAGGGCTGTTTACTTAGAGAACTAGGCCAAAAGTACTACTCAAGATAACTTCTGGTCTACTCTCACAACACATGAAGGAAAAGCCTCTCTATGAAGTTGAGACTCAAAGCAAAACCAAGGCTAGAAATAAGCCACACCATTACCACCACACACACGAAAAGGTGCCACAACCTATCAAAGCTGTTTCAAGCCAAGTTTAACACGTCCACCATGACACTGTACTCCACATGTTTAACCTTTAAAGACACAATGGCTTGGATATCTTAAAGACAGTTTCATCAAGTTCAGAAAAGAAAAAAATGTCATGGTAATACCTACATCACTTCAGTTTTCACTAGATGACTAATCATAAAAACTGGTATAGCAATTCCTAAAATTTCAGAATAAACATCTTCAGTTTTAGAAGCATCCCCTTCTGAGCAGGCCTGTTTTCAGCCAAGAAATTCCCCCAGCTGCATCTCTCATGCAAACCTCAATTTTACTGGTCTTAAAAATTAGTGGTTGTTAACAATCCAGCAAAAAACAAAGTGAAACAACAGCAATTGTTTATTTGTCTGTCAGACAGTTTGGACAATGAAAGTTTGACTAGTTTCACTTACTTTGTTTCTGTACACTAGGGACAAAGCTGCATTGTATGAAACTGGAACAAAAGGAATTCTGGACTTCTAGAATTTTTACATTAAATGCCACTGAATATTTAGCACCAGTTTCAGGCTTTGTGAAGCTTTCAAGCACCATTGCTGACACTTCCAGCCATAGTTTTAGTTTAGTAAGGAAATTCAATGAGGAAAAGAACCCAAAACAACAACATAAAAAAAACACTAGAAGAAGCTGCAGAGCAATAGCTTAGCTCATTTTTCTGTGCCATACACTAGTAGAGTTTAAAATGTTATCAAGCTGAAACAGCTCCATAATCTTACAAGGTAGGAGGCTCCTTGGTTAACATAAGTGAAAGCAACTTTATCAAGCTTTGCAGCTCAGCTTTGGCAATACTATATAAGGACCTGTTTGCCACATCTTTAAAATCTCCAGCAGAAAATACTTATAAAAAAGTTGTGAATATTACAAGCTGTTCCCTGAACATTTCATCAGTTGAAGAACTGTTCTGAGTATGCAGGATCTTGCAGATAAGGTTGTCTATGTTTAGTCAGGCTGTTCAATGTTACTGAGCAAAAAAAAAAAAAATAATCATCATCAACCTGCTAGATAAAACTAAAAAAATACATAAGTTATACAATTTCAACAGTGCTACTACCTCAGTTAATTTCTTTGTATTAAACAAAAAAAAAAACACTAAACTGCTGCCATTTCTAAAAGTGCTATCAAAAAACATCAAGCATTTTTGTAAGGTCCTGTTCTGATGAAGAATACTGCCTGAAACTTCGATAAAAAGACAGCTTTGCTACCACTGCACATTACAGAAAATTTCTGATGTAAAGACACAAACCCAGAATGCCATCTTTAATAGTATGTCATGTATCCATGCCAACCCAGCTCTCTCCCTCCCTCCATTTTAGCTTTGGTACAAAGAAGCAAAACAGAAAAGAAAAAAAAAAAAAAAAGAAGAGAGAGTCTAAAACATATGTCAAGCAACCTGCTCTTCATTTCCCCCAAGAAAAATAATGGTAGAATCCTGAAGATAGAAAAGGCTTTGGATTTTCAGGTCTCCGAGTTACATGTTGTAAGACTGCATACCTGAAGCGCTTATTTAAAAATCCTAATGAACGACATTATCACAACTCAGCCCAAATCAAACATCACAATCAAACAGGCACAGCTATTTCCAAACCCTTCAGACATCTGTTCTTTGTCACATACCTAACCTGCAAACTGAAGTTTTAATGCCTGGCCTGGGACACTAATGTGAGTTCAGCAGCTCTCGTTCTCTTTTTATTAGAAGGGTTTTTCCCCCACTGACTGGGGGATACACGTCACCTGAAACTATACTGGAAGCCATTTAAAATATGCAGAAACTCAGCTTGCACAGAAAAGACAGGTACATCCATCCCCTGAATTCTCTGGCTGCCTAAACTACAAGCTATTATCAATCTAAAAATTTCACATCTCCACTTGCAGGCTCTCACAACAGAGCTTAGTGTAAGGGGCTGCCAACACCCCCCATCTCATACAATAGGATTCTCTCAATACCCAGAATGGTTCTGTTTATCTCACAGCTTTAGCTTTTGACTCCAAAAGACAACCTGGGTTACAACAAAAGAAAAAAACACAAACTGAATCCCTTCTGGTCCTTTCGAAGTACTCATACAATCAAAAAGTAAAAGGTAATTACTGAATTCACCCACCATGCTTTAACCTCAAAACCAGTGAACACTGCATTCAAATGCACAAAGTTAGCTTTTGATTTTGGGCAAGACAACTCCAATTATGAGAAAAACATATCTGGTAACCACTGGTTACTTCTCTAAAGTCAAAGCCTGTAAAGTGATGAGGTGTAGTTCAAGATGCTGTGAGATTCAACTCTGCCTCAGAGCTCTACTTTAATTGTTTTATGAAATTCACAGTAGTCAGGCAAAATTTGAAAATGTAACATTTAAAACTTCCAAACAATGCAATGACTTGGCATGAAATCGGCTTTCAGACTAAATGTTTGGGGATGATCATTTAGCCAATAGTGGAAGCATTTAAGAAGTAAAAACCTACAAATGTTAAAAGCAGTATCTGAGGACTTGAGGCCTTCCTTAGTTTGGCCTGGGAGTCAGTTCTAGATCCATTTGAAGGCACAAGAGATGTGGCACATTAGCCATATCTGCTCTCTACTTCACTACCTGTCAAGAGAAGCTATGGGCCGGTTTTTGACACCGAGGAAGTTGTGTGGACAAGACAAACTGCCCATATTTCATTTTTAAAGATGAATACTGCATTCAATACACCAGACCTGTAAGGAAGACATACAAAACAATACAAATGCCAGGCTATTACACAACTTCTGCACAGTAAAGTCTGTGCTTTGCATCATCAACTATAGTTTTTCAATTTAGAGAGAAAGAAATCCAAAGCTTGCAAAACAGTTACATATGCATTTAAATAATTTTAATCCAGACACAATTTATGTACTCTAAAGCCAAGGAGTCTGACACCAATTTAATTCTCAATTCCAGAGGAAAAAAAATTATTCACCTGAACGAACAACACAGTCTAAATTTATCCACTTTGGCATTTAAACCTCTTTTTTTAAGCATTTAAAAGATTAGCCCCATGTCTAACAGGTATCAAACGTCTAAAAATCACCCTACGGGCACCGGGGTTAAAATAAAAGCGTTGTAATTTATACCTTCGAGCACTGTGTGGTATCTGTTCGCCTAAAACCAATAACGAAACAACCGAAAAACAGGTGAAAAACCCACAAGGCCTCTTCCCTTTCAGTCTGTAAGGGCATTTTTATGTTAAACAATTACTCACCCTAGCAACCTCTCTTTGAGGTGCGCTCGTTAAGAGTCGCTGGACTTTGAGGCCGGCTCTGTCGCTGCGGCGTTCAGCCCCATTGCTCGCTCCCTGGGAGCTGAGGGGCCCCCAGAGGACTCAGCGCGGCGGGACAGCCTCGCCGGTGGGTCCCCGGTTCCCAGCCTCGCCACCTTCCCCACCAACACGTGTTCCCGACATAAACTTCCGGGTTGGGCTAGAATTGGCTGCGTAATTGTGTCCCATGCACGACTTTTGTTTTCAGACCTTTATCTCCTTAATATCCCTTTAATAACACGAAGATCCCGGAGAAGGGCGAAGGGGTTGCGCCTCATGGCAGCCTTTACAGCCACCCAAGCACCATAAATCAACCCACCCGCCCCCCTCCGCCTCGTTTCACCAGAGCGGCTCCATTTCAAACCTTAACAATTAGCTCAGCCGCGGAAAGAGCTCACAAAGGCGAGCGGCGCGGGGTGGGAAACGGCTGCGGTCCCAATGCCGTTTTAATTGAACAGGGCGGAGGGAGGCCAACCCCACCGTTGCCCCCCAGCCCCGCTAAACTGCCACCGAAACAGCCACTGCTGCAAGCTCCCCCAGAGCCGGGGGACTTCGCCAGCCGCCCTGAAGACCCCTCTGCCCCCACACACTCCGCAGCACAAAGTTTGCCCGACTCCGAAGGAAGCAACGGTTCCACTGAAACATCTGCGCCCTCCCCCGCACGCCGCACCGCCCCTGGCCCACCGGGGACCCCCGGCGGGGGCGGCCGAGCGGCCCGCCCTGGGCTGCGAGGCCAAAGCAAACACGGAGCTCACTGCTGGTACCGAGACCTCCTTTACAGACAAACCTTCCCGTATTGCAACCACGGGCCCCGGTGCGCGGCGGCAGGAGACTGACGGGAGGGAAGCCCCGGGGGCGCCGCGGTGACCCCGTCGCGCAGGAAGGGCTCCAACGCGGCCACAAAGGCCTATCGCCCGAAGAAAGGGCGGCACGGGACTCACTCTCTTCGCTCTCGATCCTCCCACGGCCTGTCCTGGAAGTCTCCGCCGCTGGCCCCGCTGCCCGCCGCTTTCTAACTCACGGCCGCCATCTTTGCCCTCCCTCCCCTCTCGCAGGGGAGGGGGAGGGGAGGGGGCCTGGGGCCGCCCGCCGCGCCGGAACACGTGACCGCGGCCGCCGCACCTCCCCCCGCCCGACGCGGCGCACCCTCCCCACGTGATCAGCAGCCACCGCCCGCCGCTGGAGTGCGCTCCGCGCCATGTGACCCAGTCCTCCGTCCGAGGCCTCCCGAGTCACGTGGCTGCCCGCCGCCGTCTAGAGCCCATCCCCCCCTGCACTGCCGCCGCCGGGCCCTGGCGCGCACTTCCCGCGTTCCCTTATCACGTGACATGCCGCGCCTCGTTCCTCCCTGCCCCAGCAACAGGGGAAGGGACCAAAATCCTCCCGCCCAAAAAAACAACAAACACGCGGCCAATCCACTATCCTCGAAAACCGACGTCCCCACGGGCGGTCCTAGCCTCAGGGCGGTGGTCGGATTCAAGACCGGCGATCTGAGCCCGCTTCCCGGTGGGTGGGGGAGGGGAAGGTGGAGGCGAACCGCTGCAAGCGGTCACGTGACTCCGGCTCCTCCAAGATGGCGGCTGCGGAGAGACGCGACAGGCAGCGCTCTCGCGAGATCTGTTTCCTTCCCGAGGTATCATGGGAACAAAAAAGAGAGGCCTCAGGGAGGTTTGCGAAGTGGCGTCAGTGCGCAGGCGGCCGCGCTCGTGCGGCGGCGCGCGGCATTAGTGGCGGGTAGGAAAGGAGCTGGTGGCTCGAGGTGGGCTGGGTGCGGCGCTCGCTGCTCTGTCTCCAGGGGCTGCCGGCCTGAGCATGAGCGATGTCGCCTCAGTCTCTCCCCACCCCTGCTCCCTCTGAGGAACGTGTCTCCCTTTAGGTGGCCCCATATTTCCTTCCTGCCGCTGTTGGTACTAGTGTGCCTATGGAGCCGGGTCTGGGCGCCTCCTTGTCAAAACACACCGAGCCGGCTTTCTGGAGCTCCGAGTACTCTGGGGGTGGTCGGTGACAACACCAGTTGTAGGGATGCCTACAGCTGCCCCGGTTTCCCTCAACAGTCCCACGACACTTGAGTGTTCAAGTGTTTCTCTCGCAGGAACTTCTTTGACTCGCTGTGGCAAAATGACGGAGCGGTGCAATGCAGAGGGCCATGGCTGCTGACCACCCTGGGAATGCCGCACCTTTGGAGATGAGCTGGCAATGAGTTTTCCCTTAAATACATTGGAAGCTGCTAATGAGAAATTTTCTGCTGCAAAAAGATTGCTACACATGAAAACCTGATGAAATAACTAATTGAAAACCTTATACTAGATCTACTTTCAAGGAGATGTTAGTACTTAAGGTCCTCAGACCAGCATCAAAATGTTTTCCCAGTTGTGTAAGAATAGGTCATATTTTAAGAACTTCAAAATAAAATTGAAGCAGACATCAGTGAAGTGTGGGCAATGGTGAAATCTGCTTTAAATGTCCACTACCACCCATTCTGTTTTAAGTAAGTTTACTTACTTTATCTTTAGGCAAACTTTACAAGGATTAAAATAACCAATAAAGGATTAGACAGATTTAGGCTAAGCTATTTAAAGACAAAGTAGTGTTAATTAAACTGACTTAAGTAATTCAGATTAATCACTGATGCTTCAAACACTAAATGGAGAAAAAGACAACAGAAGTCTATCCAGAGTCAAGAAGAATATTTAAACAGCAGTTAATATCGTGATTATTGCACTCTACGCACTTCAAGGCACAATGAAATACAGTTCATGCGCGCTGTATCTAACGTTAAACGCATCGAAGCAGCTCCCTACAATTATGGCAAGCAAGTGATGTTTTTGATGTCTTCAGTTGAAAAGATAGTTATCTGGCACGCCTGTGAGCAGATTTTCTGGCCATCCTTGACTGAGAGAGGTGAGTAATCCCAGCGGCGGCATGAAATTAGCACATGTGCAATTACCTACAGGATCCTGTTTCATAAGATTTTGCATATAAAAAGGGTCTCGATTAATGCACTTGAGATGATCTTTTTTTATCATTGGTAGATACTACTCTGGACATAATTATATTTTATGATCTATGAAATTTAGCACCTACTGACATTGTGCCATATGACATCATAAAATACTGTTGCTTAATGTAACACAAACGTTACCTTTAGGGCACTGTTTTTACATGGGTTCTAATGGAGAGGCACAATGTCTGAAATACACAGTCAGGTTTTCATCTTGTGAATAAGTAATTTGTGTGAATTTAACTGCAAACATGGCTAGTGCCATGTGAGATCTTCAGCAAAAGCTTGCTGTCACAGGGAAATATTTAACAAGCACCTAGTTGATAAAAGAAATTGAGATTTGGATTTAGAAAATAATGGGGCTGTTTATTTTTTTAACAGTGTTAAGTGTTAATTTGGACTGAAGACATTGAAGATTTTTTTCCTTTCTAAATAAATCGAACGTCTTGCTCATCAATTTTTCATCCCTTCCCCCACAAAACGATTTCTCGTTTTCCGCATTAAAGTGTAGTGCTCTCATGAGCTACTCTTGCAGTACTACGGGAGATAATATTTAGGTCACTGGGTTTTAAAGCTGGTGCTAGCGTGAATCGTGTTGCTGCTCCCTCTGGAGTAGAGGAGCCGGCCAGCACTTCTCATGTGTTGAGTGTCCTGAGTCATGGTGACTGCAGAGACGCGACTTCTTTTGGGCTATACCTTATCTGTGATAACACTTGAACTTCCCCTCGGGGCTGGCTTTTTGCCCATAACTCCCTGAAGCGAGCTAAGAGGGTAAAAGCAGCACGTTTTCTTAATTCCTGGTAATCCTTCCGTGCCGGCAGTAGAGTCCAGTCAGAGATGACGTTGTTTCTTTGTTGCTCTAGGGAAGATAATGACTTAGCTTGCTTTGCCCTCTCGTGGCGGCCCACACAGCTGCAATGCAAACTCGGTTGCTTTGTTTAATGCACGTATAGAAGACAAATATTAAACTACCCAACCCCCCCCAGGCTGAGCAAAACCACAGCAAAGATGTTTCCGGAGCTTCCCCAAGGTATTAGGAACACTGTTTCTCATTTACTGCAAGAAGGAGATAATCATTAATGATTTATGATGGATTTTTCCCAGTCACATCCCAGCTGTATGAAATGAATAGTGTGGAGTGGAAAAATCAGACCAGTGGCTGCTGGGGGCTCAAATGCTGTTTTGGAGAACCTGATGTACCTGCCATGATAGAGATGTTCATTAGCATGATGCCAGCTGGCTGCAGCCTTGAGTCCCATGGAGTTCACAGGAAAACACCAAATGTGATTTGGTCGTGTGTGTGTGAAATGTGTGAACCTTCTTAGTGGACAGGCAGACGTAAGGAACCATGGTGACAATGAAGAGATGGGCTCCTTTTGCCTTGTCTCAACGTGCCTGGTTATGCAAAAAGCTACCACAAGAAGAGGTGAGTGGCCTGAAACACTGTGCTGCCTTTCGGCATGTCATTTGCAGTGACACACAGTCATGTTTTTTCCACTCTACATTGCATCAGGACAGCCTGGGAAGGATGAAGACATCCTGGGCAGATTGAGATTGTCACCTCTGGGCATTTCTTGATGAAGCCAACTTGTTTTGGCGTTTTTGGGGGAGTTGTGTTTTAGTTTTGTTGTTGCTGTTGTTGTTTTTCCCCTTCTTCTTAGAGAAAAGTCTGGTTTTCAGTTGTAATGCCATCCTCAACTGGCTGATTGTGTCACTCTGGGAATGCCTGCATGGCAGGCAGCAGCCTTTGGGTTTAGATAAGCCTTCAGTGGAAAGTCATCCCTTGTGACAATGAGCTTTGGGTCAGCTTATGTATCAGGACCCATATCCTGAGCACTCACCTGTTAGAGTAGGTCTTCAAAGGGTTAGCAGATGACTTCGTCATACACTGTTGCACAATTGTAAATGCCTACTTAACCTGGGGCACCAAGGAGGTTCCCTGTGATTTTCTAACTGACGTGACATCCACTAACAAGAAACGTGTAGCATCCCTGGATCCATGGGTTCTCTTGCCTCATTGCTTTACTCTTGCAATCATACTTCCCTGATTTTGAACTCTATGCTACTAAACCTGTTGTGAGGTTCTGTACGGGCTATTGAAGCTTTCTTTGGGGATTGCTCAATACTTCGATATTATCTGTTCTCCAGACAAGCTTTAGAGATGGAATTAATGGACATTAATTTCACTAGGGACACTGAAGACAGACGTTGCATAAAGCAGTTTAGTAATTTCGCCGATTAGGAGTTTTTACAATTTTGCCGGGGTTAGGGGTCCCCCAGAGGCGGAGGTAGCTGTGTGCGCCCACGGCAGGGGAGGTCGGAGAAGCCGAGACCCACGTTGCAATTCGTCGAGGTGCAGGAGGGCAGAGGTATTGGCGAGACGGCGCTAGGTGGTGCCGATACGGCTCCAGATGGGACAGGACGAGTTAGACCTCCACCCCCGTGCTCCGCCATGCACCGCAGGGGCCCGCTCCTGGTGGGGCGTCCTAACCACGTGGCGGGGCTTTGCCGCGGAAGGGCGTGCCTTCCCGCGCCGCCAATCAGAGCGCCGGTTGCTCTTCTCACGGGCCAATCAACGCACAGGGAACGCACATTTAAACCCCGTTCTCGGGAGTAGTGATCACCTTCCGTGTGACTTGAAGAGGGCGGGTGCAGCTCTGCGCGCCAATCGAGGGAGCGGACGCGGTTATTGTCAGGCTGTTACACCAATGGGGTTGCGGAGGGGAGCGCGGTGTCTCCCTGTGGAGCGGTTGGTTTCGGTGGGGGAGCTCCTCGGGGACTGTCCGCACAGCCTGGCCGTAAGGGGCTCCCGGGCACCGGGCCGCGCCGCCGCGATCATGGCTAAAGGTGTGCGGGCGCTGCAACGAGAAGGAGTGGGACCGGGGCTCAGCGAGGCCAGCGGCGCAGCGGGCTGTCGCTTAGGGCGGGGGCCGGGCGGCGCGGGGCATCTCCGCGGCACGAAGGCTCCTCCCGGGAGGCGCGGGGTGCCGGGGCCGGCGGGACTCCTCCCCCGCGCGGTGTGCGCAGCTCGCCGGGAAGGGGCTGGGCCGCTGCGGCTCGCCCTGCCGCATCCAGTCCTTTAAACATGGCGCAGGCGGCGGTGGCCAGGCGATGACCGCGAGTGACTGCGCCAGACATGGCTCAGGCGCCGATCTTTCCACCTCGTTCGTAGGAAAGAACATGCCCAAAGCCAGGGCGGGTGGCACAGAGGAGGCGAGCCCCGAGAACGCTGAGAGGAAGGGCTCCGGCCGCCCCAGGGCCGGCGGGGTAAGCACTGCCGGGGCCTGGGCGAGCAGGGTGGGTGGCTCATGGGGTCTGCAGTGCCCTCAGCTTCTCCCTTTAGGACGAGAGCGCGGGCGTGCGAGCTGCCTTGGGGAGCTGCAGGGCCCCGGGCGCCGGCCTCCTGGGGCCTCTTTGGTCATTCAGAAAGCGGTTCACTTTTAAGTGTAATCGACTTTCCCCGTGTTTCCCTTTGCCCTGCCGCTGCTGCCCTGCAAGCACGGGGCGCTGCCGAGGCTGTCAGTGAGCGGTAAGGCCCAGGGCTTAGCAACCCCTCCGTGCCATCTTGCCTGCCCTGTAGTTTTGTCACAGGCAGCTGGTTCGTGGCTTTCAATTTAATGCCCTGTGAAGATAATCGTGGTTATTGCATCAAATCTTAAGAGCTGCTTGAGAGCCAGTCGTATGTCTTGCTGAGCTGAGAAAAATCTCTCTTTTCGAGGGTCTTAAGCTGGCACAGACAAAGACGTGGCAGCCGCGTCTCGGTAGCGCCAAGAGCACAGCAGGCAGGGAGCTGGGAATGAGGGGAGGAGGCTCTGCTGGGAAAAATAGTTGTTCATTTCCTGTTAATGGTGTAATCGAAGTCCGAAATCTCTGCTGGCAGGTGGACTGCTGCCGCTCACTTCTGCTGGCTTTCTTCGCAAATGCTCATATTTAAACTCTTTACCAAACCTTGAGACCTTTGCAGTGCAGGATTCACTGCTTGCAGTTGTTAAAATAGATTTTCGTATTATTTAATCCTTAAATGCCCTATTTTATTTTAATGAGCAAATCTTGTCATTTGTGAGCCTTTTGGAAGCATTGAGGCTCAGGGAGTGTCTGACTTGCTTTTTCTTAAGCTGTTCTACTGCACCCTTAATCTTTACTAATGTTTATTTGTGGAGTAAGATTTGAGCCTTTATCTGGTCTTGTTTTGTGTGTGAATTATGTACGCTTTAAGTTTGTTACTCATTATTATGTTAATTATTAAAATTATCTTATGTATTCTATTGTGTGCTTTGTTTACTTTGTTAGTGTTTGTATGACTACTTACTCTGGAGTATCGAGCTATATTTGAGCTTTTTTTTTTTTTACTAATGGTAACCTTGGCATGCTTTTCTTTAACAAAAAAAAAATTAATGTTTTTATTTTAACTGGTTTGGAGTGTCTGAAAAGTGCTTTTAGAGTCAAACTATAGCCAAGAAAAACTCATTGTAACCAATTTGCATCTGTTTGTCCAGACATTGAGATTTCATGGTTGGAATCTGTATGCCCTACGTGCATAGCACAGCCAAACTTGGTGAGGTGGCAGGAGACCGTAACAGCAAAGGTGACACACGTCTGCTAAACTTTGCTAAATTTGATACTGCTCACCGTTGGTGTTCTTGGAGCCTGAGCCAGTGTTCAGACCCTAGTCTCTGGTGTCTTACTGCGCCAGAGGGCTTTGCCATTTTCCAGGATGGTCCAAAGTGCTTTATGTGGACTCTTTAATGTTTCTTTTGCTGTGTTTCTTCACTCTGAGAAGTGGCACTCAAGGCAGACTGCAGAACTGATTCGTGTTTTCTGTGTTGCTCAGTAGAGCATATAATTAACTGCAGTAACATTTGACACCTCATGAGAGTTTATGGGTAAGCTCATACTTCTCTGGCTATGAGAGGCACGCTCTAAGCTTGGGCAGTTTTTGCTGTGTTGTAAGTATTTTTTTTGGCTTACACTCTTGGAGGCTGCCTTCCTCCTGAGGAGGCCAGGGTTGTGTTGTTTCAGCACCAGAGTTCAGACTGTGAAACACAAGGGGGAAGATGGAGTTAGTTATGACTACCCAGTCCTGCCACGTTTCATCTGAAAGTCTTCTTGGACTGAGTTTACGTTAGTAAAGACCTGTTACCACCGTTATGTTTTCACTTGGAAATAGCAACAGCAGCGAGGAAGATGCATTAAAGCAGTGTAATTTGCGTTACCACAGCCAGCCCTGATCTTTGCAGGGTGTTGTGGATACTAACCTGAGGTTCTTGACATCTCTGTGAAGTTCTCTTTTTTGTGTGGGTCTATTTTAGGAGAATGTGTTTATTGGTCAATCCAAAATCTACAGCTACCTGAATCCTAACAAAACTCCTGGTGCTCGCTCTCCACTTCAAGAGGAAAACTCTGTCATGTATCACGAGGTGAAATGTCAGGGCAAAACACTAAATGAAACCCACAGGAAAGAAGATGGTAAGAATGAACTTTGGATTGTTTGCCTCATTAAATGTGCTTCCTCCCACAAATTGAAGGCCAGGCAGCTCCTCTGGCCCAACTGCTTTCCCAGTTCTGTCAATCTATTGGCAAATTGTGAGACTCTACAAAGATGACGCTGGCTTTATCCTTTTCCAAACTTAGATCAAGAGTTTACCAGTTCTTTTCCCCTCTGGTTTCTGTCTGGTTATGCTTGTCTATCTGGGTATAAAAAAGCTAATGCTTTTGTTGTCAGTATGCCCTAATCTCCCTGCAATTCTGTTACTACTCTGATTCTTCAGGGCAGTGTTTGGTAGTTAATCTAATTTTTTAGAGTGTCTGTTTTAATTCCCTAGAACTGGTTTAGTCTATAATTTGACTACTTTATGCTGATTTATATAAAGGCAATTCAAAGTCAAATGCAATAGAGCTACTGGTAGACGACACAATGATTCTTAATTTCAGGATTAAATAAAGACAGGGAAGAGGAAGAGCAGATTGTGGAAGCTGAGCCCCAGGCTTCATAGCTGCTTCACTGTAGTGACTGGAAATGAGAATGTTTCATAAATTTATGGAAGGGTTTTGGGAAAGGAAGCTAGCTTATCTTTAAAGGTGCATTTAATAACCTTGGGAATTTGTCACAATATTTTCATGTAAACATTTTTAGCAAGCATGTATTTAAGCCCCACTCAACAGTGTGTCAGGTTTTCTGGAAAATTTAGGCTTTCATCTGCTGATGTAGCCCCCCCAGTTTTGAGAAGAAAGTGGAAATGGCTTTTAGCACGTCCAATTGCTGTGGACTTGCAGCTGTGCTTCATTTCTCCTGTAAGATTGAAGCGTCTGTTTTAGCAGATGGAACAACTGTTAAACCTGGTGATTTGCTTTAAACAAAAACCTTACCCAGCTTTAAGCCATGCTGGCCTACCTCTAAATCAGTTGACTGAGAGGGAGGATGTGGTTATATCAAGGTAGGAGACACGCAACCGAGAACATATTGGTTGTGTGAGGTTGACTTCATTTAAGTACAAGAAGCCCTTTAGCTCCCATGGATTTTGTTTGAGTAGTATTGGCCACTTGGTACCAGCATCCACAGCTTCTGGTCTCAGCAGTGTGGCATCCAGAGGCTTCCTTTCCTTCAACGCAGGATCTTAGCTTATGGCAATATGATAATTTAGGATGCCAGATGCAGACTGCAGCTTTTTCAAACCTTGCACTGAAGGTGCTGCATGTTCAGGTTAGGAAGACTCTTGAGTTGCAAACCTAACTGGGCTCTAACAGAAAGAGACTGTATCATTCCCTTCCTCTTTCTCCTGTTTGACAGAACTAGAGACCATTGGAACTCATTTAAAGCACTCTGCTGTAGTTGATCCTAAGTTCAGAGCCTTACTTTATTTTCCTGTCACCAGAAAAAAGGAATGGTGACAATATAATTGAAGGTGCTATGAAACCAGAAGACCAGAAGGATAAAGAAAGCGGGTGCAATACTTCAGTATTGCCCTCTGATCAAAACCAAGAAACTGTAGAAACTCAAAAGACTCCTGTGCCTTCGGACTGTGTTGCTGAGGCCAATGCAAAGCCAGCTCAGAAAAAGACAGTTAAAGCAAAACGTGGACCAAGGAGAAAGTAAGTGACTTCTCAATTGTTTGAAGCTTTTATTCTTTGTCCTTTTGCACCAGATGCTTTGAACTGCATTTTCCTTCAGAAGCTACATTCAGTCCTGTAATAAATGTTGTGCTTATTCTGTTGTCTTTTTTAAAGCAAATTATTATGATGAGGGGACATGCAGATCTTAAAGGAAACTTCATTGTTATCTTTATGTCTGAAGAATATGAAATAGCACCTGAAGTATTTTATCTGCCTTGCAGAGGACATTTGGCTTTCTTGAAAGCAAAGTTAGTGTGTTTTATCTCAAGTGAAATACTTGCTGATCACTTATGGGAACAAAAAAATTAATTAATGAGCCACTAAGACCTACTTTTCTATGGACAAACAAGAATGTCAGAAACAGAGCAGCTGGAGGCTTGCTGGCTGAGCTGATGCTTTCTTGTTGGGTCGCATTACTCCAACAGCACATTAATGAATTCCTTGCCAAACAGTTTTCATGACCTAAATTTTAGAGTGCCTTCTGGCAAGGCACGAAGGGGGCTTCAGACTTGCAGTGTGACCTTCGGTTGGTTTCCAATGGCACTTTATTCTCATTGTTAAAGAATTAGTGCTAGTGCAATAGAAATAGCATGGAGAAAAGACGATGTAGCTTCTGACTTGAAGTGAACTGATAAGAAATTATGGTTTATTATTGATCACCTTGCAGCATCCCAAGCTGAGAATAAATTTCTTACAGGTACCTCTGTGCTAGAGGTGTAACTTCACAAATAGTTTGAAATATCTGCATTCTCTGCTTTTCTTATCCCTTAGAACACAAGGAAGACCACCAAATCGTAAAGTGACAGATTATTACCCAGTTAGAAGAAGTTCCAGGAAGAGCAAATCTGAATTGGAGGTAGTGTTTCTTGTTAAAAAAAAAAAAAAAAAACCAAAACACCAAACCCAACAACAGTATTTATAAGGGTGGTGGTGAATTAAATGCTTGAGGAAGTTTGTAACTATCTGTAAATGTTTTTCAATGGCTGAGTATAAATAGCATTGTGCACTAGAAGTAATGTTAAGAAGATGCTTAACACTAGGAAAGTGCTGATTCATTTCTTCTAGGACAGAATCTAGCTGCTTGTCTATTTGTGGGGGGCAGAAATCTGTCTTTACCATCCAGTTTTGCTAGAAATATGGGATGGTTTGGAAAAAATAAGTGCCACTGGCTAATTACTTTCAGCTGTAGAATAAGCTATAAAATCAATCAACAATGGTTTGTTCTTGTCTCTACTGCAGACTGAGGAGAGGAGGAAAATAAATGAGTTAATTACAAGTGGGAAAGAAGAAGGAATGAAGGTAATTGTAATGGTGACTTGAGTAGCTGTGTACTGTTTCTGCAGTATCTTGCTGTTCATCTGTTTATGCAGAAAGTAGCAGAGCTCAGTCTCAGAACTGCTGCAGTGTCTCAATAATGCAGCAGAATTGGAGCATGTACTTTCAGTTGCGTGAACCTTGGCTCTGAGGGACTTGTAGGTGCAGCCTCAGTTATAAACACTGAGGGGGCTTTATAGTCTTTACTGGAAATGTACTTCTCCTTCTATCTCATTTTTTGGCTTAGCTTCCAGAAATTGAGTTATCTCTAGTCTCTTCATTGTGGTATGTTCAAAGGCTGGCACCTCTATGTACTGTCTGTATGGTGACAGATATTCTTCTTAGTCTGCTTACAGCCACTTGCTGTGAGTCTTCATTATGGCTCTTGGGATAATGGGCTGTACTGGGTTTCCTTCCACTGCTAGCAAATACTACATATTGGGACCAAGCGCTTCCCATTTGGGTTACTCTGATCACCTTTTTTTTAGTGTTTTAAGCAGAAGAGGGCCCTGGAAGTGCAGAAGAGCTGTGATTCTTGCAGCCTGTGGCTGGCACTGTCACATCTATGGCAGTGGAAGGAAAACTTCCTTAGAATTCTCCAATTTACAGGAGGAGGCAGGAATAGTAAATTATACTGATGGGTAATAAATGCAATTTCTATGAGTGACCTTTCTATTCCTCTGACTTGTGCAGCTAATGGTGATGGTGTCTCTGAAATGGCAAAGATCACTGCCTCAGCTAATAGGTAGTTTGAAAGAAAGATATATAACTCCTCTGTGTATGGTTTATTTTAAGTAACTCTTAGTTCACTGGTAAGAAGATTTTGTGTTAAAATACCTGGTAACTCAGGGTGCATTCCAAACTCATCCTGTATTTCTTCCACACTGCTGTGCATTGTGCTTCTTCAGCTTTGTCTGCAATACACACAAATAACCTGCTTTGGCATTGTTTAATGGCAAATCTCTCATTTCCTAGGGAACAGCCTATGTGCAGCCATGTAAATGCATTCTAATTCCACAGATTATTTCCTTTTCAACTCAACAGATTGATTACATCGATGGCAAAGGAAGAGGAGTAATTGCTACTAAGCATTTTAATCGAGGAGAATTTGTAGTTGAATATCATGGGGATCTCATAGAGATCACTGATGCCAAAAAGAGAGAAGCTGTTTATGCTCAAGATCCATCCACTGGCTGCTATATGTACTATTTTCAGTACCTCAGCAAAACGTACTGGTAAGCTTCTCTTCCCTTAACAGTAGTTGTTGGGTGACAGAGGCTTTGAATGCTGCTGAGCCTTTTCTTGTTCTCATGCTTTTTTTTTTTTTTTTTTTGTAAATGTAAGCCATGAATTAGCAAATCATTTTGGAGCACTGTTTCATGGCCCAAGAGCCTCCTATATCTCTGGGCTAAAAGGAATGTTAGGTTACTCAAAGCCCTGTTCTCTGAAGTAAAGCACAAGCTGTGTTGAGATGTGGACTTGCTTGGATGAAACTTCTGTTTCTGCCTGGGACTTCTGTCTGAGTGTATTCTTTTGTAAAATTAACTACTTTCCTGAGCTGCAAGATTTTTGTTTGAAAAGCAACATAGTCAAACTCTCTGGAAGAAAAATCTACAGCTGCCTTTGACTGGCTCTCCTCCTTTCTCTAGTATCTGACACCCACCCCGTGTTTATGCTTTGTCACTGTATTTGCTGTTTCATTTGCTCCACCTCCAGTTCTCTCAAAGCCTGTGTTCTTTCCTTTTGGCTGATACTGCTGCTGGAGTGTGGGTCACTTAACCTGTGTGTTAATTATCTATGTGTGACTTGCTGTCTGAATGCAATAATGGTAGTTGCCACAATTCTTTGTGCAGTGGGGGGCATTAGAACTTCAGTATCCAGGTCTCTAAGTTGGGTATGGAGCATTTAAGTCATTCTCAGCCTTCCATGTAAGTACAGATGTGTGCAGTCTTGCTCAGTGGTATCACATGGCTTGGGCACAGCGTTCTTGAGGGAAGAGCGGTTAAGGTGTCAAGCCTTTCTGCTGATGGTCTGCATCTGGGTTCTGCTGTTCCTTATGATCAGTTGAGAGCTGCTTGGAAGTGGACAACTCAGAATCGTAGTCCAAAGTTGTTGGTTTTCTGGGTTTTGTACTAACAATCTCTCAGAACTGCTTTAGCTTACCTGCATCACTGTTCTATGCTGTCTGTTACAGAATATTTCTATAATGGTTCTGTTCTTCCTTCATTTTTCAAGCCTTGTGTGGACTCCATGTTCTTTATCCCATTTGCACTTTGGTTTTGCCTACAAGCGTGACTGTGATATGCAGCAATCCTGCACTGTTCTTGTTCTTTCAGTGTTGATGCTACAAAAGAAACTAATCGTCTGGGAAGACTGATTAATCACAGCAAATGTGGCAATTGTCAGACTAAGCTCCATGACATTGATGGTGTGCCTCATCTCATACTGATAGCTTCCAGAGACATTAAAGCAGGTGAAGAACTGTTGTACGACTATGGAGACAGAAGCAAAGCCTCCATTGCAGCTCATCCGTGGCTGAAACACTAATTCATCTTATTTGTGTTTTTTTTTTGTTGTTCTGGACTGAGTGCTCTACAAGGAGTCAGTGGACATTTTTTTTTTTTCCCCTGTCCTCACTTCCCTCAGCTTTTAGTGGATGGCTTATGGTGTTCTGAGCTCCTTGAAAACTACCTTTTTGCTTTGCATTATTTAAGTATCTATGACAGTTTCCCAGGCAGGCTTGAATAATTGATCTTAGATTGCCAAAATTTTTATATCATAAGAGGAAACCCTCCCTAAAATTTGAATACTTCTGCTTAGTGACCAGTGCCAGTTGAGCATGAACTCAAAGGCTTGCACAGAAACTTCATCAGCTGAATTGTGCTTCTGCTTTCACAATGAAATTTCTTGCTCTGCTCGGTGGCAGTAGCTTTATGACAGCAGATGTACTTCTGTGCTCTTAGTTTACATCCAATGGCTTGATTGCTTGTCAGACTGCTCTTTACAACCCAGTGCTAACAGAGTTCTCTTGAGATGGGTGCCACTATCTGTCTCAAATAATTTGTGATAGGAATCTGGTTTTTCCAATGTTGTGTCTCATGTTGGCAATGAACTTTAAATGCACTGGTGCTGAGGGAAAGGGATGGTCAAATTGGCTGCTTTCTTCAGAGCAATGACTCCGAGACAGATGAGGATGCATTTTGACCAACTAGGGTGATACCAATTAGGAATGTGAAGACAGAACTTCACAATGCAAATCAATGTTTGACATCACTTATTTTCTAGAATATAAGATGGTACCTTTTTATAGTTGATGGCTGACTTTTGGAGGTGTCTCCCAGAGGATTTTAAAGGAGTGTAAGGAAAGGCTCTCTCAGATTTTTTTATTACCTTCCTATGCTAATTAGCCACATCAGAAGCTATTTATTTACTGTGAATGCTTGAAGTATAGCATAGTGGTTCCAAAAATAGGAGTCATCTTCATATGCAGCTTCAAACTGTAGTGATGGAGTTCATGCAGTGAAGAAAGTAGATTCCTTATTGCCTGGCCCTGTAGGTCTGTCCAGCATGGTGTGGTCCCACTGTCATAAATGGGAGTTGAGCACTTGGCATCTCCTGGATGTTCGTAATGTTACTGTTGGAGAACCAAATCTGTGATATAAGCAGGCAATACAATGCAGGTCCTTTATGTTAAAGATGAATTCTTACCAGTTGGAATTTTTGCCAAGGCAGGCTTGGCATGTGTGTAGATGAAAATGGCTGTGAGCCATCAGCCACACTTGCTGCTGGAAGGCATCAGCAAGGGATCTGTGACTGTCAGTGTCTTCTGTTCCTCATGTCTTGAAGGCTGCTGCTGTTACAGCTAATGCCCTCTAGGACAATCTTACACGCTTCCCTATGTGATAGGTCAAACAGCAACAACATCCTGGTTGTGTGCTTCAGCGGCAAGAGAGGTGGCTTAGTGATGTATTTTTTAAATTAAAAACTTGAAGACAATGTCTCTGTAAAATAAAGACTATATTTATTATTGATGAAGTGGCTGCTATAGTACTCCATTGCAGATCATTAGCATTTTGAGAGAAAGCTGTGAAAATCATTAGCTGTTAAATGCTTTATATTATGTACTACTTAACACAAGGCAAGCTCAACCGAGGCAGCCTGTGTCTTTTCACCATTTCTGAAGAGTTAACTGGAGACCTGTTACTTTACAGGTACTGAGTTACAGGTAAGCTTTGGCTGACTGATTTGGGTTGGCACAGATCTTTTTGTGGTCTCAATAACAGAGACTGCAGCCGTGTACAGTACCCTCTTTAACCAGAGCACTTCCCTTAAGTCAAAATTGGAATAAAATGCTCCTTTTGGAATTTTTTTTTAATTTAAATGTTTGCTTGTTCTCTATCAGGTCAAAAAGCTTAAAATCTCTGTTCTTTCAGCACCACTTTTGTAAATAAGAAAAGGGGGAGGATCTCTTCCCTGTTTTATATAAGAAACATTTTCTCTGAAATGCTTAACTGGTAATCAAATAGCACTGCATCAGAAGATGGTAATAAAGCTGATGTTGCACTGAGTATGTATCCTTTACTTCTCTAGGAGATGGTGGATATATCCATATCATACATTTATAAAAATATTTTTCACAGAAAGACGCATTTTAGATTGTTTTCTTTGTGCCTTAGAGGAAGGTTTCATCTTCTGACAAGGTGTCAAACAAAGCTGCTGTTACCAGGTCGTGTGGCTTTGTCAGAGGCAGTGCCGTGGGTTGCTCTAACATATCTGTAGCTTCTTCCGCTGTGGCCCTGGCCGAAGAACTTGCTCCCATTTTGAGAAAGAAGCTGTGCAGATCGCTTGGCACCAGCATAGATGCAGCTGTGACAGTTACAGGAAAAGACTAGCCCAAAAAGGTTAGATGTTCCCTGTCGACTTTAGCTGTCTAACTCCTACCTTTCTCTCTTTTTATTTTGTTTTTCCTTATTAAAACCCAACTCAAATAGTAAAGAATAACTGCAGCTTTTATTATGGTCTCCAATAAACTGCACAGAGTGGCCTAGAACTCTTTTAGTCTTCTGTATCTCCATGGCAGATTGTTACTTTTGCGCAGCTCTTTTTAATCTGTGCAGTTTATTACCTGAAGCTGTTTCATTGAGACTCTTGTTAGTGTGTTTTGGGGCACAATTCCTCCCTCCTTTTTTAAAGAAGATTGGATTAGCCACAGAAGAGGATGGAGTTTGGTGCACATGTCAACATCTTTTTTCAGCTCAGATGTGTCTCCTGACTCTTGCAGATACACGATTGATGTTGGGGTTTTTGTTCGCTAAACACAAAGCCTCTGCTGAGGAAACTCAGTAACTTCCTTCCCTGCATCGTGCTCTAGAAAATACAAGCTAAGGCTTGCTAACTTTTTTAAGACGGCAAAACGACCTTAGCAGTTCTGTGCCCTGGCTAAACTAGCTTGCTTAGGTCAGACATCTTTGGCATTGTGTTGCAAATGTGCAGTTGTTAAATTCTCTCTGAAAGTGAACAATGGTTCTGTCTTTGGCAAAGCCACACTGTGTTGTGCGTATGAGCAGATGTGTGAAGTGTCCTGTATTTTTCATGCTGCTAGCATATGAGAGGGAATCAAAAGAACTCAGAGCCTGCTTTTGCTTCTGAAGATAGTGAGATCATAGTTTGATACCTATCACTGGTCCTTTTATGTCTGTTCAGACTCTTCTGCACTTTTAAATGTGGAACCTAATTGGTATTTTTTTCAAGCAGCCTTTTCTACTCCTCTGTTTGCCGTGTATGCTTCCAGTAGTGATAAATCTCTTTACTAGGGCAGATACACAGCTTGTGACAGCTGACTGAAAGAACAGAGCTTATGAAAAATACAACTGTCTACTACAGAAGACATTTAACTATCAGAAATTAAATGTTTGGTGCATCTGTTCCAGTTTGAGCACACCTCAGCAGCACTTTTTCCCTTGCTGTGCTCTTCGTCGTCTTTCATCTGAACTGCAATGGCTGCTCCTGTGTGTGCAGGAGTTCTGCTGTCACAGCCCAACTACATCTTTTGGTGGGGTGAGGTGTGACAGACTTTTGCCTGCTGCTGCCTGTGTATCGCCCATCTAATGCAAAAGCAGACAAAGGACAAAAAGCAATGCTGGGCTTTTCTTCAAGGACTTTAGTGTTAAGAGTAAGGTAATTACTTTGCATGTAAGAGCAGTGGGCGCTGCACTCTGAATGGGTTCTTCCTTCCCAGTACCTCTCTATGAATACATTTGTGTCGGCACATAGCTCTTAAAATATCTTCATCATGCAGTCACCTGGGCTCAGCATTTTGATAGGTGGACAAGATAAGTGGTAGTACAGATTGTCACAGGCTTTTATGTGTTTTTTATTAAACATTTATTTTCTATGTGTGGGTAATGTCTGGCAGGAATCTGTGAAATACAAAAAGTGTCTGTCTTAAAACAGTTTCTGAAACAGCCAAGTAAAATCTATTCTGAAAGAGTATTATACAACACAACCTTTACAAGGTTATGCTCTACAGTAGAAGTGATGCTTTATCTTCCCATCCTTGACTTCTCAATGCCTCTCAGCAGTGCCATTTCTGAGCAGGAGTGGTTAAATTCTCGAGGATGCTCATTTTCCATGTTTAAAAGAGAACCTAAACAAATAAAGAAACCACACCATAAAAGAAACAATGTACAACTGGAAAAAGAAGGAACACGCAGTGAGACAGCCTTGTCGGTCTGTTCTGCTATTTTAGGGGACTTTAGGGACACTGCCTGAGCCTGTGGATACTGTGTACATCTGCTTCACATAATGTAAACAAACCTCTGGGGACAGCTGGCATGTTCCCACAGCAGAGTCCTCATGTGCTAGCAGGAGCTACAAGCATGACATAGTTTTCCTCTGAAACACTTTATTTTTCCTAGAATAAAGTGACGCCCTTCTTGCCTGGGCGGAGGTTGCCTCCCTCTAGAGTGCTTTTTCCACAGGAAAAGATCTCTCTATTAGGTTTTAATTTTACAGTGAGAGGAGGAGAAAACAATATGCAGCCAAGCAGGCTAAAGTTCAGAATTCATCCCTGGCTTCCCTCAGGGTGAAGTATGCCATATTCTTCTGATAAAACGGTTGCAGTCAAACTTACAGCCGTCTGATGACTGTCTTCTCTTCATTGTCCTTTCTGCTGCCAGGGCTGCTGCCACTGGCTTCTTTTTCCAGTTCTTCAGTTTGGTCCTTTCTCTTTGAGACAATCCCACTAGGAAAAGAAAAGATGTGGGTTTGTGGTTTTGTGGTGTTGCATGCACTAAACCCTTCACTGGGCAGCCTAGGATATGGGTGAATGGGCATTCACAGGACAGGAGTGACAGCCTGGCCTATTCCTTTTAATGGATTACTCTTATTTTCCTTAGATCGTGCAGTGCAATTTTGCTTAGGCTGGGCTTTAATAAGGATACTGTAAAAGTCATGAGTTGTCTTCTCCAGAGGACGAATGGCAAATCACAAGAGCAGTGCAAGGGAAATGTAATTACATGTTGGATCTGCACAAAACTCCCAAAATAAGGGTAGGTGCAGACACAAATGGTGACTTTCTGCATGGGTGGAGCTGTGGTACCTTCAGCGCAGCCTCAAAGGCTGATACCGCATGGTGGGAACAGATGGGAGATACCCAGGTGGCTGCTCCTCTTCCCATCCTACAGAGGAGGAAATAAAAAAGCTTTGCCCAAGCTGTGGATTTTCTTGTCCTACTTGGATGCTGCCACACTCTTCCAAGGTTGTAACTGCCTACTTTCAACAAAAGCTTCCCTTTTACCAAAGACTGTTTCCTCTCTTTGGAATTGGATTAGTTTTTACCAGCCTGCATGTTATGGTGTTTCACAACATGCCAATCGATTGTCCTGGGCTGACCTCATTTATCTTGAGAGCTGAGTAGTTCAAATGGCTTGTGACTGCAGTGGCTGAAAGTAGCTATGCAACAGTCAGATTGAGTTTGGAAATCAAACTACAGGACAGCATCTAGAAACTGGTGTGACATCAGGCATAGGATAATTCTGAGGCAGATTATCCTCTTACAGAAATGAGACTATGAGCTGTTTGGTGACACTGCAGATCTCTAGTATCTGCACAATAATTCCTACTCAAAAATGAAAAAAATGCAATCCTCAAACATGATCAGTACCTTTAAGCCTTTCTCTGAGGATGTCAGTTACATGGTGCTCTATAAAGCTTATTTGCAATATTCACCAGACATTTTAGAATGCACATTCATATGTATCCTCTTCCCCAGCACAACTAATCTTTGTGGCCCCACAATTGTAATTAGGGGGTTATGTGAGATGTTTAAAGGGAAGATGGTTTTTGGACTAAGCTGCAATGCCATATGAGGAGATAACCACAGAGAATTACTTGAGATGAAAAGCAGCCTTGATGCTCTCTGTGTGCACAGCACTGTGACTTGAATAATTAACTCAAATTAAAAATCAGCAGTGTGAACATTTTGAATTTAGCCAGCAATAAGCTGTGTCACACAGCTGGGAAATCAAAGCAAGAGGCCATTCTAGTGACTGCACAGCAAAAGCAGGCAGCTGAGTTGGAAGAGCAGTACCCCATGGTGCTGTGAGAAATGCTGTGCAGCACTTTGTAACATGACTTCTTGGATTTAACTTTAACTTTTTGGCTTTTTCTTCTTCAGACAAGGCAAAGGGCAGGCTTATTAGGTCTAAGAGGCTGCTGCTGAGATATCTCAACTGAAATCTAATGTGCTTAGGAATTCTGTGTCTAAATTAAGAAGCAGTTTCTTGCCCCCATGAGTTAATAATACAACCAAATGATGAGGGGCAGAGGCTGGGGAAAAGCAGCCTTGGAGGTAAAGAAATTCTTAACATCAAGAGCAACACCTGTCCTGCACACCATCCTTTGGTTCACACTGATTCTCCCAGGCTGAATCCTGCTAGAAAGACCAACCCCCTTCTCTGAAAGTACTTGCTTTGTACAGCTCCAGTGGCTTACACAACCCTCTGTTTGCAGTCTCAAAACAAACAAGCCCCCTCCCCACAGACTGAATGATGCTGAAAGGGCTTAATATTCTGCTTTCTAGATTAATGCCATACCCACTGTGGGAGCAAAGAAGCAGTACATAAGTACATAAGAGTACATACTCCCTGATGGCAAGCTGGAGGAGGAAGGAAATTCTGACTAATGCTGAGATGGAAACCCCCACGCTCTTTGGTATGTAGTGTGGCTTTAGATGAGAATGGTACATGTGCAACTGCCATGACTGCAGAGACCAGTCGATGTGCATGAGAACCCAGGTTGTATGTGGAGTGGGAGTAACTGTAGGCTTACAGCAGTACAATCATGGAAACAGGCTGTAAACTTCCCAGAGTAGGAGAGAGTTGAATGTTAAAATTACATTGCGTAGATTTTTCTTTGCTGATTTGTAGGCATATTGGAAGCACAGGTGTCTCCTGCCCATTGGGGCAATGCCTAGACCAATTTCGGTGCTCAGACAGGCAACACTGATCTCATAAGCTCCCCAGACATGATGTGTTCTTAGTTCTTTGCTGATTTCATGATATACCTCTTATAGCACTGCAGCTCCTCTTGCGCTACAAGAAGCTGAGCCTTCAGCTGGTTACGTTCTTGCAATACATCTCGCAGCTCCTGCAACGTGAACCTGGGGCGATCTGGATCTGTGAGGTCTATTATCATTTTATCTGGTCCAAGGCTGAGCTGTAAAATAAATGGTGGTGGTCAGGAGCCTGCAACCTCTCAAAATCTCTGAATTTTGCTAGTTCCTAAAACTACTTCATGAGCCGCTAAGTTCATCACAATTTTGCTTTCCCCCCCAAGCAGTTATTTTTAGTTTTTCATGTTATTTTTGTATTCCTCCAGTGTCTGCATTTCCCAGCCAAGTACAGGGCCCCACTGTGACAGGCTCTGACCACAGCGAAATGCAAAGTCTCTGTCTGAAAGTGTTTGCAACCTAGGCTGTCAAGAAGCTGCTTTCATCTGCTTTCCTGATGATGAAAGGCTGAGTACTCTAATGTGACACCAAAACTCTGTAGCAGAAAGAGGGGAGAGCTGAGTTCTCCTTTCCTAATTTAAGACCTTTGTGGTTATGGCTTTTTTCGTTTCCCTTGCCCAGAGTATCAAAGCTTTAGCGGTTGCATAAATGTCAAGATGTCTTGGTGGTGCTAGTGTTAAGAGCAGCACTGGGGTAGATTTTGCTCTATGAACGTTTGCCTTTGTCTGAACTCCTCTGCTAGCAGTGCCTGGTGCTGATCAAACAGCATGGTCAGTCACCACAGGGAAATAGAAATAAGGATCCACTTTGCAACTTGCAACCACTTTGAAGAACTCTGCTCTGGAAATAGTTTCAAGGCGTTTTACAAAGGTGAGAAGTGAGCTGGCAGAGACTCGTTCTGCTGGGATAAGAGAGACCAGAGACTGGCAAAAGTATCCTCCGATTGATCTGGTGTTAGGGAGGTTCCACAACCCGCATGCGGCCAAGCGAACAGGCTGCTGACCCCCGGTCACGTTGATCTAAAAGACCTGAATAGTTATTAGTTCTTTGCTGATACATAGATCTTCGCGGTATACCTCTCATGGCATTGTTAACTCCGCTAACACTGCAAGAAGCTGAGCTTTCAGCTGGTTACGCTCTTGCAATACATTGCTGGGGCCCACAACGGCCCCGGCACCCACCTGCTGGGGGCTCTCTCGGGACCCCTCTTCCCGCAGCTTCTCCACCTCTCGCCGCAAGCTGTCCCGCTCCATCCGCAGCTGCTCCTCAGCGAGGCTGCTCTCGCTCACCAGTGCTTCCAGCATCTCCAGCACCCTCACAATCCTGAACTGCAGCCGGGCCAGGGCGGCGGACATCTGCGGCCCTGTGCTGAGCTGCAGCAGGTCCTGGCCCACCACAGAAGAGATGTCATAGACATCTCCGGCCGTTAGCTGGAAGGGGCTCTTCTCAAGAGCCCTCTCCGGGCCGCCATCCCCCTCTTCCTCCTCCTCCAGCTCCTCCTCCTCCCGGCCCTGCTGCATGCCCGCCACTAACTTCCTTCCCTGGGGAAGGCCAGGCAGGGCGGTGCTGCCGGCGGGGCCCGCGGGCGGAGCGACCTTTCCCGCCCCCGGCGGTTTCCATGGAGGAGGCCGCGGCCCGGCGGCGCTTCCCGCTCTGGCGTTTGTCCTGTGAAGATACTATCCACCGCCAACGGTAAGGGGACAGCGAGGGCACGGTGAGGATGGGCCTCGAGTGGCTCCCGGCTTTGCCCCGGGCTGGGCACCGACACCAAGCCATGTCGGACGGAGAGGGAAGTAAACGCGTCTGCAGTTCCCCAGCGCCACATTCTCCTGGCGTGGAGAGGCGGCTCCGCCGTGCGGGGCCACGGCAGGGGTGGGTTTAGCTGCCGTCTGCTTGATGGGGACAGAGGGAAAAGGGTTAAAATACGCCGTTGGGAGCCTGTTCCCCTGCTGTGCCGCAGCTAGCGAATCCGTCGATGCGAATGGGAAAAGCCTCTCCCTCCGCGCCGGCTGAAGCGAGGTGAGAGGTGGGAGGCCGCGGCTCTTCGGTGTGGAGAGGCGGCGGGGATCGGGCCTGGCCTGCGGGTTAAGGACCAGGCCTCTGGGCCCCCTCAGGTGGACCGACGGGGCCAAGGTACCCTCAAGCCGGCGGAATGGGGCCGCGGGGCCTCTTCGGGTAGCGGCAGCAGTCCCGCGGTGCTCCGCAGGCGCGGGGCCGGTGTAGGGCCGCAGCGCTCTTAGCCGGGGGCGCATCCAGGCTGTCCGACGTGACTCTACCGCAAACAGCGATGTTGCCGGTTTATTTAAGCTTGTCACGCTTTAGGGGATTTTTAATGAAAAATGCTGTACAGCAGCTTGGAAAGTGCTTCTTCTATTACCAGCTCTCCCCTGAAATATCTAAATTGCAGTGCATTTTTTCCCACTAGGCAATGAATGACTGGGCCCCCATAGCAAAGGAGTATGATCCCCTCAAAGCTGGGAGCATTGATGGCACCGATGAAGAGCCTCACGACCGTGCCATATGGAGGGCTATGTTGGCACGCTATGTACCCAACAAGGGAGTTACAGGAGATCCTCACCTCACCCTGTTTGTAGCAAGGCTCAATCTTCAGACAACAGAAGAGAAATTAAAGGAGGTCTTTTCTCGGTATGGGGACATCAGAAAGATCCGTCTGGTTCGAGATCTGGTCACAGGATTTTCCAAGGGTTATGCATTTATTGAATACAAAGAGGAGCGTGCTCTCTTGAAGGCCCACAGAGACGCCAACAGGCTGGTTATTGATCAACACGAGATCTTTGTAGACTTTGAACTGGAAAGAACTCTCAGGGGATGGATTCCTCGTAGGCTTGGAGGTGGTTTTGGAGGTAAAAAAGAATCTGGGCAGCTGCGGTTCGGAGGACGGGACAGACCTTTCCGAAAGCCCATCAATTTGCCTAGTGTGAAAAATGATTTGTATGGAGAGGGATCATCAGAGAAAAGGAACTGGTCTCGTGAGGGAACAAGGGACTGGAGAACAAGGGACCGAGACCATGAAAGGAGCAGAGACAAGCGATGGCCAGAAAGGGAACGGTCATGGACTTGGGGTGAAAGTGAGAGAGAAAGGGACTCCAAAGAGGAGAGGAGCAGAGGGAGGGAGAGGAAAGAGAGAGAGAGAAAGGACAGGGATAGAGACTGGAGCAGGGAAAGAGATACCAAGAAACAAAGAGATGATGATAGGCATCGATAGATGACAGTGCCCTGCTTTTGGGTATGTTATCTCCTCTTACATCCACAGTATTTCAGTTGCTAATGTTGCCTTCAGCTGTGAGCAGCATTCCCGGCATGTAGTGTTACACTCTTGTGTCTGTGACTCACCTGTAGAAGCTCTCTGTAATTTGGTTGCTGTTGCAGTTTGGATGTGCTGAGTTGTTCAGAGAAAATAAACTTTTGTATTTCGGAGCTGGAGAATGCCATAAGAGATGCACCACATGTGCAGGCAGCCACTGAACTGAGCACACAACTCAGTCAATACCCACCCATCTGGCTGCCTGCATTAGGGATCATAAGAGAGCTCTGTAATTGTTTATGCTCCAGATGTCCACACAGATCTAGTGAGACAGATGCTCATGAACAGTCACTTGTTGAAGAACTAGTAAGGGAATGGCAGCAAACCAAGCTTCTGAAAAATGTGCCTCAAACCAGAAGCTGGTGGGAAGTGACTATTTTCTTGGAAGACACTGGCACAGGTGAGATTTTTAGTAATACTATGTCCTCTTTCACCTTTGTGAAGTGATAGAGAAACATGTAACTCGAAATGCATTTTCTGTGTCATGGGAGGATTTCTTTTTGTTGGAGGAAAGAGCAGTAAACAGTAAGATCAGTCCGCTGGGCTTGCTGCTGGCTATAGCTAAATTGGGAGAAACAGAGGCAAAGCATCTCCCTTTTTTCAGTGTATATTCTGACACGGCATCTAAGGTGCTTACAGTGCTTTCTAGAGAAAGCTCTGTCACATTCTTTGTCATTCTAAACAATTCCTAAGTATTTCCTAAGGTATTTTAGATGATTACTTTTTTTTTTGTCAGCCTCTGAATGGACTTACCCTAAATCTTGCCCAGTTTGAGGTTTAATTTCCATGAAGAGTTGGACAGGCATTTTTTGGGGGAGCCATATGCAGGATTTGCAAAAAGAGATGGTATTAACTTCTCACAAACCCCAAAAAGGACATAAGTCTTACAGAAATGCTTGGTTTTCAGAAATATTTATTAAACTGGTAAAATTATTTACTGCCTAACAACAACAAAAAAAAATCAACCCAAAAAACTCCAGTGATCCTGTGCTTCACAGACACCCCTTACCTGTCAACATCCCAGCCCTTTTTAGAAAAGGAGATTTTAGTTGAGAAACAAAAGATGATATCTCCAAATCTTTATATCCTCTTCCCTACCCACCATCCTTTCCGATGGCACTTGGAGTGTATAACCTTAGCATTTCAAACATGTCAACACAGGGAGTGAAGTGTTAATGCTAACAGGGCAGGAGGAACTAATCGGAGTTTTGAGGTAATGGGCTAGAGATGAGTGGGAGGAGGTTGTACTGCTTCGTGCCATTGAGCTGGATGCAGAGTAACCTGACCATAGTGTGCTGGCTGCAGCATACAAGATGAGCTTTGTGTGCTCTGGGCCAGGAGACATCCCTTTAATACACCAGCTTAGGTGCTGGGGAAAACCTTTTGAGTCTGGCTGTTTCTATTATCCCAGTTCATTGCTCTCAGCCGATTTCAGAAGTGATGTGCTTATTCAGGCTCTCCACCCACTGCATTCTTGTGCTTATTCTGATCTCTGCATCTCTTGTAAACGTGTTCAATGACTGCAAACCACATTAGGAGAAACTCAGTGGGCATCAGTCACAATTTAACTGCCTGACACAACTGTAGTGTGCTTTTTTTCCCTAATACTGAAGTGAAATCCAGATCTTAGCCACTTACATATCATTAAACAAAGACACTCTCCCATTTAACAGTTTTTCACACAAGGGGAAAGTGCTGCTCTCTTACGGATACAACTTTCTGTAAGCGTAAAACTTGGCACATGTTACCAGAAGTTAACTAAGCAAAAATATCCGCCCCATACCAGCATCCCATCACTATTTTAGATGCAGGTGTCTTTCATATAAGGCCACATTTCTTCCCTGCCCTGAATTGCAGTGAGACAAGGGAGGCACAGTAAACACTTTGCTAGAGGATGTGAAAGGTTCAACACACAGCACAGTTGCCGTCAGGAGCAGAGCAGCCTTCAGCCCACTTCCTGGCAGCGTCATCATAGATGGGCCAAGAACCATTTGCTGCCTGTACACCTTAAGGAATCCAAAGTCTTGGATTACCCTGCAGTAAGAACAACTGGCCTGCACTAAATACTTTCACTTGCTGTCATGCAGAAATTCTTCAAGACTTCTTCCTGCATTTTTTACCTGGAGTAGTTGGAGCTTTACTCCAGCCTGAACATTGTTTTCTGCTTAGTGTCACTCCTCAGAAGAGACTTGATAACCAAGCAGTGTAGTTGCTGGGGGCAAGGTGCCAACAGCAGCTCACAGCCTCTTGCACTAAGAAGTTGCTTGTGGCCTCATTATAAGAAGATACTCCTCACCAGAACCACTGTGCTCCAGCAGGGACTCTTCTAGTATGTGGCCAAGTTCACGAAGACCTCAGTGCTTCCTGCACAAGGAGGTGTGGATGCACTCACCCTCTCCTGCCTGGTTCATGTGGAGTGTGTGGTGCAGAGGAAGGGCATGTGCTGACACCACTCGGTGCCCAACGGTTACACTACACTGGTCTTTAGTGTCATGGGTTTTGTAAGCACAACCTCAGGCAGACCCTGGGGTCTCCTCCCAAGCTCAATTGTCAAGCAGATCCAAATGCCCTCACCTGGCAGTTCAGCTGTGGAGGGTTTTCACTGGCAGGTTAGGCCCCTGTAATTGCAGGCTACCCTAAAGACCAGCCAGAACCAGTGGAGCATCTGCACACATAGGATTCATTCACTCTGCCCACCTAGTCAGAACGTTCTGAGCTGAGAGTCATCTCTAAGTCAGTTAAAAGAGTTCATGTCAGCTAGCTGAGAGTGTCTTTCACTCTGGAGTTAGGCAGTCTCATCTGGACAGAAAAGTGGAGGATGACAATTAAAAACATGTCTGTGGGAAAGACCCAATTCCTTTATAGCAGCTATCTGCTACTGACAAGAAGGAACAAAATGAAATGTTAGAATTCCTCCTTGTAACCAATTTCTCTTCCATTAGTACTGCAGAACTCATGGTAAAACTCAAGGCACGCTCACCTCATCTCTCAGTTTCATCATGCTTTAGGCACTATCAGCAGCAAGGGAAATGTACACTTACTGTCCCTCTCAAGGCTACTCCAGTTTATCAACTTGTATCAGGTGGAGTTCCAAAGGGTTACTCTGCAAAATGCAGACGCCAGCAGAATGTGACAGGACACAGCAGTGCTGGGACCTGCCATGGAGTGTGACCAGCTGTTGTATCCCTCTTGAAAAGATTCTTACAGAAATAAAAGGCAAACAACCGATAGTGTTAACAAACAGGGTAAAAGAGTCTTTGCCACTAGATACTGTACACTGCAAACAAACTCTTAATAATGGCACATGTCCTTTTTTGGTTTAAAGAAGCTTATGTTACTGTAGTTAATGCATGAACAAGACCACGGACTTGTTATTCAGCACAAGTCATCTAAAAGCTTCGATGGCCCAGGGTATTGGTGACGGTTCCTACAAAGCTTGGATTCTGTTTTCAGCCAACAGTCCCAAGTAAACAGTGAGAGATCCCTTTTGAAGAGTGCATCTGGAACACAACCACTGAGGTGTGCAAGGCAAAGAAAAGTGATGACTTGCCAGATTTGTTTATAGAAGCTTCTTGTTACTAGAGTGTCGAGATCTACTGTGATAAACTGAATGCCTCAAGGTTTTAGTCACAGGTGCTGCAGGGCTTCTTGTCCTTGTTCAGTGTAGGAGTCACCTTTATTTGAATTTGACCATTCTCCAAAAGTATCCTGGAAGTGGACATTTTTCTGTGATGCCTGCAAACGTTTCTTATCACGAGAGAAGAAACTAAACCTTCCGGGAAGGGAGGGAAAAGAAAGAAGACTGCTTACTATCTTGGAAACTCTTCAAACACCCGACACAATACACAGCACAACAAAACACAGAGCAAAAAAAAAATCTGTTTGCATCTGCAAAAATCAAGGCAGTGAAGCCTGATCGGGGTGCATGTCAAAACGTTATTAGAGATGAAGTCATTGCAATCTCAAGCGGCTTGGCTATAGAAGCTTCAAATAAGCTCTAAATGCTGTTGACTCTCCAAGGGGCAGGTATCATTTAGATACCCAGCCCTGAGATAAAGAAGCAACACCATACACGTTAGTTTCTTGGCATAAGTAAAGTGGTATCTTAGGCATTAAATCTGTATATTTCACCATAAAGCAAGAAACAGAGAATGTTTATAAAATTGTCAGCAGGGAAATTTGTAAGATACAGAAATAAGTCTCCCCCTTTTTTTCCAAGTGTAGAGACTTTGGTAGGCTTGATTCCTGCAAACATCAACAGTTCAGTGCAGCTACGTGCACAGGAGTTTGCAGGAGGAAGGCTCTCAACCAGTGTCACAGCTTGGGTGCTAATGACATATGTGAACCAACAGCCATTTAATACAACAACAACTTGCCAGCTGTCAACAGAGCTAAAAAAAAATACAGTTGGAGAAATTCTCAGTAGTGTTTCATTTGTCCAGGAGGACGTTACTTGATTAGGCAAATTCCACATTCATCATGAGTTCAGTACAAGAGGTGTTAGAGCAGTGTCTAGGTCTGCTGAGAAATGCAAAAGTTGTGGTTCTGGCTACGAAAGGCTGAGTTGGCTGCAAGCTTTTCTGGTTTTACTGGTGCGCTTTAGGAGGAAAATATTGTTTTGCTTGCACAACACCCAGCATGATCCAGGACAGGAATTGTTAATTGCTGCTGCATCAGGACTATGCAAATACAAACTCAGCTTTGACAGGTGATGAAGTATTTGTCAGGTCATAAACCTGACCCTGTGTCCACATCCCACTGGCCTCAGCATTCTTCCTCCGCTCACACACCCTGAAGTTTCCGCCTAAATACCATGGTCCTGTCCAAGCCACCTTGCGCAGAGCACATGGTTCTGCCTTCCATGTCTGTAGTCACATAGGAGGCTGGTTTTGAGTGTCAGGTCAGGTTTAAGGGAGCTTTCCTGAAAAAAATATCCTCTCATACATGCAGGTAAGCATGATGATAATTATTCATAATGTCAAGAATATTAAGAATAATTATTTATTGACTAGAAAGTGATATAAAAAGCTACACAATTGCAATGTCAGATGGCTAATGTTGTTAGCAGGACCTGAACTTTTGCATTTCCTAGCTTTAATTGTGCAGCCTTAATAGTGAAATAAGTCTTTTGCACTTAATTAGCCTCATACTTTTCTACCACCTTCATCACAGGAGCTCAGAAATTCACACACATGTGCTATGTCTTTGCAGGACCAGATCCAATTGCAGCTGATAAAAGAAGTGTCTAGTCACTGAGGCTTTCTGCTGAGCATGTTTGGTCCTGCATGGCCAGGCTTAGTATCTTGAAGTCCACACAAAGGACTGCTGTATTTATGCAGTAAGTTTCAAATGTCAAAGTTCAATAATTTTTCACTTTATGATGAAATCAAGTAAAAGAAAAATATGTTCATAACATCTCTACATGAAGCAGAAGGGTTAGGCTTTCTAAATTCCTTCTAAAACAATGAAAATTGTTTGTATGCTTAGAAAACTCTCATGGGGAGTGTTTGGAAAAGGCACATCTGTATGGAAAGGAAAGAACTTAAATACTCCTTTGCTGCTGTAAATACAAAGATCACAAAAGCAGCAATTTTAATGCAGAGACTGTGCATTAACAATTACCATTAAGTCTTCCAGGGACAGACATGAATAGGATGATAGAACTGATTATTGAGAGTGTGTAGTCTATTCCAAAATGCATCATTAGAGACAAAATATACAGTGTGGAGATAGAAAGATGTGGAAGCAACAGCCTATAATTAACACTGGAAATTAATGTAGGCATCAGCCATTAGATTCTGTAAATCTACCCAACTGATCTGTAACCACTCATTAGAATGAGATGGTTTTCTGGAAAGGCACTGGTGTGAATTGTGGATAGGCAGGCTTAGTAAGCAAAATTAACAGATGCTGGTTAAAACTGCATATTAAACCAGTTTTCTAAGGACTAAGGATTGGTTGAGCGTGGTAAAACTAAGGCAAAATGTGATAAAATGTCAGTACTTGAGGATGAGCATGGAGGACTATGATGAGCTGTGCACTGACTGGTCATTCTGATTGGCACTTGGTTCTTCTGTGGTCTCACGGGCAGCCGATGAGAATGCAACCAGCAGTGCACATCATCACAGGGGCATGCATAAGGAAACCACGGTACCAAACATTAAAAGAAAACTCCTACAAGGGACACAAGTCTTCGTATTGGCTGCAATGTGGGATCATCTGGAATCAATCCAGCTGCTACCATGGGCATTATGGCTGTAAAGATCCTGGTCAGGAAAGTACAGACACAGAAGAGGTGAGACTGGAGCAAGGGAAAGGAAAAGCGTTCCATTAAAAAGAAAAGAGTCAAACATGATACACGGAGTTACTTTGAATTACCACACAGGACACATTACAGGGAGAGCTGGATCTGCATCACCCAAGACAGTTCTCCTCAGTGAAAAACTCATATTTAGTCATTGTAATGGTTTAAATTGCTTTGGAATTTCTAAAAGATACCACTTTTCCCATTGTGAGGCAGCCTGCAATCTAGTTTGGATTTCATCAAGGTATTACCACCTCTAGCAATGCAGAGCAAAGTGCACATTTTTCTTCCCAAGAGACAAACAGGCACATACATAATGGAATGGAGGATGAAGGTGTGTGTTAAGAGATACAAAACAGGACTCTGCTGTGACCACTGGATATTTGCACAGAGAACAGGGTTAGACAGGACCAGCATTACAGTTACAAATGTTTGATAGTTTTAAGTTAAAAAAAAAGTACTGCAGGTGAAATCTTGAAGTAACCTCCTATGCAAGCTATTTGGTTAAAGGGCCTGTGTAACTGTTCCAAAAGAACCTGCATCGCTTTACATGCGGAAAGAGGCCATCTGCAGGCAGCTAAAATACTCATTTGAAACGTTGCAGCTCCTCTAGCAGAAACTCTTTCTAGTTGGCTGGCAGCAAGGCTATTTCTCTGTAAACAGAGTTCAGCACTTTTCCACTAGGCATTATACAACTCATGCAACTCAGAGGCTGAGAAGAGCGCGCTGACTTGGTGCTATGTGCCCAGGCGGCCCCACACAAACCTTCCAACACACCTTCAGCCATACCTGGAACACCCTCTGTTTTTCTAAGGATTCTCCTCAGAAGTTCTCCCTTGTGCCAAATAATTTTTTGAACTGTGGACTAATGTCAGTTAAAGATTAAGTTGAAATCATGAGAGACATTTCACTTGTGATCAAATGCTGCTCTCCCCAACACAGTCACTCTGCTACTTCTTAGATTAAAATGAAAACAAACAAGCAAACAGTTGCTGTATCATTAGCAATAGCTAGGACTTCTATTCCTACACGTTGTGGCATGGTCTGTGAGCTGCAAAGATGTAACAGACACATCAGCTTTTGTAGACTGCAAGAATAGGAAGGAAACTTATGGCTGTTTCAGGCATTACATCAGCGGTAAGCAAGCACGTATCCTTAAAGGGAAAACAAAAGGGTGTTTTCTGCCTGAAACAGAAGGAGCATTTTTAATCTTTGTACTTTTCCTCCTCAGCCTCCTGGTTACATTATTTCATCAAAACTCTGACATGGGAAGTGGTAGAGACAAATGTAGAAATCGGTCAGTCTGAGATCAGAGCTCAGAATTTTCCCTAAACTTGCAAATCTTGGAGATGAGAAAATGTTTGGGTTTGTTTTTTTTTTTAACTACTGTTTGCCTTTGTTTGTGAGGATACAGCACAAAAAGGGCATAGGCTACACATGTCTCATTCCTTGAGGTACTGCATGGCCAAGGGAAAAAATGAGATGATACACAGGCAAGCATAAAATTTGAGGGGATAGGCAACACCATCTCCTAATTTTGTACCTCAGCTTTTTGTTTGATTAGGAAGAAAGGTCTGAAATGGAGGGAAAAGTAGCCCTGTTTTAATCTGTAAGGGCAGTCTGCACACTGAGAGCTGCAATATCAGTTTTCATCATAGAGTTCACATGCCAGTGTGTCACCCAGGCAGCCACAGAGTGAGGTGAGAAGGGAGTGCAGAGACAGCTGGGACTGGGCTGCAAGTGGGCAGAAGGCATGTTCTAACAGGGCAGAACAGCACCTGAGTTCTTTGGTTTTCTCAGCAGTGAACCTTCCTGTCCTTTAGAAGCACATCTACAAGTCCGCTGTTGACAACACACACACAGAGGGGCAGGCAGAGAAAATAAACCCATGCTAGATAAATCCTGTCCAGTCAGGCTCAATGAATAAAACAAACCTGGAAACTATTACCATGCTTAGGTTATTAAAGCTGATGGGTTTATCTTCCCTTATTCAATATGGTGGCTGAAAGAAGAGAGAGAAGAAAGAAACCCAGAGACAGAACATGACAGCCACAGGATATAATCTGAGACTGAAAGTCATCCCATGAATAGGCAAAAACTTTGGCCAAAGCCAGTTTCTGTTTCATAATTCATGTGAACTGCCCCTTCAATATCTCTCCCATATACATTAAGGATGTGTTTATCTCAGTTTTGAAATTCTTTAAAACTGTCCTACCCATAAGAAACACTCACTGTTTGCAGACTACATCCAGTATCCTTAGAAAATACTCTACTTACAGTCGTTTGATCCCAGATTCAGGCTGGGTTGAGGGTTTGGACTGAATTATGGGTGTAGGTTGAGGGGGTCTAATTTCTTCTTCTGTGTCCTCACTTGAAAGAAAGAAAAGATAATTAATGTTCTCCTCCCAAGCCACAGGAGCACTTTAATTCTAAAATTCAGTCTGAGGTGGTACTATGATTAAGAAATGCAAAAAAGATCTATTCAAGATCCATGGAAATTAACGGGAGGCTTTTCTGTCAAACAAGGAACAGCCCCTGGAACTGGGTCTCCTTTCAATATTTTCTTCACATTGTGTCAAAAAGAGAGAGAAGAAGAAAACATTGAAGTTCTAGAATTTTCTTGTTAGCTCCACCCATGTTCATTTTTGAAAGGTCAAAAGTATTAAATGTTTGTAATCTTTCTAAGATGCCCAGGAAACCTGGGATTTAGGGAGGGATGTCATTTTTCCTGGTTTCAAGGAACCAGATCCAAACTAAAGCTGTATGCTTGCAACCTCTGGTTTAAGCCTTTGCAGAAAGGTAAGTTTATTGGACACCACAGAAGAGCCCATTTACTGCTTCTGCATCTGCCCTGTGGCTCCTCTGTGTACAGCATGCCACAGCAGGGGAGAGCTAACCCACCTTTTGTAATACAAAAGCTCCTCTTGAAGTAAAAACACTTTAGATTTCAGTTCATTCCTCTCGTGAAGGACATCCCGGAGCTCTTGCAAGGTGAATCTTGGGCGGTTTGGATCTTTCAAATCCATTGCCATCTTTTCTGACTCTGAGAGGCAGTCATCATTATTTGGTTCTGCCTAGGAATGGAAACATGGGCTTTCAGTTCACCACGCAAGCACAACTCTGAGGAGTTTGCCGTATTTTTAAGTGTAGTTCCCAATCTCTTGCTTTCAGCACTATTAAATCCTCTTGTAAGAGAAACATGGCAATTTTAAGAGAAAAAAAATTACAACTAATTTGTTTTTCATGTTAATGAAAAACAATGTAATCAGGAACAACTCTGTGACCCCATCACTTTGTTCTTTCCTGTGCATGGGGCTGAGCAATGCCACACACAGGACTGGTGGGACCATGGCAGGCGTCTGAAAAAAGGTCTGAGCTCAGCGTTACCTCTTCACGTTGTGTTTGGAGGAAGCTTTAAACTGTTGTGACCTACAATCAAAGCCTTTTTCTCCCAGGAATCCTTCTCATGTTGAGGAACATAGAGTTACATAGCAGGCCTGAACAGATATTTGACCACCTTATGGGTGGGCTTTCTATGGAGAAAGTCCCATGGAATCCAGACTGCCAGAAATCCGCTGAGAAGGGATACTCCAATTTTTGATCACCAAGCCAGTTTAAGAAATTCATACTTTGAACAAATGTGGTAAATCAAACTTCAGCCTTTTATATAAACACTGAAAAAACTTGCAGGACAAAAATCATAACAGTTCCTTCCAGCTCCTCCCACAGAGACAGCTCCTTTGGATGTAAACATATCAAGTGGAGATTTCAGTTTATATCTCCTTAACGCCTCTAATAAAAAAACAGGATTGGTGTTAGCACCAGGGTCTAGGTACAAGATGGGAGAAAACCGCAGATGACTGCTAGATATGAGGCATTTATAACTTCTACCTTTGTGCCTTACTTTCCTGAGTAGGGTTCACTGGAAGCTCAGAAGAATTTTACCTCCCACTGTTCAGTTTCTGTGGCTCCCAACAAGCTAGAGCTTGCCCTCTACGCTCATAACTGGATTCCCAGGCCTGTGAGGCTACTTCATGTCACCCAGGTAGAGTCTAGGACTTGCACAGAACTATTTGTCCTTAGCTGCTTGTGAAAATATGTGGTCTTTATAAATACAGTACACAGACAACCATCATTCATATCCTCTACTGTTGTTCCACTCAGCGTCTGCACAGAGCTGAGAAACAGTTTACAAGAAAATCATGAGCTTCTGGGAAAGGCTCTCACAATCAAGATACTGAAAAGCAGCTATAAGCCTTTAGAGGTTTGCAGGATTCCTAACAATACAAATAAATGCAGGACACTGTGTTCCAGCAAAGGACAATTGAAATGTGAAAGCAGATTTGAAATTTGATGCTTTTTGCAAGGTCTGAAATCAGAGACGCCAGCAGCCAGGTCAGCCACTTGTCCTAGCAGAATGCAGAGATCAGTCTCAGAGCAATGCTGTTGCAATGACAACTTGCTTGGATACAATCTGGAAATCTGAGGAGCTAAGGACTGAAATTCTTAAAGAGTCCACTTTTTCTAATCCTGATCCTGTCCCCTTTTGAGCTCAGGCTCAAACACTTTTGCTGTCTATTGATACATGATTTCAGGATCAACTTAGCTAGGCTAAGGTTGGTGCACTATCAGTTTCTGCAGCAGGGATTGCAGTCTTTGTCTTGCAAAGACAAAGCAGCAAAGTAATGCTCAGTGCCCTTTTGTTTGATTCACTCCATTCACCCAGATGCATTTCTTTACACAGACTACAATAAAAATTGATGCAACCTAATGAGCGGTTCAAAGGAAATTTCCCAAACCCCTCTAGATTAGGGTCAGAGATGATGCCTCTCCTTTTGGTGGTATATTTGCCTCGCATCTTTGTCTAAATAAACTATTCTTCCTGGATTTAGCTCACATCAGCACAGCCTGAGCAGCCTGTAGCCAAAATAAAAGTACTTGACTGAAGCCAACAAGCAGCTTCCATTCCAGAGCACAGAGCTATTCTAGCTTTCAGCTTCCCACTGCAGTTCCTGTCCAACCATCGTCCTGGCAGAGGGAGCGGGGAATGGCTCTAATTAGAAGAGGCACCATTGCCACAGAAGTGATGAGTTAGAGAGAGGTAAAGAATGCATCCTTTCTCTTCAGAGACTGAAGACACTTTCACTCCTGCTGGCTCTTGGCCTAGGCTCCACATCCCCATTTGCAAAGCTGGGTGTCCTGGCTGAATTAACAGTAATGAAATCATCCTCTTCATTATTAATACATTGCCTGCCCAACTCAGCAGTGACACGTCAGCACAACACTGGCTGTCACATTCCAGGAGGGACTTGGGTACCTCCTCAGCCTTTGCTTCTTGATGTATATTCCTGCACATTTGCTTTAGTAAGACAGAAGTAGTGTCATAAGCACACAGGAAAACAGTAAGAATCCTAAAGAGGACTAAGGAATGCCGCAGGTCAGAGATGCATCTTTTTCTCAGGAAGCTCCCCTCAAATTTGCATTCCTGCTGCTCTGATTTCAGGACCAACTCATTTTGCAGATTGTCAGTTTGCCTCTTCCTGCAAGTATCTGAGTGTGCAAGCAATAACATCTATGCCAGTAACACTTCACTGCACAAATTCTAATAGAAAGCAAACGCAGAAGTAAGGCCAAAGCTGTTTCCCCTAAAAGGTGCTTTCAAATATTTATATGTTGATTTGGGAGCAAAAGACCAGCTTAGTCCCAAGAGATCAAGATTTCCATAAGCACAACGAGGACCAACTGATGAGTTCTTCATTGCCTCTGGGACTGCTTCTGACACAGTTTCTTTTGTACTATGGTTCACATGCCACCACCACCACAGTGCATTGCACCTTTGGGACCCACAAAGGCTTGCACAGTTGCATTCTCAGCATGGCTTAAGTTATCTGTCAGCTTTTCTTCTTTTGGAAAACCCAAAGTGTTTAAGGGATCAGTTTGTTTTCCTTTGAGGGAAGGGGTTGATGTGTACAAACACAATGAAGCCAGACACACTAACACAGCACTACCAAAACATTGTGTGCCTCCAATACAAACTAGCAGCTGATACTCCAGGGATTTTGGGATTGCCTTATAATGATTTTAACATAGTCTTTTCAAGTAATGATTTATTCTGGTATCTAGTGAATGCTGCACCCTAGATATGACCCAAAGATTACAGTCCCTAGGGTGTACGATGGGTAGCCAAGTCTCCACCCTCTGTAAGACCAGGTCCCTCTTTGAGGAAGAAAGGGCCATTTCTTGCCACGTGCAGGTGTGCATACCACACCTGAACACAAGATGCTGTCCTCAAATTTGACCATTGCCTCTGATGTGTGTCAGTCACACTTATCCAAAAAAGAGGGTCTTGGTGTGAAGAACAAAGCTTTTTAAAAGGCCATTTAAAGAGTGAGTGAAAACGCCTCTTACCTTTACTTCCTCCCCATTTTGGCTGTCCTCACCCTGCAGCTTTTCTCTCAGTTTGCCCAGCTCTGCTCGCAGGTTGCCCATCTCCTGCTCCTTGGTTTGTAGATAGGCTTCCAACTCCACCTTCTGCTCAATCAGTGCCTTCCCTTGAGCTTCAACAACAGTGATTCGGTGCCGCAGATCATGGTTAATTTTCATTAACCTGTTCTGCTGCTGCTGAAGCTGCAAAACACCGATGCAATAGGTCAGTATCTATTCAGCCATCAGCCATGATGGCTAAGTCTCAAACATTATGTTAAAGTGACAGGTTCCTCTTCAATTTGCTCCACAAAATTCTCTTCCCTCCTCCTCACCCTCAGACTGGATTTTTAATATCTAATTATCTACTACAGTTGCAGTCACCACAGCTTAATTGACTTCTAAAGTAAAGAGACATTTTCCTCTAGAACAGGGAATTCTCCAGTTAAAAGCAAATCCATCACTTCTCATACTATGTTTCAAAACAGCAAAATTCAAGGATAAGGTGGCTTACAGGGTCATGACTCAAATTTTAACCTGGAGTAGAAGGGAGGAAGACAAGACAGAAGAATCCTTAGTATCTAATTCTTAAGTACTTTTCTTTGAGCTCTTAGGCTCTCTCGTAAGTCAGGATGTGACCTGCTGAGTGTTATATGGATAGTGCTGAGTTGAAAAGTCACAACACTTGCCAGAGGCACTTTGGTAGAGCAGAGATGATCTAGATCTGGCCCTCACTAGCACCAGAGAAGTCTGGTGGCCTAAGGACACAAGGCAGCATGAAGAAGGGAAGAAAAATATGGGTAAGAAGGTCATTCCTCCTGACATAGAGTCAAGACATCGTGAGATTCCCAGTCACAGTGGAGTCTGTGATTCACCTAAGACTAAGCCCTGATCCCTTGTGCTGTGGTTCCTAGGACATCCATCCCCTCAGTGACCTTTTGTGCACTGCATGCAAAAGTAAGTGCCCTGGGCTGGGCTCAGGCCCCTTCCTGAAGAGGTAATTAGTATTGCATTCCTGGCTATGGTAGTATGGGTGAGAAAGATGAGAAAAAGACAAAGAGCCACTTACAGCTTCTACATCTTCATTTTTAAGTCCAAGTTCCCGGTCCTTTGCTCTGATTTCATCCCTTTGTTTATCTACCACTTCCTTCAGCTTCTTCATGACTTGCCGCTCTCTCTCTGACATTCCTGGTTAAAAAGAACACAGAAAACCAACTAAGGACAATCAGGAGCTGCTGAGACTGAGAGCAATAGCAGTGAGAAATATTTAGGTAAAGACTCTGGAAGTTGCCTGCTGCTAGAATTAGAGACATGCTGGTGGAAGATGCTTTAAAGGATACTTCAAAGGTAACAGGGAACACAGACACAATCTATTCTGTAAAGCCACTGCAGAGAAACTTCTTTAAGAAGGAACTGTCAGTCCTCAGAACAAATTGAACAGTGGAGTGATGCTGCTACATCTTGCTGTCTCAGTATTTTTACTCCAGTGTTCACACGGTGCCTCAGGGAGCATGGGCATCTGTGTGATAATCTGTAGAATCAGCTGGCCAAGGCCTGTGAAATGTGTAAAAAAGGTGTTTCAGAGGACGTGTTCCTGTCATACCCCAGCAAACAGCTGAGTGAGATGGTGTTCACATCCTCATCTTTTTACAGTCTGTAATAAGTCAGCCTGCTCTATTTTTGGGCTCTGGTCCTTATCATCTCTCTGCTGTAGGTGCTTTACAGGATCATTTAAATTTTTCGTGGTGCTAACAGCTCATACCCCCCTGAGAGGGAAAGCAGACACTGACATATATTGCTGCTTAACTCTTTAAAACTTCTATGCTTTCCTAGTGCAGCACAGGTCTGGTACACCACTGTATCCACAAACCCTACTCCAGGCTCCTAGACCCAGCCTCTGCAGCCAATCTCAAGGCTGTATTTAAAACACATGAACAAACACAAACTATCCCAAACTTTGCCTTGAAGTACAGAGGGACTGCAGTGAAACTTTAGATTGGTGGTTTACCCCCAGCAGGAGCTGGGAATAGTGAGTGCAGCTATATTCATTAGTACTTGTGAGATACTTCAAGATCTCTGGACAGCAGGTGCTATTTAAAGAATAAAGTACCTTTGAAAGCTGACTGCTTTTCCTCCCACTGTGCTCATTTTTCTCCCTAACATTTGGTGAACCTAAAACACTTCAATGATGTGCACAGATTGCTATATTTTTTTTATTATTTTATTTCAGTAAGAGAGGAAAGGAAAGGTGCAAAATGTTTGTGAAACAGTCACCTCTTCTTCCATTTCCTCAGGGACTGGGGAAGAGGAGAGGGAAATCACTAAGTGTCCTAAATGTAAAGTAATTATCTCTGAACGATTCAAACTCTTAATAACTACAAGATCTTAAATGGCACACCCAGCTGGTTTCCCTAGGCACATCCTATGAGCAGCATCCTGCTGATTGCTGTGATCACAGCATTGTTCAGGCAAGAGAAATTAAAGCAGTTGAGGAAACAAAACAAAGCAGCACCTCCCCCCCCCACCAAAAAAAAAAAAGAAAAGCCAAAACCAAAAAAGAGATAACAAAAACCACCCCAAACAAACAAAAGCCCCCAAAACCCAAACAAACAAACAACCCAAAACCCCACAACCACCACCAAACAACAACCACCCTCAACATCCCTTACATTTAGGGTGCTTAGGAACCCGCTCACTGTTGTGTTCACAGATCTCTCACAAAGGGCCAAAATGCCAGTCAAGGCCTGTGGCACTATACCACTACTTAAATACTTGGAATAAAAGTTTGCCTCTACTTTAGAAAGGGAACTGTAGGTTCCTCAGCACAAAAGGTTCACACAACTGTTGACATCCTGCTGCTTGCCTATCCTACCACAGCCAGCCTGAGACAACAGCTGCCCTTGCTGCAGTGGAACACCAGCCTGCTTGTCCTGTTTGACACACACTAGGTCAAGTCTGCTCGTGGCATTGTACTGGGATATTCTCATCAGTCAGCACCATCAAGTAGTGCTCATTCTGAGCCTGGGAGGAGCAGCCTCAATGGATGTTGCAGACTCAGCTCCTGTGTATTTTCTATTCTGCTTTCACACAAACCCTGCTCTACTCAGCCTCTCTGTGCAGAACACTCCTTGTTAAGTAGAATTGCCTCTGCCTCTGTCTTAAGTGCTATGCTGAAATGGGGCTCTGTGAACTCTGATGTGACTATTAATTGGCAAGGGCTGAATCTTGAAATCTTGTGCACCAAATTCACCATCCGCTGTTGCCTGTGCTAAAAATAACTCCTCTAACTGTCTGGTGAGCAAGCAGCAAGCTGCTAATCCCAGGGGCTAGCACTGTGGGGAGACATGATCACAATACTAAATCGTGCTGAGACAGGAAAACTGGAGTCTGGTCAAAGTTAGTCCAGCTAACAAAGTATTTAGCTTGAAAATCTGCCTCCACAAATATCTGATCAAGTGATGCGCACTGAAAAAAGCAACGTGACTGCTTTTTGGCACTGTCCAAACCAGTAATTCAAAACTAATCTATACCATCATTGCTAACAGAATTTCATAAAAGGAAAACAGTTGAGTTTGATGTAACAGGTCCCAGTAATAAGATGGAGTTGTTATAAATTAACGTGATTCAATTTGAACTGCTGATTTTGGCCAAAAAATATCAGTGATCCCAGAATCTTATGTCTGGAATGAGTATGTAGGTTCTGTTTGTTATTATACTTGGGTAGACACAGTAAAAATAACATGACAAGCATGCTGGGCATTTGCCTGGCTAGCTGAATGTGAAGAGTATGGCTATATTTAAATACAAGCACATGAGCTGCAGTGAGCTAGATACCCACTAGAAGGAGGAAAGAGAAAAGGGAAGGGGGAAAAAAAAAAGATCAGAAAACAAAGGGGAAGCTGGTTCTGTATAACAGATGCCAGTCTTCATGGCCCGTGACTCATTACTGCCATTCTGGAATTCTGAGTAGAGTTTGTGAGGCTGATGTTGAACTGCTTATTTGACTCCTACGTTGAAAGTGTTGCATTTGCAAAGAAGTGGTGAACTTCAACAGTGCAACCATTTGTACTCTTTGAAGATTTCACTATGCTCCCCTCCAGAGTGAGTGAGCAGTGCTCAGCCTCTGGGAGAAAGTAAGTGCAACTTCTGTAATGTTAGACAGTTTCATCCATCTACAGCAAGCCTCCACTGAATCCCAACCTCTTATGCCTGCAAAAGGATATGCACTTGTTCCTAATGTTTTATTGGAGAGCTGCAACGGCTCAGCTGTGTGGTCTGGTTTTCAGACTGGCCAGTGGCTTTGCATGCTACACACAGCCTGCCAGCCTTTTGAGTGGGACACAGCTTTACTGATAATCTGAACCTATGTTGAAATGGAGCTGTGACTTGGAGCATAGGGCCAGAGTCCTGTTTGTGCACAAGTAGTTCAGAAAGCCACGTACTTCCAGACTGGCTCACCATCACAGGCAGGTTTTGCTGCTAGAGAGGCTCTGTTACCATTCTCAGCTGTCTGCCTCATCTCTCAGCTCAGGGCAGCCTCATCCCTGAAGCTGTACCTTCATTTTTTGTGACTCCTCAGCTTCAACCCCAGCAAAGTGTCGTGAAATTGACTTGGTAGCCAGCAGCCTCGAATGATGTGCTATGAACTGTGGAGCAGAGAGACATCTGCTCACCTGCCCCTCCTCTTGGGAAAGAGCTCTTTATTGAAGATGGCAACACTTTCAGTTGCTGCAGTGAAATCTACCTGTACTTGTAAGTCAGAATCTTATGTCTGCAACTTAATTCTGCCTCAAAAATGAAGTTGCCCACAAATTGACTGCTTCATCTCCTTAGGATTCACCTACTCCCTGCATAAGAAATCTCTCCACTTATTTCAAATTTGCTCCAAGTCTCAAACAAGAGATGGAACTTTAAAGGCAGGTAAAGTAAAAGCTCATCTCTCCCATTCTAGGAGATTATCATGGCATTTCCATATGGTGGACTGATACAATTCAGACAAAGAAATCTTGATTTGTTGCTTTACAAACAGTTATGCTGAACAGATCAACAGTTGCACTTATTTTTGTGCATAATGGTGTGAAATAAACATTTCTGAATGGACAATTGTTAGAATACATAAGGAAAAGGATAGACAAAAAAAATACAAAACAAAACAAAAAAATAAGTTAAACTTTACTTTCAGAGGTGCTTTTCAGCCAAACAGAAAGTTGCTTTTTTGTTTGTTTGTTTGTTTTTACCTCCTACCTGCACCTCTTATCATGTCTTCAGTGTCATCATGTATTTGGATATTTTCTATTTGGGTGAAAAACAAAACAACCCCCCTAGCCCCAGACCTGCATTAATCTGTAGGAAAAAAGCCAGAACATCCAGTCAAAATATTTTGATAAAAGTATTGTTTTTTATAAGAAAAGCAAGCACTGAATTTCAAGTACCAAACTTGCCTTCATGCTTCTGAAATTCCTCTTCTGTGAAATTAATGTCTTTGTGAGATAAGTTTGTCATCAGTTGTTTATTCTCCTCCTGCAGCTGTGCAATTTGAGTAAGAAGGTCCTGTGCTTCCCCTCTCCAGACATCCTCCACCAGTTCTAATTCCTAAAGGGTAGACCAATATAACACATTTGTATTTTTAAACATGTTCAGAGTCTTTAACTGGACTATTTACAGATCAGACTGGTAACAGTCCTACTATGATTTGTATAGAAAACCATTACATGTGACTACTTTGAATCTCTTAGAAGACATCTACTTTTCTAATGCCAACATCCAGAAACCAACTACCAAAGTCTCCTTTTGCTGTGTGCTGAATGTAAATACATAAGGAGACAATTCCTGATGCAAACACTTTGGATGTGTAAGTTATTCAAAGGATGCCTCCTTGTGTCACATTTTACTGTGGGGACCAGATGATAGGGACTGCTATGTTGGACAAGATAATCAAACATGAACAAAAATTACCTCCTGCATCCCAGGAAGCAGCCACAAAATCTTATAAATGCCCCATAAACATCACACAGCATGGGCCAGGGAAGTCACTGCTGGGCATGCTCATTTTGAAAGAGCAGCATCTATAGCCTAAATTTCTGTTATGAAACACAAGTGTAAAATGAGTGCACGACACTGTGCAAGGAGCCCAGAGCTCCAACTCCACATGGTGAACACCAGGCAAAACTGCTGCTTCTTATGCAAATTGTTCTATATGGAATGTCCCTGCTGGCATCTATGTTAGTGACAGTGAGACCAGTCAAAACAACAGCTCCCATTTGTCAGGACACTGTGTGTCAAGAGCAGCTGTCACCAATCTCCATAAAGGTCAAATTAGGACAAAAACTATCAAGTCCTCAAGGAAGACCAGTGTGGTTAAAGCTTTATTTGCTCCAAAAGCCTTTGCCAAATCATAATTCCACAGAGGGGGGCATTTTCTGCTCCGTTTTCATGTGTGTGCTTCAAACAAAAAAAAAGCTGCATGCAAATTGTTGGAGCCAGGCTGAGTCACTGGCTGACTTCTACATTCATCCAGCCTGCCCCTTTCCGACCTAACAACAAAACACATTCAGACAACCCCACCAAGCACAGCTCTAGGCTAAAATAAGCTCTGCCGAGAGATTAAAGGATAGCTTTCTGCTTTGAATGCACACTCTGATAGTGGGAAATCATGTCCCTACTGCCTTTCAGGTCCAAAAGCCATTTTATTCCAGCATTTCTTACTGCATTGCTGACATTTCGTAATGCTTGCTGACAGTTTTGCACTGGATGGTAAATAGATTGTAAGTAACATATAGGTGTTGTAAGCTATTAATAATAATAGTAATAATAATGTCATTAAACATCTCTGTTTTACTTGAAATTCTTTATCTTGAGAGAAAAGCAAACCTGTAATGAAACTTTAGACTGCCAAATACCTAGACTATTTACAGTGACGCTGCATATTACAACTCTGTAGCTAAAATAATGCACTGACCTAGTTTATATAATAAACCAGCACATTCACCAGCTCTGAGTATATTGACAAAACAGAACACACAAGACCCCAAAATAATATCAATTTAAATCATTTAGGTATGCCCCCACTGTAAACACCTAACTTTATTAAGGCAAACTTTCTTATTTACTGCTATTGAAGAGATCAATGAATTGGAGCACAAATTAACTTCTGAACCCTCATTAGGAGAAGCATCAGCCAGAGAAAGCAGATCTATGGGTCACTAGGTGCCAGCCAGCTCAGGAAGCCTCGGGCAGTGCTAACCAGGTTTATAGACAAAACAAATTCACATATAAAGATTTTAAGTGCTAAAATCTCATAAACTGATGCTTGTAACGAACACTAAAATCTTGTCTGGATTGTATCTTTGAAGGCTTTCGAGTCACAACTGTTCCTGAGCTTTTCCTGCTTACCAGTACCCAACCTGTAGAAGAGTCAGACTCATGCTGGAACACAGGTAATAACAACAGTACTGTTCTGTAGTGATTCAGTGCACTGGGAATCAACTAGATGTTAAAAAAATGTATGGATTATGTACTTTATTTTCCCTGCTAAGATATATTTCCACCAAAGTTTTGTCTGTATTGTCTGAAAAATACTTGAGCTATTTTGTGACAATTAGAGAAGCTGTCACAGAGCAGAAATGGTTAACTGGCATTGGAGCAGCTGACATCTGGCAAGTACAGTGTTATGCAGCTATGTTTAGGAAACCCTCTAACACATGTAAGCTTCAGAAGCATCTACATAGGACATCAACTTGTACAATGATACTAGGTGTGGTTACCAGGCTGAGTTCAGTATCCACTTTACCACACAGCATTTTGTAGATATCCAAGATAATCAATACAGGGGTCTCTGCAATCACTGGGAGGGGCTGACTTAAGGCAGATCTTTCCAGAGGTGACAGGCTCTCAAAACACCTGGCAGCTAAGGCTCAGCTAACTTGATTCTAGCAGAGGGTCTAGCTATGGTATCAGATCAGCACAAGAGACACCCACTTGCCTCCAAGTTAGATCCATTAGAAAGGCACAGGTTTTGTACATGTATTTTTATCTATTCTCCAGGCCTTCTTACTTAATACTCTGGAGACTTCCCAGGACTTTATACAATAAAGAGCTTCTGTCACCCTTTTCAGAGACACTGCCCTCAGACTTCCTCTGCAAAATGTTGCAGGGATTGTGGCATATTTTTCATGTGCTGAGTGCATAGTTTCCTAGCTGACTCTTTTCAAAAAGTAAAACTTTATTTAAATTAAAGCCAACTTTTGAAGGTCTTTCTTTCAGAAATCCCCTGTCTCCTCTTTATTCTGGATCTCAGCATACAAGCAGGAATAGCAGGAGGCAGCAGTGATGATTTACACAGGCACTAGAAGAGCCATTTAATTTAATTAGTTGTATGGATGGTTTAAGGAGTAGATCTGCCACTTCCACTTCAGGCAGCGGCACAGTTCATGCTGTCCTGTCGCCTGAATGGAAGTGGGCTCCAGGAACACTATGACCATCCCAGGTCAAGGGACAACATCTTACCATCAGAGGATGGGGCAGGAATCTGGGAGAGTGCTCTTCCATACTGTTCATCTCTAACACCACCCTGAAATCACTCAGTACTCCATCTCTCTCCTATGACATGCCTACCAGATAAGTGTGCCCCGAAGACCAGAATGCTAAATCATTCCCAGCTCCGGAGAGAAAAGTATATTACTGTAAGTGACTTTTCCTGGCCTAGCAGGAAGCAGCACTCTCTGCTCCTCAGGAGATGGGATGGAGCAAGAGTCCTAAGCGAGGAAACACAAGGGGAAGGAAATGCAGTGACTGGGGAAGGGGTGGAGAAAGAGAAGGAAGAAGGAAACTTCCAGGAGGGAAGAGAAAGATCCCCACCCAACAACAACACACCTAAACACTCGGCGAGGCTCAGGCAGCATCCACGCAGCTCCCGTGAGCCTGCCTTGCCCATACCCACTCATGTCCCGCCTGCCCACTTCCCGCTGCTCTTTACCCTCCGCCTCCCTCTTTGTTTTCCCCAGTGGCTGCGGAGGGGGGAACGGGAACGGGGACGCGGATACCCAGGGCCACGGCTGCCTCCGGGCCGGGCTGCGGCAGGCGGAGACAGCCCTGCCTCGCCACCTCCCCCCCGCTCCCCGCCCGCACCTTCTGATGCTTTCGCTCCTTCTCGATGCGGTCCATCCTCTCTAGGCGCAAGCGGTCTAGCTCCAGGCGCAGCTCCTCCATCTCGGGGTTGATGTGGTTACGGCTGACCAGCACCTCCAGGATCTCCAGCACCCGCACCACCTTGGGCATGAGGCGAGCGATGGCCTCGCAGCCATGCTGGTCGATCACCCTCTCAAACTCCTGCCCCACGGCCGAGGCGATGTCGTAGACGTCCATAACCGTCAGCTCCGCCGCGTTCTTCTCCAGGGCGGGCGGCGCCCCGCCGCCGCCGTCCATGGCTCGCCCGGCCCCGCGGCGCCCTCATAGGCGGCGGCGGGGCGCGTTCCCGCCGGGTCCCCCTTCGGCAGTCGGTCGCCCCCTCGCCCGACGGTCTCCCCTCACTGGGCAGTCCCTCACCCAGATCACAGCCCCTCACAACTCCCAGGAACTCAGGCTGCGATCAGGCGACAGGGGTCTGGGGGGGTGTTTAAACTTGGCCGGGCGGCGTGAGGGGAGCGGCGGCACAGGAGGGCGGACACGGCCACCCCGCCACCACCGCCCCGCCGCTCGGGGCCAATGACGGGCGTCGGGCGGGCTGGGGGAGGCTTCACGCATGCCCGCAGCTGCCGCTCGGCGCCGGTTCCCCGGGCGAGAAGAGTTGAGGTGGAAGTTGCTGTTCTGCGGGGCTTTCCCTGTGCTTTCCATGCGCGGCCTCGGTGGCTCATGGACTCACGGTGGAAGTTGCTCTCTCTCAGATGAGGGAGCGGAGAGCGTATCACTGGAGGCGAATGCTCTTCTCGTGGTGCTTGTGCTGAGTGGTATCAGCAGCGTTATTTCTCATGGTACAGACCTCTTCTGTACAAGGCTTCGTCGTCATCTGTTAAAGAAGCACAGTCTGAGCAGAAGCAAAGCTTAGTCTCAGGCACACAACCTCATAAACACAAGTAGCTTACTAGAATGGTACAGCAGCAGGGTCAGCTTGAGCTGGTTGCCTTCAGAGAGGAAGCCCAGGCAAAGAAACGCTTGGACATTTACACCATTACAGACTGCATCCACCCTTCGTGTAGTCTTCATGTGCCTTTCACCTTCCCTTTGGTTCAGTGCGGATTCTGACCTGAGATTCTCCAACATCTTCTGTTCATCGTGAGATTCCTTTGCTGTCTCCAGACAGTCTATTATCCTGGCTAGCTGCAGCTACTCTTGATGGTTGTAGCCTTGAAGTTTTGTTATCTTTTGATTTACTTTGATTCTGGAGGCTCTGTTTTGACTAAGTAGACGCAGTTCAGTAAATCCTTGATGAAATTCATGTCTTGCAGCATAAGGCTTCAGCAAATCCAGCTACTTGTGCTAAGTAAAACTAAGAAAACAGCACTCTAAAGCACACCACATTACAACTGTGCTTCAATAACAAAAATATTTAAGCTAACAAATGGTATCTCTCAACATCACTCATGTTAAAGGAGTCAGTCACCTCTCTGTGTGCTGAGGATTTGAGATGCCATGCAGAGTATGCCCAGTGCTGAAGTAGGTTTGTAGCAGTGATAGGACCACAACGACATGTCTGTGGCATCACAGTGCCCAGGAGCAAGTGCAGTGGGTGTGTTCAAAGATGACTTATAAAACACCAGAACAGAGGGGAAAAGTGCATCAAACGAGGACAGAGGCTAACAGCTGCCAGCAAAAATAAAGGGATTAACATCTCGTTCTGCAGTTCAGCAGCTTGACCCATGTTAGGGTTTTTAGGTACTTATTCTGCAAGAGCAGAGTAAGAGTCCATATGCCGGTACATGGATTCAGAGTGTTAGTGGAGATTTTATACATCCAAGTAATTTGCTGGCATGGATCCATTTACAAAGGAATGTGAATGAACCCAAAACATATTTTTCTGGTTAAGTTTTTCAGTATTGGCACCTTCAGATCTGACTGTACAGTCTTAAATGTTCTTCTTTCACAGTGTTTAGTAAGAGGTACTCTGGAAGAGTATTTACCAACAAATTAAGTGTACTCTGAAATGATTTTCAGTCCCAACCTTGCTTTGCTGTATGCAGTGTAGGAATGCTCCATTAGATTTTGAACAAGACTCGATGAACGACGTCAAGCACTGGAACTAGTCAGAAGAAATAAAACAGGAGTTGCAACAGTCAAGCTCTGGATGACTTGTTCTCTGTTGTGAGAACAGCTTTAACGCTTTACTTTTGGCAGATGGAAACTGCCAGTGCAAAGAATGGGAGGCAGGAATGATGTGAAACGCAACACTGTGACACTCAGGCAAACTTTTTAATGCAACACTTTCACTATCTCATTCTGTCACAAGTTACAAAATTTCATTCTTCTTGCCATCAGGAGCTCATCTTCAAGGAGCTGGGTGGCTGGAGGATTACAAGAGTCCCCAAATATCTGAGTTTGACATTCAATTCCATAACTTACAATAATAATAAATTATATCTTATGAAAATATATCCACATATTGTTCATTAAATTTATTGTCAAGGTTGAACACCACAGGGTATTGCACAAAGTTCCAGAGAGAACATCAGGATGAATAATGGTGTAGTCATGCTCTCCTGGCAAGGGCTGCTTAAGAAAGCACAAGGAGGGGTAGAAGTAGGAGCAGAACATTTGGAGAACATTGCAGCACCTCAGGGGAACAGGTAGGCTGTGAAATCATTGCTTTGTCCAAGTGAGAGATGAGAAAATCTCAAAAATGAGCTCATGCCACCAGAATTCAGTATAAAATGAAGTCACATCATCATATACAAATGCATGTCGAGGAAAAAGCTTGGAGAATGTGCCAGTGGCAAAATTAAAACTACTACTGAAGTAAATGAAAAACATGCAGAGCAGTTTCTGCTATGGAAAGGAGGAAATTCAAGGGTAGCTTGATCAATACTCATTGAAAGCAATGGAAATCATCAGTGACTCATCAGGAAAGATCTCTTATTCAGCCATGTATGTGACCTGCAACTTCTCAAGTTTGTGATTCTCTTGCTGAAAGCTTTCCTTGCTATGCGTGTCCACACCCTGAGCCTGCGCTGACACAGCCTGCCCTGCTAGCTCAAAACTGCCATTCTGAGATGAGCAGAATTTACTTACATAAATCCAGTATTTGTATTACAATTGACATATAAAAGAAGACAAATGAAGTGTCTATTACCAGGAGTACAATAACCAACACTCACTTGGCAAACCTAAATGCATAAATATTTCACTGGAAAGACAGATTGTGCTTAGCTTTTTTAATCTTCTGATGATAATTAAAACAACTAGTCATGAAAACAGACTTCCTTGAGCTCAAACATGACCTTCTGTATTTCTGATTGGATTTTTGTTATAATTACCACTTAAGCATGACCATGCAAGGAACAACTTTCTTTCTTCCCTCCCATGTCATCACTCTCCCTCCTAAATAAGCTGCACTCTTCATTTTTATCTCCTATAGATTACTTCTGCTTTTCACTTCAGTGTCTTGTCTCATAGGTCTTCCCTCCAAAACCTCACCTATATCCCCTTCCCAAATTTTATCCTCACAACTCTTAATCCTCACTCATCCACCCTGCTCCCATTGACTCACCGCTCATTCATGAGCACTTAAGAATAAGCCTCCCTTAAAACCCATATTAGCAGTGTAATTTGGATGCCTTAGATCTGCAACTACTTCAAATCTTCTTCTCATTATTGAATACCCCTAATGCAGGGTAGGAATTAATAAACCCTGCCCTAGCCTGATCTGAATCCAGAAGAGACAGTTGCTACTGTGCCAGCACCACACACTGGGCCTCTATTGCTTTTAGCAGATCTGTGAGCACCAAGGAGGAGATGGACTTGATGATGTCGCAGACAGCTTCAGCTTCTGATTAAAGTGAAAACAAAGTTGTTTGATGATAGCTAGGAAAGGCTTTCCTGTTTTAAAAGCAGGCATGGGTTTTCCTCTATGGCCATTGGGAAGTCAATGTGAAAAGGTTAGTCTCTGAGACCACAGGATGGGGACATACATAGGAAACACCAACACTCAGGGCTGTTAGAGAAGCTTTCAGGGCTTGTCTCTGTGAGAACACACATCAAGGTTTTGGAGCAAAGCCACTGCATCTGATGGGGTTGTCCTTAAGCACAGGGCCTTGCACAAAAAGCTGAGAGCATCCTTGTGTCTGGTTAACATCTTTTCGCTTTCCTGCCTTTACCCCTGTGACTGGGTGAGCACAATCACCTTATTGTCTTGGTGACACAAGTGGCAGAAGTTGTTTGGGGCTTTTTAACACTGAGGCACCAACAGTGTGTGCCCTTCCCTCAAGTTTACTCACCAGAAAGCCAAGGCTTTCTTCCTTTCTGTATTATTACTCTTGAGCAACCTGGTCTAGTGGAAGGTATCCCTGCAGGGGGATTGGAAACAGACGATCTTTAAGGTCCCTTCCAACCCAACCCAGCCCATTCTATGAGCTGAGATGTGTGGGACATAGGAAATGCAGGCAGCAGCCTTGCTGAGTTCTGTTATCAAGGAGGGTGCTGTTAATGCAAGGAACAGCTTAGTGAAATGGGGTGGTTTGTATGAGGCAGTTCCAGTTTGGAGGCACTTTGATTTTCCAGTTGTCCTGCTCTGTGACTGGCAGTGGTCTTCTTGAGTTGAGGCTGTAGTTCAGCACAGCTCAGTTCTGGCACAGAACCCCTGCTCCAGCTCATGTAATCATATTCTGGGGAGTTATCAGATGGCTGCATCTGGCTTGGAGGGCTCCAAGAAGGCACAGCAGTTCAGAACTGAAGGCAAAGCACTGGTGGATTACAAAATCAAGGTTATGGGTACCAAATCCATGTGCTAGAGAGGAACTGAGAAATGGAAGAAGTTTCAGCAACATTTTATCAGGAGGTAGGACAAAGAGATTGGAGTTGAAAACACTACAGTGCCCGGTTTGCTACCTCCTCTCTGCACTTTGGCTGCAATTTCTGTCTTTATGGGTTTGTTGGGCACCTTGGGTGAGAAACATTTTATATGTATTCTGTGGGTTCTGCTTGCAGAGGCCTTGCTATGCATCAGGCAGAAAACCTGTCTGGAGAGATCACATCAGGTGTTCCTTGTATCCTTCTAGGAACAAAAACAGAAAAGAGAAAAGCACGAAAAATTGTAACACGGACTTCACGCACAGGAAGGTTGACTCCTCACGGTTAACGTGCTCCCGCCGTCGCTCTCCGGTTGCTGGTCAACGCCCTCCTGCTGCCTCACCCAATCCCGTTCCGAGCGCCGCTCTTCCTGACAGAACTGCTCTTCCCGCTTCATCTTGATTGGCTCCCCTCCACGGTGGCGCCCGCCTCCTGCGCCGCGCGGTTCCCTCCTCAGGGTTTAGGCGGTCCCGTTCCGAATAGTCCCTTAGTGGCCACCGTAGCACAGGCCGTACGTGGCAGTGGGGTTGTGGCGGCCTATGAGCGGCGGCCCCGTGCCCCGGAAGGGGCGTAGCGCTAGACGGAAGTCCCCCCTCCCCTTTTCCTGCTGGCCCGCCGCTCGGTGCCCCTTCCCGCTGGGCTCCGCCATGTCGCCGGTGCGGGCGGTGCTGGCGCTGCTGGCCGCGCTGGCGGCCCCGGCTGCTGCCTACTTCGTCAGCATCGACGCGCACGCTGAGGAGTGCTTCCTGGAGCGGGTGCCGTCCGGCACGAAGATGGGGCTCATCTTCGAGGTGGCGGAGGGGGGCTTTCTAGACATCGACGTGGAGGTGAGAGTGGCCGGCACTGCCGCGTCGGGCTGACCTTGGGTTGTGCTGAGAGGAGGGCTGCCGGGCAGCCCCGTGTCTGGGCCCTGCTGGGAGCTCCCGGGAGGGCAGCGGTGGCGGTGCCCCGTGGAGACGAGGGGGCGGACACTGGCTTGAGTGTGCTTGTAACCTTTGGCAAGTGTGGGATGGTCCCGCTTCATCGCGGGGTCTCCCTGGAGGCTTGCCGTCGGGCTGCTGGGCAGCGAGTCTGTCTGGATTGGGCCTCGCGTGGCGGCGTGGGCATCTCCGAGAGGATGAGGTGCCTGGGGGTTGCGTTTCGTAAGACTGCTTCTGTTGCTGCAGAGGGAAGTCTTCCTGCTGTGGGAGCCGTGCTCTTTATATTTTCATTGTCGATCTGCTTGATATAGTCTTGTCATAGTAAACTGTTTGGAATGAAGAATGAACAGGGTTGTTCCTTACAGAAACATGTTGCTTGTACTGGGAGTAGTGTTCCTCCCTTTGAATCAAAAGGTGTTGGCTTTAATCAAGTGCATTGCCATCCTGAAAGTTGTAGGCAAGTCCTTTCTGACTGAGACGTTGAATCAGTGGCAGAGCAATAAATAAGAAAAGCAGATAGTTCTTTGGGGTGACTTAGCCTCGAGAGAGTCGTTACCGAGAGCGAATGTCATAGTTTAAAATGACATGTTGCTCTAAGACAAGGCAGAGTTAGGAAGCTCTAAATTCCCATTCACATCAATAGTGGAAACTCAGCAGCACTTTGGCCTAGTGGGACAGAAGCTTTAAGACCACAGCGGCCCTGAGTGCTCAATACTTGAGCCCTTGGTCCAGTTGAAATGGCAGCTGCAACAATGCAGGACTGTGTTTGAGGTAGTGTTGGCATATGGGAGAAGTTTTTTTTTTCCTTTTTGTTTTCCTTCAAGCAGCAGAGATAAGATTTCCCCTGCAGTTGTTAATTTGACTAACAGCCAGGACTGTCAATAACTTCTGGTTTGCTTGTTCTTGAGTGTTTCTTATCTGCAATACAGAAGGCCAGCAATCTTGGTTAGTAAGAGAGGCTTTTGTATGGATTTCTTTACCAAGAAGCTTTTTTGGTTTTGAAAACATAAAGGTTTCTGTGTGGACAAATGCATCACTGCTTTCTAGGTGTAGGAAGGAATGTGTGAAGAATGCTAAGCAAGTCAGATTACAGACGATGCTGGTGATTCTGACTGGATAAGCTCACAATATGCATGTGGTGTCGTAATGGGGTGTTTAAACCCACTGTGTTTTAAAAAAAAATGCATATTTTGTTTTCCCTGCCCAGATTACAGGCCCTGATAATAAAGGAATATATAAAGGTGATCGAGAGTCCAGTGGAAAATACACGTTTGCTGCCCACATGGATGGAACTTACAAGTTTTGCTTTAGCAACAGAATGTCCACCATGACTCCCAAGATAGTGATGTTCACTATTGATATCGGGGAAGCTCCAAAGGGGCAAGACATGGAGACAGAAGGTGAGGAAGACTCTTGGAAAGATACTGGCTCCATTGCAGGAGCTTTTTTCCTGCATGCATGACTTTTGAATATGACCAGGATTCTCAGAATCCCTGTGTCCTCAGGCTGTCTAGGTAGCTTTTCTCTTGCACAGCTAAAAGGGATAAGGATGTTTTTAGAGCTCATTACACAATGTAATGCAAAATCACCAGGGAATCACTTGGCCATCTGCAGAAACTAATGCTTTCATCCTTTAGTCTGTTCATTGGTTTCATTCTCCAATTTCTAGTGTGCTCAGCACTACATAGACTACTTCAAGTTGAGCCCTTGATAAATGTACTAATATAATATTTTTCTCTGAGCCATGTAATTTAATGTTTTATCTGCAGCCTTTTGTCCTGTACTTGTGTTCATCTCTTACACTTTTCTCTAGGTGGTGGAGATACCTGGGATGGTATGTGTACTGCTTTTTGAAAGCTCATTAGCATCTTGTCTTTTGCATACATTTATTCACTAACAGCTAACGTTTGCTCTGTAACATTTGTTTGTAGCATGAAAACGTCTTTTTAATAAACTACATAAAAGGTCTGATTCTGAGCAATGCTGAGCACCTGCAAGCTTCCATCAAGAGGTTTATACCTTTAGCAGCTCTTGGGATCAGGTCCTTGAACTGTCTGTGACAATTTGTCTTCAGGTGGTTATTTGTGGTTAACAGAAGGCTTAATTGGGAGTTTTAGGTGAACTGAAAACACTGAACATCCAAGATTACTGGATGTTTTAGATGATGTTTCCTTTATATTGCTAAAAGGGGTCTTGAGTAATTAAAAGTTTTTGAAAGTAATAAGCTTTTAAGTCATGAATTATCAGTTATGTTACTAGGGGGAAAAAGAAACCCTGTCACTTGCTGTGAAAGAAATGAATGTATTGGTTAGCAAGTTACGAAGTTGTATTTAGCAGTCACTAACTAGCTAGAAAGGCAATACGTTCCTGGTTTCCATTTTGTCAAGTAAATAACTGTGTGCATTGTGTGCTTGATACCGCAAGTAACAAATTCCTAACTTGATTATTTTTTCAAAGGCTCATTTAAGTATTAGAGTCTGGATGTATCTGCTGTAGATATTAGTGTAACTTGGAAAATTTTAAGGCAAAAGGTTTTTCTTGAGTATATTTTTTCTTGAGTGTGTTTAAACACTCCCTGCAACTGTAATTTCTTCTCTTACTAATAAACTGCTTTTATTGCAGTGGACAGTTGGCCATAAAAATAAGGGATTTACAGTATTAGCAAAGTCAGTGTGGCTTATACAGCAGTATAGATTTTAATTGCCTTGAGTGTTAGCCTCTGGGTTTCTTTTTTTACTGTTCCCCGTAAGGTGTGTATCTTGAATAGTTTTATTTTCAGAATATGAACTCTAACAGTTTATTAATTAAAAGATAATGAGAAAGCTTCAAAGTAAAGTATGGCCCTTTGGTGGAAAATATCTTAGGTTTTGTGATGTAAGAGAGCTGATTGCCCCAGGGTATGTCTGTGGAATGATAACTTGAACTTCTTTTGTTGCTAGAAAACTTTGGAAATCACTTGTGTAAGTTATAAATTTAGAAGTGGACAGTTCTTTGTGCATAAATATGTTTAAAAGATCCTGTGATTGGTCACTAAATCTTAGCTATTTGATCCTTCCAATTGCTGAACTACCTCAAGCTAGTTTACTATCATGGGTTTAGTATTTTCTTCCTTTTCTGATTTCCCAAGATCCCAGAACCCGAAGCCAGTTACTGCCCTCTGCCAGCCCCCTTTGGCATTGTTTCTGCTGAATGCTGTGCTTCAGCTAAACGGAAAGATCACAAGATGTGAAATGTTGCTTCAGAAAGTGATCTCATGTTGCCAGCATCATGATCTTAAGCTAAATTCTCAGTCATTCTATTTTTGCAAGCTTAACAACTGGGGAAGGCTGTGATGATTGCTTGAAATACACTGGACAACATCAGCAAGTAGGTAATAGAGTGTGTTACTGAGCTCACATGTTCTCACATTCTGTTTTTCTGGAGAAGTGTGCCCGTGCTGGAAATAAATGATCTGTGCTGACTCTAAATTTTGTGTCTTATGCCTTCTAGTTGGGTGTGGAGAACGTTTTCCAAATTATTACAAACACAGAGATGTGTTAGGAAAGGTGGTGCTGTGAAAACTAAACTTGACTTGGCTGTAAGGATAGAGACTTTTCAGCTTTACAGGCTGCATTTTTCAGAACTTCTGCAACAGGAAATTAAGTCTAACCACTGATAGACTTTAACAAATTGGCTTTTGAGTCAATAACAGACTTTCTGATGCTTCTGAAATTATTCCACAGCTCATCAGAACAAGCTAGAAGAGATGATCAATGAACTAGCAGTGGCCATGACAGCTGTAAAGCATGAACAGGAGTACATGGAAGTTCGTGAAAGAATACATAGAGCAAGTATGTGTCTTCTCCCTCTGGTGAATTTCATGTGGTTTTGAAATACAAGTCCATGGAAGCTATTCCCAGTTACTAACAGAAAATGAGAACAAGTTCTGAAAGAACTGCCTGTAAAATAAAGAAGGTAGTTGGTGCTTGCAGTTTACTTCACATGAGAGGAAAGCAAATTTAATGAATCTTTGCTTAGTTGGTGTAAATGCTGTAGGTCTTTGAGTGGCACATTCATGAGGATATCAGTAATGATGTGGTTCCCATTAAGAGAGTTTTCTTGAACTATTGCCTCATCCTTGAAGTGGGTGTGACTTGAGTTTTAAAAATATTTAATTGAAATACTGCAGATTTGCTGTTATTTCCAAGAAGAGAATAGACTGAACTCTCCAGTTACAGCCCTTGCTTTCTGAAATACAGCTTTGGAGTATGACAAAGTGCCGAGTGGTACCTCAGGGGAAGGCCAGTGAGAATAAAGGGCAAATATTCTTAATGTGAAAATGCTTTATACTAAAGCACTGGTCCCTCAACCTTTTGATCTCCAGTTTTAGGACTTCTGTTGTTAATGGTCTGAAGTAAGAAAATGCTGAATTTTTCAAACCAAAGATGATGAACCTTTAGAGATTAAAAATTCCTCACTTGACTTGGAAACATAACCATTACTTGAAGAAGCAAGTGCTAGTTAAAAGCTGTCTGGGCATTTTGAAGGTGGGCAGAGTAGAGAAAGAGCTGCAGTGGATGTCCAAAGTTGAAGTTATAACATCTTACATAGCACAGTTCAAGCTGTTCAGAAAAATCTTCCCTCTCAGTTCTCAAATCTTTTCTCTAAGGCTGCAGAGTCTTGTTGTAATGACATAATACACCTATCAGTAGTGGATGTGCAGTGCTTCGGTTCCAGTGACAAAATGTGGTTTAAGTGCTTTGTTCCTTACTTGTGTCCTTTTTTTTTTCCCCCAACAGTTAATGACAACACAAACAGCAGAGTGGTTCTTTGGTCATTCTTTGAAGCTCTTGTACTAGTTGCCATGACACTGGGACAAATCTACTATCTGAAGAGGTTTTTTGAAGTCCGAAGGGTGGTTTAAGAGTACTTTTCTGGTCCCGGATTTCAGTTCTCTGTCTACCAAACATCCTGGTCACAAAAAAAAAAAGAGTCATTTAGTTTCTGAACCCTCCTTACTGAACTGTAAAACTTATTTGCTTCTGTTCCTTCCTAGTTAAAAAATGAATTGTTTTTATATATCTTCTGTAGCAAAAGCTGTGCTGAAATCTTGTCACTTAATTGGCATAACTTTTTCACTTAAATCTGCCTATTCTGTATGCTAAGCGAGGTCCAAGCAAGCTGCAAATGCTGTAACTCAGCTGTAGTAACAAGCAATGTTGATGTCTCTTCTAACATTTTTTCTTTTCCCTGGTTTCACAAGTACTTGTAGTTCTATCTAGGGAAACGGTACAAAGCCCTAACATGACTGTTTGCAATTTTGACATCTTTAACCCTGCAGTAGGTGTTACAAAATTGAAAGAATCCCTTTTTCACTTACGTAAACTGCCAAGGAGAAGTGATTGGAACTTTATGTTGATAATGAACAGAAGACAGCTGACCACTTCCCCTCTAGTACTCACACCTAGTTGCTATTTGAAAGGAAGTTTTCAGTAACTCTCCTAACTACATCAACTTTTTTCCCAAAGCTGTTTTAAATTTAACAAGTTGATATGAAAGTATGTTTTCTGCTCATATCTGAATGTTTTTAGTCTTTCACAGGTTTCCTATTGGAGCCAATTGTGTGCAGTGTCTTGCAAACCGTAGTTAACCCTTTGGTTTCTGCAGGTCCAAAGCTCAGACTGTTGGCGCTGCTGCAGAACGCAATTAGTGCTCAGGAAACCTGGACTCCTGATGCCAAAGGGTTAATGAATCTGGGGGTTTCTTGCGATGCTATGCAGCCCTTGTATTTAAGTTAAGTGGCAGTTTCTGATCACAATTAGCATAATGCTAACTACCGTCACGTTTTCTTTTTTCAGGCACATGTAGATTTGGTTTTGTATAAAGTTCCTTTCCTCAGTATCTATGATTGGTTTAAAAATTAAAGAAGCGTCTGATGTGGGTGCTGAGCCAGGATTATGTTGTGACTGATGTATATTAGTTGTAATCATTTTTGGGGTGGGGTGGGGTCTTTTCCAGGGGGGAGCCTCTACAAGTAACACACAACAGTTTTGTACAATTAATTTAAGATTTGTTACAGGTTTTCATGTTCCAGGTAAAGTTTTTTCAACCTTGGGCAAACACTTGCAGCAGTTCTTCGGAAAGGTGGCTCTTACACCTTATTGCAACTGTTGTGTGCCAATATTTTTGTGTAAAACACTTAAACCTGAATTCTAAGATGTACATTTAAAAATTGCTTGTGAATCTAATTATGACCCAGGTTCGATAAATAAACAAATTCTTTAAAAAAAAAAAAGCGTGGATTTTTTTTTTTTAATTGTTGTTGTGATATTTTAAGGAACATGTAAAGCTTTTTAATAAAGTACCTCTTAGGATATCAGGAAATAATCAAAATTTCGTTCTGCTTTAGAGGCAGATAGAAGAAGTTGCAGGTACTTCTAAACTTGCATCTTTGCTGCTCTGCTTTGGGACAGCTGTTGCACTGTTACGTGTGACCCACAGAAGTACTTAACCATCATGAAATGCCAACATGGTGAAGGTTAGAAGGGACCTATGGAGATCTACTCCAGCTTCATGGTGAAGCAGGATCACCCACAGCAGCTTGCCCAGGTCACAGTGTCTCCAGAGAAGGAGACTCCGCAACCTATCTGGGCAGTCTGCTCCAGGGCTTTATCACTCTCGCAGTGATAAATTTCTCCTCTTGTTCAGATGGAACCTGGATTCCAGTTTGTACCTGTTAGCCTTTCTCCTGTCTCTGGACACCACTGAAGAGGCTGTCCCCATTCTCTTCTTCCTCCATGCATTAGATATTTATATACAGTGATAAGAGAAGAGACTATGGTAGGCTACTTGCCATAAAAATACTATTTTTCGGTTGTGTTCAAAAGGTGGTTTAGTTTTCTTTCAGGGGAGCTAAAATCCCAGTGGAGGTGGGTGGTGGCAGCAAGGCCGAGGCCGGAACCAAAGGGCCGCGGCCTTGTTTCCGCACGGCCCCCCGAGGCTGGCGCGCGGGTGAGGCCGGGCGGCGGAGCCGGCTCAGACGCCCGTCCAAGATGGAGGCGGTGACCGAGGGTAGCTGGGAGTCGCTGCCCGTGGCGCTGAGCGCGGGTGTGCTGCAGGCGCTGCGGGAGCTCGGCTTCGCCCGCATGACACCAGTGCAGGTGGGTGTCCTCGGGGAGCGGCCACAGCCCTGTGGCTGTCCCGGGGAGGGAGAGTATGCGGGGGGAAGGAGAGTGCGGGTGGTGTTGGCAGCGCCTGGGCTAGCCCGTGCCGGCCTGAGGAAGGAGGGTGCGGGCGGTGTCAGTGTGTTCGGTCGCAGCCCCGAGGCCGCCGGACAGCAGTTGCTGGATTCTGTAGCAGCGAAAGAAGTTGTAGCCCATATCTGTCTCGCAGACCATGCCTTTCCTGTCCCTATCTCTGCTGGTGGAACGTTTACAGAGAGCTTTGATACCTCTTAGGGGGATTTAGCCGTTGTGAGATTTACTTCTACCGTCGCCAATTCAACTGTGCGTGCGATGTTTTCTCTTTTTCAGTCTGCCACCATTCCCCTCTTCATGAATAACAAGGATGTGGCTGCAGAAGCGGTGAGTGCTTTTTCCTGGTGAAGTTCATTGCTATTTTTGGCGTGTCTCTGGAGCTGCAGGAGGGCTGACTCTCTTTCCCTTCTCACAGGTAACGGGCAGTGGCAAAACCTTAGCATTTGTAATTCCCATACTGGAAATTCTTCTTAGGAGAGAAGAAAAATTAAAGAAAATGCAGGTAAGATAAGTTCTGAAGGCCTGAATATATTTCTATGATCTTCAAACAGGATTTGAGGACTTCAGGAAAGGTGACAATAAGGAAAATTGCGTACACATATAATGACTGCTCAGCCATTTGGTATAACGACAATGATGAACTTTTTACTACTTAAAAATAAAAAGCTTAAGTGCTTTATTTTCACTTAGATACAGCTTCTTACTTGACAGGATCAAAACAGTGTTCTGAGCTGTTAGAAAAATGTGTAAAAATGCCAGATCCATCAATGTACTGCAAATATGAATCTTTGAGTGCCTTTTGTCACCTGTTGGCTTCGAATACATTTTAATGTACAGAGAACGTATGTTGTCATTTGCTGTCAAATACCATTATTAGGTACTGCTCTTTGAGCAGAGGTGTTTTGCACCTCTGTCATAGGTATGTCCTTTCATTTTGTAGTCTTTGTGGAAATGTTTTGTCTAAAACTGGGATCATAAACATAATTCATATTTGTTTAGCTTGTAGGGAGAGTTTTTTCCAAATCTTTTTCCTGGTCTGTTATTTTCCATAAACTCCTTTTGTTTTTCCCATGCAGGTTGGAGCTATAATTATCACCCCAACAAGAGAATTAGCTATTCAAATTGAAGAGGTGCTGTCACATTTCACAAAACACTTCCCAAAGTTTAGGTGGGTGAATTTGAGGCTTGTCAAGACCGTAGTTCCTTTTTCCTATTTCTGTTATTCGTAAGACAGATGAACTTAAAGATGACCTAATTCTTCCTGTTCTATTGTTTTAGTCAGATTCTTTTAATTGGTGGTAGGAATCCCATGGAAGATGTTGAAAAGTTCAAAGAACATGGGTGAGTTCTTGTTAGCCATTTTTACTAATGCCTTGCAGCTGTTTGTTTTCTCTGCATCTTTGGGGCTTTACAATTAGGGCTGGTTCTAAACTTTCATGGTACAGTATGAATATGTTAGGGAGTGCAGTGAGGAAATAGGGAAGGATCATGTGTGAAATCGGTACCATTTAGATGCTGTTTGGGTGAAGAGCAGTGTGCCAGCATGGAGAGTTGAAAAAAGCCTTCACTGAATTTTTCATTTCTTTCTTGTAAAAGTTGTATTAGCAGTAGGCTCTAATGAGATTGAGATCCTGCTGATGAACAGTTTTCTGAAACTGTTTGGTGCTGATAATGATGATGAAGTCTTGAAGCAACTATATCTGCCTCTGGCTTTTGCACGGGGCTATCAAATGCTTCTTCTAACTGATATCTGAGTATATTCTCTACTTTTATTACCACAAATGATATGCTTTTATCTGAGGGCTTTTTGTCCCATCAACCACTGAAATATGAGTACAGTCAGAAGTGACAAACTGAAACTTTTATTGAGGAATACGACTCGCTTGTATGCAGGTTTGTGCTGTGACAATAGTATTAGCATAACTGGGTTTTGCCTTGCCCAGTTACAAAGTCATTGTGTATCTTGTTCACAAACAGGGGGAACATCATTGTAGCTACACCAGGTCGCTTGGAAGATCTATTCAGAAGAAAAGCAGATGGGCTGGACCTAGCAAGTTGTGTGAAATCTCTTGATGTGTTGGTTTTAGATGAAGCAGACAGACTCCTAGATATGGGCTTTGAAGCAAGGTATTTAATTAATAAGTTCTAATATAATAATATCTAACTATTAATAATAATAACTTCTGCAGTCATAAATGAATTTGTCTGATTGATGTGACTGACCATGGCCTACAGTGACCTTTAAAGTTAGATTTGTTCAGTTTGGTTCTTTTACCTCTCTTTACTCTGCAAACTACGTAAAGCAATTGCTAAGAAGGGAAGAAAATAAAGAAAAGTGGATCCTTGATGAATACAGAGTTTACAGTTTCTTTTTCCTAATGTTTATTATCACATGCTATGTTAATGTCTGATTGACATTTACTCGTCAGAATGGCTTAAAACAGTTGAACAAAGCTTTGATGTCCCTTATCTCTTGCTCTCACCGTTATCAGTTAACTATTTTGTTTGTAGAATCTTGCTCCCAGTGATTAAACTTCTTTCTGAGGGAATTTGTGGGACAGTTACATTTTGCATATGTTTACTTGCAGTTTAAATGCCATTCTGGACCTTTTGCCCAAGCAGAGACGGACAGGGCTCTTCTCAGCAACTCAGACACAAGAGGTGGAGAACCTGGTGAGAGCAGGTCTCCGGAATCCTGTCCGCATCTCGGTGAAGGAGAAGGGAGTGGCTGCAAGCAACACACAGAAAACTCCAACACGCCTGGAGAACTATTACATGGTGTGAACCTCTGTGCTTTATGATGGTTTCTTGTTCTCTGTCTTTCTTCCTTGATTCTATCAGTAAGTTTCTAAGGCTTGGCTAGTTAGGGCCATGTTAATAGAGGAAACAAGTCTCAAAACATAAAGCTCTTGCAGGTTCTCCAGAGCCTGGTAACCAAGCTACGGAGAAAGATCGGAATTAGCAGCCCTGTGAGTTTTGTTTGGCCAGACAGGAGCTGTAACCCTAAATGAGCTGCAGTGCTGTGGATCCTTGTCCTACTTGGGGCAAAACTTTGGCAATTACAGAGAAACGGCAGAGAGGAACCTGGGAAAATGAGGGAGTGGGATAGTGGCTGAGATGCGAAAACTGGGAGTTAAAGTATTAATTTTGTTTAAACTAAGATGCATCAAAGAGTGGCATTGAATGTGATGGACTGGGGGAGAATGACAGTATTAAGAAATTATGCCCATAGGCATTGTTCAGTACAAATTGAAGGGACAAGTGGGTAGATCACTTCTTTATCAAATCCACTGATTTTTTTTCTTCCTGATTGTATAGATCTGCAAAGCAGATGAAAAATTCAATCAGCTGGTGCATTTTCTTCGTCAGCACAAGCAGGAAAAGCATCTTGTATTTTTCAGGTAATTCTGTTTGTGTTTCATTGTGAGCAATGTGGGATTTCATTATTTAAATTCCAAAGCTGGGCCCTGTGACACACAACTGTTTTAAAAGTGATTCATTTGAATCGTATGTGTAGAATAGAGAGATTGATTGTAGCTTCCTACCAGGATTGTGTTGAACTTAAAAATACACATAGTTCATGTTTTATGTAGTAAAGAAAGGCATTACAGGTGTTAATTATAAAAATGATGTACAGTTCTGGACTCCCCGGTTCAAGAGAGACAAGAAACTACTGGAGAGAGTCCAGTGGAGGCTGCAAAGATGCTGAGGGGCCTCCCTCTGAGGAGGAAAGGCTGAGCTACCTGGGACTGGTTATCCTGGAGAAGAGCAGCCTGAGAGATCTGCTCAATGCATATAAATATTTGAAGTGAGGAGTCAAGAGAATGGGGCCAGACTCTTTTCAGTGGTGCCCAGTGATAGGATAAGGGGCAATGGGCACAAATGAACCCAGGGTGTTCCACCTAAACATGAGGAAAAAATTCTTTGCTGTGCAGGTGATGGAGCCCTGGAGCAGGCTGCCCAGGGGGGTTGTGCACTCTCCCTTTCTGGACAGGTTCCAAACCTGCCTGGACATTGTGATCCTGTGCAGCCTACTCTGACACTACTTTAGCAGAGTGGTTAGACTAGATGATCTCCAGAGGTCCCTTCCAACACCCACCATACTGGGATTCTTGGCTCTAAATAAAAGTAGGCACAAGTGTGTATTTTGGAAAGGTCTTGGACCATTCTCATTTGGCTGTCTAAACCAGATTAAAAATGCAGCATAATCTTTTGCTTTTATGTCTGTTTTTATCACAACAACAGCACATGTGCCTGCGTGGAATACTATGGGAAGGCTTTGGAATCCTTAATTAAACAAGTGAAAATCATGAGCATCCATGGGAAAATGAAACACAAGCGTAACAAGATTTTCACCGCGTTTCGGAAGCTCCCAGGGTAAGAACATAGGGATAGGCAAAACCACGCAGAAGCAGAAATTTGAAGGGATGTGTATTTCTGTCTGATAATGTTCTGACAGTGATGTTGTTTGTGCTAAGGAGAAGGATGCTGCTAGCTGGTTGTGAATGTATTTAAATACATGTGGTAGCATGGAAGGTGCAGGGACATGGATTTAGGATATCCTGCAGCCTTGGACAAATCCTGCAACCTGAGACCCTCTGAAATTTGTGCTGCTTGCTGGCCATATGAAACATGATGAAGCCCATTTTGCAGTTGCTGTTTGTGCTGCTACAATGTGGGGACATTGTAGCATCACATGCTATGGCCATTAGCTTTACTCATAGGGAACTGGTAGTGAAAATAACCTTGTCCTTATGAGTAACCCAGGGAAACCCAGGGTGATGAACGAGGATTTGGTAACACAGTGATGTAATTTACCTGCAGAAAAGTAGTGTCAGATTTTCAGGGTGTTGTTAAGAGGCTACTGCCTCGTTAGCTCTCATTTTTACTGTACGGGACCTTAGTTTTTACTTTTGATAGTGTAAGAAAAACAACTGCCAGTAGACTGTAAGAACAGCTGTTTCAAACAGCATGCTAAAATTCAGCCTCTTCAATCTTGTAGTAATATATGTGTAGTGTTATGTCCAACTCTGGTGGATGCAGTGGTGATTTAAAATTAGAACCTGTAACAGAAAATTGATTTTTTTCTTACTGAAGTAATGTAAATCACATTCCTTTTCATATTAGAATACTGTGCAGAATTTTAGTTGGTTGAAGCTTCAATTACTATGTAGTATTTTGTGACCGAAGGTTTTAAAGCATTTTGTTCCCCATTCTGCAGCACAAATGCAGAATACACAGTTGGGGCACACACACTGGCTCTTCTCACATAGCTGTTTAACTAAAATGCACTTTTTCTTCCTCTAGTGGCATTTTGGTTTGCACTGATGTGATGGCCCGTGGCATAGACATTCCAGAAGTACACTGGGTTTTGCAGTATGACCCACCTAGCAGTGCAAGGTACAACTTCAGAGCTCAAGAACCTTTGCTCATGGTAACGTTAATGTATTGTGCAGATGTTAATTGGAACACACACTGCTGAGAATGTGTTGAATTGCTGCCTGGGATTTAATCTGAGTGAAAACACAAACTAAGGCATGAACAAGGGAGACTGAAACATTGCTGTTTTGCTGTGACTGCTGTGACTGAAATGACTATGCATTCTCTGTGCATAAGCCACATGGGTGGTGGTTGCTACTTAAATCTGTGTGAAGAGGCCCTCTGGGCTAAGGTGTTGTGTGAGAATGTAAAAAATATACTGAGAGGATGAGTGAGAGCAGAGATGAGAGTGGGGACGAAGCTTTCTAAGGAAGGGTCCACTGTAGGCTTGTGTGAATGTCACATTTGTGTTTTAACTTTTGCTGTTATCATGCTGCTTTGAGTTCACTCCAACCAGATACCCCTTGTTGTAGCACACAGCTTTAAAAGTTAAGTGGGACTACTGCACATCCCTTGTATGGCATTTTATTGATTCCTGGTGGTCATTGCGGAAGTACATGGCACTCTTGCATTTCCCATTCCACGAGATCTGCCTGATACTTTTATGATCAGGCCGAGCATCTCCTGTTAAGTGAGCTCTGTGTTCTGTTGTTCCAGTGCCTTTGTACACCGGTGTGGCCGGACAGCGCGGATCGGTAATGTGGGCAGTGCACTTGTGTTTTTGCTTCCTATGGAAGAGGCTTATGTTAACTTCCTTTCAATCAACCAAAAGGTTAGTGAGCCTTTGTTCTATCCCAAAGCAGGGAAGGGAAAGGGGACAGGCTTACTGATGAGAGTTTTGACATCAGAATTGATAGAATTTAAGGCCATATGCACAGGAAAGGTTTTAGCAGAAGTGCACAGTTAAAAAAAGACAAGATCTGCTTAGTAATCAGCTGTTGGAACTTGATGGCTCCCAGTGCTCTCTGCTCAGTTTGTAGCAGAACGTGTGATGTGTTGAGTAAGGAAAGGTTGTTCATTTCTGAAAGTGTGTAGACCGGACTTTTCCAAAAGGGCAACACTGGCTTCTATTCTTACTCCCAGCTCTGCCACCAGTTTATTCACCGCACCCTCTGTGCTCATTTCCTGTGCCTGGTCCTGCATTTTTTTGGAGTTAATTGTGTATGTTCTTCAGAGCTCTACTAGTGAAAACCTAACTTGATAAGGCCCAAGATGGTGTTGCCCCTCTCCTGAGTTGTAGTCTGTGCACTCTGCTGGGCTAGGACATCTGGGGCTTAATGGTGACCTGGAATATAGAAATGAGGAAGTAAGAGGAAAGAGGCTCAAACCTCCTTCAGAATTACCTGGGAATGAAGTGTATGAAGTTTCATAATGTGTTTCAAATTGTTCAGCTGAAGTTTTCCTTTGGTTTTGTATTTCTTTTCTGCTTTTCAGTGCCCCATGCAGGAAATGAAACCACAGACAGATGTGTTAGATCATCTTCCAAAACTGAAGGCTATGGCCCTATCTGACAGGGCAGTGTTTGAAAAGGGGATGAAAGCTTTTGTGTCTTATATCCAGGCCTATGCCAAACATGAATGTAACCTCATCTTCCGAGTAAAAGGTAATTCCCAGCAGGGCCTGCCAGCTCCTGCTGTTCTTTTCAGAAAACAGTATTTGGTTGTGGAAAAAAAACAGTCTTCCTGTCCACAAGCTTCAGCTACTGGTTTCTGATCTCAAATTTACTTTCTGTAGCATCAGGTTCTCACAGAACTGTTTTTTCAAGCAACTTGTTTCTTGCTATTTTCAAGAGAAAACATTTTATCAGTGAGTTTGACCAAACTGATACGAACATATGCAAAAGTGATTTTGCATTGTCACTAGTACTAAATACAGAGTGCAAGCAATACAGTAAAGACAGCTTTTGTGACTTAATCTCCTGCTGGATGAAAAGTTCATTTCACTGACTCTCAAATCTTTATTCTAACAGATCTGGATTTTGCTAGCCTTGCCAAAGGTTTTGCATTATTAAAAATGCCGAAGATGCCAGAACTAAGAGGGAAATGTTTTCCAGACTTCACTCCAGTTACTGTTAATACAGACTCCATTTCATTTAAGGATAAAAATAGAGAAAAACAGAGACAAAAGCAATTGGAACAACAAAAAAAAGAAAGAGAGGAAAATGGAGGGAAAAAGAAGTTCATAAAGAACAAAGCCTGGTCAAAGCAGAAAGCCAAAAGGGAGAAGAAAAAGAAAGTAACAGCTAAAAGGAAGTGTGAAGAGGTAAATTTTGCCTGCTTTATGAATCTGCATGTGATTGCTGTAGTGTAGGAATGTGCTATCAAGTGGCAGAGAGCTGTGGGGGTTTAGTTTGGTGGAAGTAATGACTGTAAATTGTCAGGACCTTGGCAGGCAAATCATAAACAAAATTACAGAGCAGCTTTCAAAAGCCAAACACTGAAACAACTTTTCAGCACTCTTGATGCCAGTCAGCAATGCTGCCAGCATGGGTAGCAGAGATTTTGACGTCTCAGAGGTCCAGCTGTATAGTAGGGTAATGAACATCACTTACTATTTATTTCTTGTTGCTTTTCTCAAGTCTCAACAAGTGTAACTGAGAGTTAAATAATTTTCTAGATGAAGGTGGAATTTTATTTCCTGTTTGCATACTTGTGGCAAAATGTGTTGTAAACTTCTCTTGTGTTTGAAAATATGATGAGGTTGTGTTTAATTTGTTGTTTTTCACCTGAAAACAGGGCTCTGACATTGAAGATGAGGACATGGAAGAGCTGCTGAATGACACAAGACTCTTGAAAAGATTAAAAAAGGGAAAAATCAGTGAAGAAGAATTTGAGAAGAGACTAACAGGCAACCAGAGTAGACTTAAAGCAGAAACTGTTGCTGACTTAGAGTCTGAAGGCTGACAGTTATTCTAACATTGCTTTTACACTAGAATCCTCCCTGTTTCAATAAAACTGTATTTTTATAACAAAATAATGTTGCAGAGGAAAGAACTGATCTAATTTCTCCAGAGACCTGGTGTCCATGGAGACATACAGACAACCTAAGAGCACCACTCGTGTGGTATGGCAGGAGTAGCAGCTTTCCCTTACCAGCCCTGTGCATGTTCTTTTTTCAGGGACATACCCCAGATCAGTAAGTCACAGTGTACCTCAGAATAAGTCTGAACACAGCATAGGGTATTTTATTTTACAACATCAAAATACTCCACCCATCTCTGAAATAATTTATTTTAGGTCTTTAGAAGCTGTAGTAATTTGCAGATTAGTTTTTTTTCAGTAGTGGTCCATCCACATGTAATCTTTAGCTTTAAAATCCCAAGAAGGCTGATAATTACATGAATCCTTACAATGTCATCTCCTTATCATGTTCATGTAACTTGTATGATCTTCCAGGTTCTTACAACTGTGTCAGTTACTGAAGAAGATGATATATCCCATACACTGAGTCCTCTATTACAGATAGAGTTTAATAAGTTCATCACTGACAGCTGATGGAGTTAAGACACCAAGGTCTGTAAACAGTAAGGTAATTAGTGATGGTGATGTGTAGTCAATCCAGGGATGCTCCTCTGTTAGATTCTGACTTGTTTTCAGAGTGTCTGCTTTGTACTAGAAGGAAAGAGAGACCATGAGTTATTACACAACTGCAAGTTAAAAGCTCTTTTGTAGTCACAAACAGATGTTTGTGGTACAACTGAAGGAAGTCAGTTGCTTTAACATGAGGCCCGGACTGGTTAGACTAGATGCTCAGCTGCTGTCACCTTGGCCTCAGCTGCTGTATCTTGTGTGTAAGGTACAACTCTGAAGTGTACATTCTAAAGCCCAATTCTGAAGTGTACTGATTTAACTGTTTCTTGCCTTCAGCTGCTCCTGTGCCTCAAAGAAACCACATCAGGAACCAAATGTTAAGACAAATTTTGGTTGTGTGGCATGTGATTGTTACATGAAGTAACTCCATATTATGTGAAGGAAACTGTAGTTGAGAGATCTGGATAAATGAATATGCTTAGATGAAAAATTTTGAGACATGTAAGTGTGCATCTTAGCTGGCTAAAAAACAACTTGCATTTCTCTTACCTTAAACTTATCTGGGACATCCTGCTGATTTAGAGGGAAAAGCCTTACAAACTTGAAACTTTCTGCTACCACATAAAATGGCTTATTCTGAGCTTTGGCGCACACAGCTATTTGATTAGTGCCAATCTGTGGAGACAGACGGAAAACAACATGCAGATAAGTGCTAGTGTGACATAATATTGCCCAGTTTCCAACAATAATAGACGTTTACTGGATAACAGCCAAACACAAGAGACTGCATTCTTCAAAGAAAGGGAGAGTTTACAGAATGATGTCATAAATTTGCTAGCTCTTACCTTGTTAATAATGCCTCCGCTTTCAACTACACCTTCAGCACCAACTAGCACCAGGTCTACTTTCTCCATAATGTAGCTGTTCAAAGAGAGGAGGGAAAAAAATCCCAAGTCTTACAGGGTAATATGACACATGATTTGCTGAATGGAGCTCAGTGATTCAAAACAGTCTCACTGTGTAAGTGCTGGAAGAAGCTGAAATCTGACTAGAAATGATATGGTTACAGGAACATGGGTGCCTGTGCTAACATACTGATGACACTGAAGTGCATCCCTGACCAACGAGAAGATGCTCCTCAACCATCCTCCCTTTCTTTACATCCATCCAACGTGTTTTGTTAACTGAAAATACAGATCTAAAAAGGAAACAATCAACCAAGTGATTTAATAGACTTAAGATGTGAAACAGAGCTTGTAGACTTGTCCACTAAAGCCACTCTCTTCCCTAGACAGAGAGGCCTTGGTGAGCACACTGATCCTGGAGGCAATCTCTCAAGCATTGTGCACTTAAGAACTGTGGTTCAGATGTATTGTAGTTTTTTCTTTCCTCAAGTTTTAAACTTAGACTAAGCAGTGGTAATTTAGCAAGTAGCTTAAGAAATCCCCAACTGATAGCACATATGCAAATGAGGAAAAAAGGAACCTTTTTGCACAGCACCTTCAGATCTTTTTACAACTGTCCCCAAGTTCTACACTCCAGCCTGACTCTCTTTTTCATTCTAACACTCAGGCACCAAATACCTGTTTCGTAGCAGACATCCTCTCCTCGTCCTGCACCTGAGAGTGTAACTTGTTTAGCTTGTTTGATGACTATGACCAATTAATAACCTCTGTAGTTTTAGCATGCTTCTAAGAAACTTACATACAAGACTATCAACATGAAATTGTGATGAATGTTGTTAAGCTTTACTGATCACACTCACCCGACTGCAGCATCCAGAATCACAGTCACTGGAATGTTCAGCTTCCTCAGGGCTTTTGCCATTTTTTGCCTATTAAAGTAAAATAATGTCTGAAGCTTAAAAGACTTTTCTTTAAAGATAATGCTACAAAAATATTGTCTGAAAGACTGAAACCCATGACTGCCTATGTTCTCTTGCCTGTTTTTTTTGTTTACAATGCACCCTCTAACAGAAAATAAGTTCTTGGGTAGAATAGAAACAAATAGATTACAACAAACCAAATGAAAGTCAAGTCAGTTTGTTTTAGTAGTCAGGAACAACAGCTATAGAAATATGAGTCAGTGAACTATTACTAAAATGACAGACTGCCTTAACTGTCTCAGATTTTCCATCAACAGGGTGTGAGAAAGAAGAAACAAAAGTACAGGGTATATTGCTTGAAGTTATTTCAGTGAAGCTGGAAAATTGTATATTCTTGACTGAAAATCCTTGATCCCAGTGACAAACTGGTTAGTAACATGTTATCCATTATGGAGGATTTATTGCTTTCCTTATACAAGAGTACTCTCAAGAGGGAAAGCTTGCTGTCTTGCTGTTGGTAATTTGGCACCTTCAAATAACATTGTTAGCTCCATATTTTACTTTGTTATGCTTAAACTAACACTGATTATTTCAACCTCCTCTCGAAGCAGGCTAATCAGTTGTCTTCCATCTACCAGGGGAAATGTGGGTTGCCTGGCACTGACTGATAGTTTGTAAACCCTTGAGGAAAACCTAGGTAACACTGTAATGACCAAACAGTAGTTTGTTTTTTTTCAGTTGTGCAGAATAATGTGATATATTGTTAGTGATGGTTACTGTTTCAAATGCTGCAAGCAAGCCTAACAGCTGTTCTTAAGGTGTGACAGATTTGATGCTAGTTGTAAGGTACCCTGTTAACCAAGATAAAACACAAGTCAATGAGTACTTGCCCTGCTTGATCTGGCTGTGATTCAGTGACGTAAACACTGAATCGCTTCTTTGACTCAATAGCTGCTTCTAGCACTCTGAGAACCACTCTTGAGTAGGCATGTGTCAGTATTCGCTGCCAAAAAGAAATATTAACCTGATATTACTTTTTGCTGAGTTTTAGGAAACCTTTAATTTTGATAATCATAGAATCATAGAATCATAGAATGGTTTAGGTTGGAAGGGACCTCAAGGATAACCCAGCCCCACCCCCCTGCCATAGGCAGGGACCCCTCCCACTAGAGCAGGTTGCTCAAGGCCTCATCCAGCCTGGCCTTAAACACCTCCAGGGAGGAAGCATCCACAACCTCCCTGGGCAACCTGTTCCAGTGCCTTACCACCCTCACTGTAAAGAACTTCCTCCTAACATCCAGTCTAAATCTCCCCTCTTCCAGCTTAAACCCATTCCCCCTCGTCCTAACATTACTAGACCGTGTAAATAGTCCCTCCCCAGCTTTCCTGTAAGCTCCCTTCAGATACTGGAAAGCCACTATAAGGTGTCCTCGAAGCCTTCTCCTCTCCAGGCTGAAGAGCCCCAACTCTCTCAGCCTGTCCTCATAGCAGAGCTGCTGCAGCCCTCTGATCATCTTCGTGGCTCTAATGGTGTCATGGATTTTACTTCACGCAACTGACCATCAATGTTAAACAATAATGTGTGTCACTTGTATTCTATAAATCATAGGATAGCAAACTACTCTGTGCAATGAACTTTGTGTCCAGCTCTAATGATTGAGCCAGAGGTGATGCTTTTGTGTATTTAAATGGAAACTTGAAGCTGTTACTCCTCAGCACCTCTTAGAACTAGACCACAAGTTAAAAGTTGGGAAGTGAAGAAGTTGTAGCAAAGTGATGGGTGATACTACACCCATGTATGTGTGCAATCACACAATGCTCTTGTTAATGTTGATAAACTCCCCTCCCCTTCTGTTTTCCCATTACTGCAAGCCACAGAGCAGCAAAAGAGTGACTCTGCTTTGGCTACTTACAGCACCATCTCTGATGAAAGGATGACACAGCTTGGCAATTTTGTTCCTTGAGAGAGAGACTTTCCTCAGGAAGATCTCCCCACGCTCAATCATGATTTCTTTGCACTTGGAGTAGTCCTGAAAAACAGCAATGCCATCTGAGAGGCTGGAGAATCACAGAATCCCGGCATGGTAGGGGCTGAGAGGGACCTCTGGTCCTAACCTCTACTCCATCCTCCTGCTAAAGCAGGTTCACCTAGAGCAGGTTGGACAGGATCGTGTCCTGGTGAGTTTGGAATCTCTCCAGAGAAGGAGACTCCACAACCTCTCTGGGCAGCCTGTTCAAGGGCTTCAGCACCCTCGCTGTAAATATGTTTTCCCTGCTGTTCAGATGGGCATGGTTCTCCCAGCGGGCAGCACAGCTGAACCATGGGCTGGTGCCCTTACCGAGTACTCCAGCGAGGTAAGGCTGATGAAGCGCAGAAAGAGCTCTCCGCCGGAGGAGACGGCCACCGAGGAGTCCACTCGAGACAGAGTGTCGATGGCGGCCCGCAGGCTGCTCCTCAGGCCCTGTATGGTCTCTCCTGTGAGAAGAGGCGGAGGTGCGTGGTCAGGGCCTCTCCGACACCACGGGCAGACTCGGAGCAGAGGGGACACACCTTCCCGCCCGGGGCTGAGGGGGACTCGCACCCACCTCGGTCCTGCTTAAGGAATCCCAGCAGCGCTCGGATGGCGGCCACGGCCGAGGCGACATCAGGATCGTCCCTCAGCTGTACCCGAAAAGTCTCGATCAAGTCTGCAAAGAAACGGGGCGCGTCAGGCCAGGTCCGGCCCAGCCGGCACGTCCCGCCCCCCACTCCCGTTACCGTCTGTGCTCATGATCGCTCCGCTCCGCGCCCGGCCCCGCCGCCGCCACACCGCCCGCCTCGCCTGGGCGTGGCGTGGCCCTTCTGGATGACGTCAGGGCTGTCCGGGTGTCATCTCCGGGCGACAGGAGCAGCGGGAGCCTGCGGCCGCAGCCATGAGCGCGGGTGAGGCGGCGGGGTCGCGGCCAGTAGCTGTCGGGGCCCAGCGAGCCTCGGCCCTCGGGCAGGCTGGGCTGCGGCCGCTCCGGTGGCCGGGTTCCTTCTGGAGAACACACATGCGGGCGGGAGCGGGGCTGTGGGGCGTTATCGCCCCTGTCCCTCCAAGCAGCTCCGCCAGGCCCATGGGCAGCCCACGCGGCTCTGGGGTGCCTGGCCGGTGGGTTCCTCATGTTCCCGCCGCCAACTCGACTCTGCCCGGCCTCTCTGAATTGCCAGTGGTCCCGGGAATGCTCCTCAGGGGACCTTCAGTCGCTGCTGTTTGGCCTTCGCACGGAGCCTGGAGTGACGCTGCTCTGTTGTCACTTTTTCAGAGGATGACCTAAACCTGCTGGTTATCGTCGTTGACACCAACCCGATCTGGTGGGGAAAGAAGGCGCAGGGAGAAGCTGAGGTACGGCTTCTCGCTGTTGGTACTGCTGATGCTGTTTTTTGAGGGAAGTTACTTTCTGAAATTCTCAGTAAATAGCCAACAAGTAAGATTTGTCTTTAATTTCTAAACTGTGCTAACTTTGCCTGCCAAAACATGTAATGGGTATTGGAAGGCTCCTTTTAAAATGGCTTCCCAAAGCTCTGTATTAATCAGAGCTTTTTCTCTAAGTATTTCTACTCAGGAACTTCTGTGTCTTCACATTTAAATTATTTTAATTGCTGTTATTTGAGAGTCTTGTTTTAAGTTGCTTAAACTATAGATGTTACTGGGCTATATCTGCTTTCTTTTTCCAGCACTTCACCCTATCCAAATGCATTGATGCAGCAATGGTACTGGGAAACTCACATTTGTTTATGAACCGCACCAACAGACTCGCTGTAATAGCAAGTCACACACAGGAAAGGTAGAGTTGCTTCTTAACAGTGTAAAGATTTGAAATGCAGGTTTCCTATCTGTGTCTTGATTTTCCTGCTGGATCAAAGTGTAGAATTGAAACTAGGTTTAAAATGCGTATTATATCTTTGCCTTAAAGGAAACAACTATAACAGTGTAGGAAAGAAATAATCTGACTTGGTGCCTTTCACAGAACAACACAAAGACTTACAAGATAGAAAAGAGATTTAAACAGACTTAAAAATACATGGAGAGAGAGGATGGTGGAGATGTGGCAGACAGAACAATGGATATGTCAGAAGTTTCCTGTTTAGTGGCTATTTTGCCCCAGATATTCCTGAATCTGATGATATGTCTTCAAGAGCCCACCTGGTATCTATTTGCCAGTTCTTTTAAGAGGTGTCTTGAAAGGCCTGTCGTGATAGGAGGAGTAACAACGGCTTCAAACTAGAGAAGAATAGATTTACATTGGATGTTAGGAACAAGTTCTTTATTATGGGTGTAGTGGAACACTGAAACATGTTGCCCAGGGAGGTGGTTGAGGTCACATTCATGGACGTATTTAAGGTGAGGCTCAACAGGGCTCTAAGCAACCTGATCTAGTTGAGGATGCCATTGCTTACTGCAGAGGGGGTTGGACTAGATGACCTTTGGAGGTTCCTTCCAACCCAGACCATTCTGTGATTCTGTGAAAGGGAGGAGGTGAATATGCATTTCACTCCCTTTTAATGTTAAAAGTATTAACAGTGTTTGAAATTATACTTCAGAGTATCGCTATCTACAGCTGGGTAGATTATGGCATTATTCATTGGACTACATGATCTCCAGAGGTTGCTTCCAACCCCTATCATTCTGTGGTTATGTGACTTTTTTCTTTTTCTTCCAAGGTTAAAGACAAAAGATGAATACTTTGGGTTTCGTCTATTTCAGCCGTTTCTTGTATCCTGGGAAACGTTGGACTTTTGCAGATCTCTTTGGAGATGGTGGTACTTCCATGGAATATAACTGCTCTGGCAGCAAGGATGGAAAATATGAATTGTTAACTGCAATAAATGATGCAATTGCAGAAGAGATCAAAGACCTCATGACAAAAAGTAAGGAAAAGAAAATTCTAGGCTTAATGTGCAAGACTCTTGAGAAGTTGTAGAAACTTTCTTTATTTAGTATGTTTAAAGTAGATGAATTTATTTAAGTGTCTGCTTGACACTTCAGGCCTCTGCATTAATATGGTTTGCCAAAGCTAAAACTTGCAGTACTTGGTATGATGAGGTTCTGCAACTGTTATGTGTAAAATTAACGTTTTCAACTTTCCTTGTGTTGCAGCTGAAATGAGAGGTGAGCAAACAGAAACTCTGTTAGCAGGATCACTTGCCAAAGCACTTTGTTGTATCCTTTTGATGACAGAATCTTCAAAGCCTTTATTTGAAGGCTTTTTCTCATAATAGTAATTATTTTACTATTCCTGTTTTGTAATAATACTCAAAGCTGAAACATTTTATGCTTATGAAAATGAGCATTGACTAAGGTGGGGGATGTGTGGTGTGGATACTGGAGTTGTTTCCAAGAATATAGATTCCTTAATGTCAGTTAATGTAGACATCAACAAGATGAGTAAAGAATTAAAAGGTAATACATCTTCTCCTAGTTTGAACACTATTTGAATGGCAATAACAGAGAGAAATGCACATGTACATGCAAACAAATATGGATCTATTTTGACACACTGATTGTCAAAATTGGCAGTAATAGGTAGAGGTCTACCCTCATTGTTTAAAGTTGCCCCGTTTAGATTAGGCATGGGTGGTGATGAGAGGCAAAGGACTTGATCATTAGTCCACATTCTTACTCTGGCTTTCTATTGCAAGTAAAGCTGAAATTAGAATCTCTTTAGAACAACTGAAGGTTGAGAGGAACTTTTTGAAAGTCACAAAATGCAAAAATCCCCTTCCACAGTAGAGCTGTGGTGAAAGTTGAATTTCTTAATCAGTTTTATTCTTCCTCTTGTCACTTCTATGATCAGGAAAAGTGCTATTTGTACAGATAGTTTTGCAAGAAGCCAGTTGGAGTAGAATTTGTTAAACATTTCAGATTGCTTTCATCAGTCTGAAATGTATAACTTGCAATATGTTTCAACCAGTGAGCTGGTAATGAACAGCTTTGAGCATTTCTTTCCTGATCAATATTTAACTGCTTCTGGACAGTAAATGGGTCTGCTTTCATAATAAGTGTGAATTAGTCCATAGATACTTGTCCCTGGGACTCTAAAAGTTTCATATACATATTTTAACTTAGATGTTTAACTAACGTGTTAGATCTTACAGAGTTTAAGTGGCAAACAAGGTGGCAGAAGCAATGTGGTCATGCATTTCTTTTTTTATTCTTAGCCAATCAAGAAATGAAATCAAGGATTTTGGTAAGAACTTTTGTTGTCTGTTTTCCATTAGTCTTGAAATCTAGTCACATTATGTAGGCTAACAATTTTGAATGGCTTTCTGTAGGTCATAAAAGCAGCAGAAGACAGTGCATTGCAGTATATGAATTTTATGAATGTGATCTTCGCAGCACAGAAACAGGTGAGGCTGCCTTTTTGCATATAAATTACATTTTATTAATGTGCAAGGACAACAAAATTGTTCATTTCTCTTATGGATATGTTCTGATTGAATGCATTCCTGTGGCATTTATATGTGGAGTGTAGTTTGGCAGTGAGAGGTCATGACAGTAACACTCATGAGGCCCCACTGGTCCTAGCTGAATTTGCTTTTCATGCATTTTCATCTCTCTTCTTGCAGAGTGTTCTGATTGATGCCTGTGTCTTGGACTCTGATTCAGGTCTTCTACAACAGGTACAGAATTGCAGTTCTTGTTTACTCTTTGTATTAATTCATAGATACTTGATGCTAGATAGTTGGACATGTCCTTAAGCTCTCTTTTTTCCTTGGTTTAAAGAGTGAGTGTGGATCTGGCACTGTGCAGGCCTTGTGCAGGTTGCAGATATTTAAAATACCCTCTTGATCTCATAAAACATAAAAATCTGATCATGCTCTCTGTTTTCCAGGCTTGTGACATTACGGGTGGCATATATTTGAAAGTGCCACACATGCCATCCCTTCTGCAGTATTTGTTGGTAAGTCATTTAAGAAACACTTCAGTGTGTTTCCTGCGTCAAATGTGAAATCTTACTGACTTCATTGACAAGGCAATACAGTGATACCACTTGCAAAATGCTTTTTCTCTGTTCATGCAGTGGGTTTTTCTTCCTGATCAAGAGCTAAGATCACAGCTTGTCCTTCCACCCCCTGTTCATGTTGACTACAGAGCTGCATGCTTCTGTCATCGAAATCTCATTGAAATTGGTTATGTGTGCTCTGTGTGCTTGTCAAGTAAGTTTATAAATATTTAAGAGTCTTAATACTTACATTCAAATGAATGGTTTAGTGAAAGCAAATTCTTTCTGTTTTCCAGTATTCTGCAACTTCAGTCCAATTTGCAGTACGTGCGAGTAAGTGTTCTTTTTTCAAGGGTGGGTGTGGAAATATGTTCAGTGTACCTGACAGTTCCTTCAGTTCCTTTTTCTATTTTTTTTTTTCAGGACTGCTTTCAAGATATCCTTGCCACCTGTCATGAAAGCTAAGAAGAAGAAATTAAAATTAACTGCCTAACAACATTATGTAAATGAATCATAAACTCCTCCAGTAATTCCATGAAATGGAACATACCTGAGAAATTGATGGCACTTTTGATAGGATAGGAAAAAGAAGTGTATTAAGTGCTACTACTTGTTTCTTAAAGGATAAATATTTAAATCTCATGCCTTCTACACAGCCCTTTAAGTAACAGATTACTCTATTGCCATTTAACCGGTGCTGTTACGAAGTCTGATTTGTAATTGTGAAAGGATGCAGAAGTTACAGCTTGTTGAGAGATATGACCCTGTGAAGTAGAACACTGCAAAGTGTCACACCTCGAAGTTATTTTCAAAGATAAGGGAGCTCTGATTCTTTTTCTGTGCTGGTGCACAGGTAAGAATCACCATTTCTAGTGCATAGGATCAGAACCTTAGCACAGGGACTTCTTGCTTGCTCTCACTAGCTATTTTTGTACCGAAACTGGATCAGTTTCAAAATGAGTAAGCCAGCAGTTTCAGGATGGGGCTAGAATCCACTTTCTTCTTTCTCAACTGGATACCTCTTCATTAATGATTTATTTTTTTTGTGGCAGAACATGAAAGTGTGCTGCGTACTTCTGAGCATGGCTGTAAGTGAAACAGACAAATACTTTCCTCCCTCTAAAAAGTTACTGTATAGTTTGTTTTGACTTGGTGCTAGTAATGGATACATTCCTGAAAGGGATACGGAGTAATTGTTTCCTGCGTAGAAAAAAAGTAATTTTTTTCCCCTGGAATTGTATATAGGAATTTATGCCATGTCCTCATACTTGGGTCAGGTTTTTTGTCCACGTAAGAACTGCGGTGCCAGTCTTTTGCTGGCGTGATTGCCGGAAACCACTGTGCCTGAAGGCTGTATTTATAATTTCCTTTGTTTAAAACGTTTGTAATAAAATCTGTTCTTTTGCAAATGTGTTTAGATACTGCTATCGTTAACAGCTCTTTTTACGGCTGGGCTGTGCAGCTGCCTTGCAGTTTTGTGTAACAGTATGAGCTGGCACTCGCTGCAGTGCCTGAGGGAGAATGTGCGCTGTGTGGAGTTCGGTGGGAAGGTAGAGGACAGGCGAGTCCGGGCTGCCTGAGTTGATTCCGCTTTGGGCGGTGGGGTTGCTGCACAGAGGAGGGGGACGCGGGGCGGCCCAGCCGCGCTCCCCGTTCCGCCTTTCCCGTCAGGCGGCAGCGCTTTCCGCCCTCTGCCGTTGCCATGGCGTCGCGCTGTCGCGGCAAGATGGCGGTCGGGCGGCAGCCGGCGCCGCGTCGCGGCCTTGCGTAGGCGCCATGGCGGCTGTTTCCCTCGGGGCGCTGCTGCTGCTGGCGGCGCCCTGCCTCGGGCAGCAGGCCGGGGACCCCGGTGCGTGGAGGGCAGCGAGAGCAACGTGAATGGCAGCCTCCGCCTGGGCACAGGGGCGGCAGCTGAGGGGAGAGGGCCGGGCGTGCGGCGGCACCTTCCGTGGGGGCCTCCCCGAGTGGGCATGCGAGCAGGTCCCAAGGAACCTTTGGTGCCCCTGGCCAACGCAGAAGTGTTGTTCAGCCACCGCTTTGCACAGAAGGAGTTTGGGAGGGGAAAAGGTGGAACTGCACAGGTTGGACTTCCCAACCCTGTTGCAGTTTCTGAATGAAATTCTAGTGGAACTCCCAACCTGGAGCCCTCACCTTGAGCCTGTGCTCACAGACTGAGGGCAGTAGCCTGTGACTACCGGATCGTAGGTAGTGGCCTTCATGGAAGCAAGAAATTAAGAAGTGTGAACTGAAGTCAGCAAGAAATGCTAAATATGTTACTGCCTGACCTGTGTGGGCCAGTAAGTGCTGCAGGTTGCACTGCTGCATGTTCACTGAGACAAAGATGGTACAAAAAGCTAGAGTGAACCCATTGCTCTAGCATCTTCTGAGAACGTTTATATGATACTGAATATCACAAGGTATTTTTGTTCTATCTGTGGCAATCTGAAATAGAGGAAAGTAAGAACGCAGGCAAAGTATTAAAACCTAAATTTGTCTGACAGATAATACCTTTTTTTTTGGTCAGTATGTGTTAAGATTTGTTTGTTTTTCAGTCTTTCAGCCTTCATTTATCCGTATGTCAGGGCCTAGAGTCAGTTCATTCTTCCTTGGAAATTCTTCAGGAGTTAATTTTTCTGTAATTTCGAGTCCTGTGGATGAAAAGACAGGTAAGAGCACTTCACTTCCTCCCCCACCCCCCCCCTCCCGATAAAATGTAAATAAATACATTTGAAAATGTAAATAAATACATTTGAAAATGTAAATAAATACATTTGAATTATGAATTTTTATTCAATGTTAGAATTACTAGAGAAATGGCAATACATTTAATTTAGTACTTTAATGGCTACTGAAGTAGGAGCTCCAAAGGACTTCTGCTGATTAAGTCTGTGATTCTCCATTGACTCCGTGTCAGTCGGGTCTGTTGGTGTACCTACTTGAAATCACAAGAGAAGTTTAAATGTATTTCTTATTTTCTAGTCTCATCTAAGTGACAGTGCAATCTTTAAATTTTGTTATTTTTTTCCATACAGGAAAATTGCATCTGGCAAATTGCAGTGGAAGTAAAAGAGCTGGTGATTGGAATTTGAATGTAACACGTTTTATGGTATGTAAAATACTGATTCTTCCTTAAAACGGGAAGGATTGAACTGTCATATATTTAAAGGCTAGTGAAATACTAGCAAAATGTTAATGTACTAGCAACCCAGTTTGGGTGTCTTGTCCTTGCCTTTTCCCCTTGACATATCTCTTTGTGTGAATGTCCTCGCTGGAGTTCGCTGAGGTACAGCTTTGACATTAGTGCCTTCTCTTCTTCCTCTCCAGAACTGCCTGTACTTCCTGGCAGGCTGTAGCATCTAAGACATTCAGATCTGGTGGAAGCAGAGAGTAGAAATAAAAAAAAAAATAGTGGTTTTATACAGCATGAGCTCTGGAACATCTGTGTTTATTTAGACTTGCCTTCAGTGTTATGTTACATATAATTCCCTAGGGATTTTATCAGCTCTGCAGCCATTCCAGATTTCAGCTGAAGGGAGCTGTTAAAGCCAAAATTTACTCTTTTTTGGAGTTTGTTCTTTTTTCTAGAATTGTGCATGTGATTTCTGAGGTAACTTAATCTGTGTGCCTGCCTTGAAAAGTTCTGCATACAGTTCATATCCTGACTATATTTGTGTATCTCAGTATCAAGCTCTTTGTCATTCCACTCCTAACAGATGTCCAATTTTAAATGGGAAAAAAAAGCATTACATTGTAGTGCTGACAAAACACAGTGGTACTGAAACTTCTCTTCTAGAAGCCAATGAGTTTTATAAATAGGAGTAATTTAATACAAGTTGCCAAAGCTGTCAAACTCTTATTGTCTTTTTCTTCAGGAGACTTCTGAAGTGACTGTAAGCTTGCCTAGAAACCTACAGTTGTGTTTGCCGAATGCCACTGACTGCTGCACAGCACCTCTCTGTGTGCTTGAAACACTTCAGGTTTTAGCTTGCCGAGATGCAGTGATATTGGCACACCTCTTGGTTCAAGCTGAGATATATGCCAACTCTTCCTTTACAGGAAACGTGTCAGGTAAATGTTTAGATATGCTGAAGAAGAAATGACATTTTGGCAAATTGAGATGTTGACAGCCATAAGAGATACTGAGTCATCATTAGTGGCATTTAAAACAGGGCTTGTACACAGTCAGAACAAACTGCAGTGCACATGGTCTATTTACTTGGACTTCAGTCCATTAATATGAATTTCTCTCTCTTTTTTTTTAATATAGAAAATGCAACTATCATCCCCAACCAGGCATTTCAGCCCTTAGGCTCCTGTCCTTGTGACTTGACAGCTGGAGCTTGTGATGTTCGTTGTTGCTGTGATCTGGTACTTATTTCATATTAAACTTTGATTAAGTGGTTTCAAGATTTCTGGACTTTTTCTAGGGTCTGGGGGGAGAAAGAGGTACTGCATGCTTCAGACTAGATGAGCTAGAGAAGTTGTTTGGGTTTTCCAGTATTTCTAGTACCCAATATGACCTCTCTCCACAAAACTGATTTGATTTAGCTGTAAGTATGGCTATGGTGCCTATGTTAACACAATTACCCTGCTAAAAAGTGACCATTATTTTCCCTTTCAGGAGTGTACACCAGACTTGAAGGAGTTATTCAAAGAATCATGTTTCACTGGAGTGTTTGGTGGGGATGTAAACCCACCTTTCGATCAGCTGTGCTCCTCAGATTCAATGGAATATACCCCTGATTGGTTTCCCTTCCTTTGTGTACAGTCTTCTCTTAACAACACGCCATTTCTTGGCTACTTTTATCACGGTTCTATGTAAGTCTTCAAAAAATTAATTTTCTCAACATGTTCATTAAGTATGCTACTGAAAACATAACCTGCTTTAATAGTGAAAGTTATTTTGGAATTGGAACTTTAACTGCAAATGGAGAAATGTCCTTGGTACTAAATGAGAGCATGGAACATGAAAGCAAGGGTATAATTATTTGTGTGAGAGTGAGTAAAGAAGTGTTTAATTTCTAACCTTGTTTGCAGTTCTACACCCAGAGTTCCTTCATTTAAAATCCCCTTACAAACTTCTCCTGGGAGGCTTTTCACTGGTTACAGACAAGGAGATCCAATTATGACAGAAGAAAATGAGTATTTTGCCATTCCCCAGGTAAACCCTTTGTATTTAGGAGCTTTTGATTCCTCTTGGTGTGTCTGACACCATACTTACTTTTCTGGTAAACCACCTGCAGCAATCCATGGGCGGACAGTGTGTTGGAAATGCCCCTGTGGCCTATCTTCATAATTTTGACGTCAAATGCCTTACCAGTCTGGCTTCTTACAAGGCAGGACTGCCCCATGATGTGAGGACATTATGTGGCACTGGAGGTATGCTGTATAACCTGTATAACCCTAACAGAAGTGTGTTCTGTGCTTCTTGGAGCTGCTGGTGACAGTAGCTGCATTGTTATCTGGTGGCTGTAGTTCAGCATGTAGGGACGTTCTGTTCCTGTTTTGGGTGTCCTTCTAACAAATGGCCCACTATTTCCCAAGATTTAAAATGTAAGAAGTACGGGGATTTGTCTTTGTTTCCCGTTTATTTGTAACATACTGGTTACAGCAGCACGTGACAGAGCAGCATCTCTCATGCTTTCGTGTTTTCAGGTTGTTGCAGAGCCTTTTTTTCTGTCAAGAGGGTGCAGTATCATCCTTTCAGAATTAGTGAGAAGTGGTTACTTCTCTGCATTACAAAAGCATAAACTCATCTCAAACTCCAGACTGACACTTCATAAACTGATTACCAGTGTGAAGATTATTTTACATTCCATAGCTAATTAATTTTGTGTTTGTCTGTATTACCTTTGTAAGACCCAGAGGTCATTAGCTATGTTCTCAAAATACATGAACTATTTCATCCTTTACCATAACTAATTTTCTAAATAACATTCTCCCCAATTTTTATAACAATAAGGATTGCACTTTGTATGTGAAAATAGCATTATCTGCCTCTCTTATTAGTCAGAATTACTGCAGTGTTTGCTTTTCATTCTCAGACTTCATCAAACAAGACGTCATCTACAGGACCGTCACCAACATGGACAAATTCAAAACTGAAAGTGGTATGTCTCATTTAAAAAATGTGTTTCTTACCTGACCTAGATTATGTAAGAAATAGATGACTTTGATGCTTAAAATGTTTACCTACCACAGTTCTCAGGAGGGATATTTATCTTCTCTAATACTCAAAAAGTAAACTGTTTAACTTACTGTAAAGCAGAAAGTATTTAACTCAACTTTGTTTAAATTGATCAAGAAATAGGCTTCCTTAACTTACATGAAAAGTAATTTTTGAGAAGAAAAAGATAAAACAGAGAAGCCCAGAATATAAAGAATGCTTTTAAAAACTCTCCAGGATGAACTTGCAGATGGGATGGGCAGACTGTAAGCAAGTATATAGATCTCTATTTCGTATGCTTTCATGCCTTTTTAAGAACCTTTTTCTGTCAGTGTAGCAAGTGATGTAGAAGTCCCCAGCCAGTGGGAGGATAATGCAGCACAACCGAAACTAATGGAATCCAGGCTAATGTGTTTTTCCAGGCAGAGATAGCTCCCTGGGAGGGACGAGTCCAGAGAAATTAATCAGGTGGTGATGCACAGTCCCATTCTGGGCTCTTCTGGAGAGATTAAGCTACAAAAGGACTCAAAAGTGCTTTTGTTAAAATATTGATAAGATGAGGAATTGTATTGTCCCTATGTCCTAATGAGGTAGGACTTAAAATTTATTTCCAAAACCATCTATGTTCTAATTTCCAGAATGTTGCCAGAGTTTTTAATGTGTTCTTTTTCAGCTGCTATAAAACAGCTTTCTAATTAGGAGTGCTTTTCATTATGCTCATTTCTTTTCTTCTGCCAGAAAGCCTTCATACTGCTGTGGTTTGGTGTCAGAATGTGACTTTTGCAGAGCATTACACCTTCATTTGGAAAGACAAGAACATAGAGCATGCAAATGTCACAGTCTTCCTTGGAAGCTTATGTGATGGAGGTATCGTGGAATTTCCTTTATGACTTTTGACTACTTTTTCCCCTTCAGCATGGAAATTCTGTGGTAGAATCTCTTATTTACTAATGCTTTTTAAAATGAATTTTCCCTGGACTCCAGAAATAAAAATTTAGGATACTGATTTCCATAAAAGTTGTATTGTTTTGTATTTTCTGTTGCTAATGAAGGATGAAATTTGGTATCCTGCGTAGAGCATGCTTTTTGCTAATTTACTTGTTTCTTGTTTTCTAATTTCTTTTCAGAAATACTGACACAGAGATTCACAGTTAAATTTCTAAGTTTAGAGAGTATTACTCCAGCAGAACCCTTTGGGAATCCAGGTATGAACACTTAATTTTGTTTCTTAAAAGTGAAAAGGAAAAAGAATCCTCCTGTACAGACTATTATCAGAGATGTGGTTTATATCTCATTCATACTTACGTTGCTAGTACCCACCTTCCTGTCTCAATGCACTGCCAATGGTAGTAGCAGTAATTAATTTTTAGGCTTTTGTTATGTAATAATTATTTAAAGTGAGTGTATTTCTCCTGCAATGGAAATGTCTGTTCATTTACTTCAATATTGATGGCATTTATTATTAAAACAATGCCAGTACTCACAGATTCTTATACAGTGTTCACAGTGTACCCTTTTATGTTTAGGTTATCAAGTTGGAAAGCCAGTGAGAGCTGCAAATATGAATGCTTCTGATACTTTTGGAAGCCTAAACATTTGGCAGCCAGGTACTGGCTTGTGAGGTTCCAACTGTAATTAGTGCTAACCTGTTGGGGGTTTTGGTTTGGGTGTTTTGTTTGTTTGGTGTTGTGTTTGTTTTGTTTGCTTGCTTGCTTGATTTTTTTTTTTTTTTTAAAGACATTATTTTAGTTAAGAATTTCTGCTAAATTCTCCTTTTCTAGACTACTCCCTAGCTTTATTTAAACTTTAGTGGGTAAGCTTCTGGGGCCTTCCTGGAAAATACAAGTTGAATGGTCTTATTTCTATTTTTGAATTATTCTACTTGAGGTTTTGCATTCTGTGTTGATTTTTGCACAACACTTGAAACTAACAATTGAAAGGTCAATGCAGGAAGGCTCAAGCAAGTTGTTTTCATTTCTAGCTGGCAGAGGTTTATGTACATCAGCAACTTACACACCAGTTCTATTTGGACTAGATTCACTCTCTGGATGCCTTTTGGAAGTTGGTATTAACGAAGACTGCAGCCTCTTAAGGTGAGCTACATAGGTTGAATTGTTTTCCCCTGCAGCCCTTTTGTTGCTTGTTACTTGATTCTCTGCAAGTGTCTATGATAAGCACTGTTAGGTACTTTTTAGATGTTCATCTATACATTTCAGCCTTCTGTAGCTGACAGTCTCTTTTTAAAAAGAGAAATTATAAATAATGGCTTCACTTGACTCTCTCTTCAAATGAGGAGTGTGTTGGGGTGGAATGCTTTGTCATTTCTTCCCTTCAACAAGTAACTCAATAGTTCAAGTGTGGTTTTGTTGAGTGATAACATCTTTCAGAGAATACTGACCTTATGGTGTAATAATGCAACCCAGAGCTGTAGATAATACAGATTTACTACTTCTGTAATCTTACATTCTTATTTTGCAGAGGAAATGTAACTGAGAAATTGGATTCATTAATACAAGCCACTCACGTTGGAAAGAGGGACAATTCAAGTTACAGTGATCTAAATGATTGGGTGGAAATCATACGTAAGTGAGGTTTGGGGTTTGTATGCCCATACAATCAATGAGAGCATCTCACAACCAAAATGTAATTTCACATGCCTAAAGATACTGATCTGTGTGTCTGGATCCATACATATATGTGTGTACACATGTGCATAACTCATTGTACTTATGGATAATGTACTAGTACGTATTTGGCAATCAGCCTGTACACATATGACTTGATGTTTCATAGTATCATAGTATCATAGTATCGTCAGGGTTGGAAGAGACCTCATAGATCATCAAGTCCAACCCTTCACCACAGAGCTCAAGGCTAGACCATGGCACCAAGTGCCACGTCCAATCCTGCCTTGAACAGCTCCAGGGACAGCGACTCCACCACCTCCCTGGGCAGCCCATTCCAGTGGCCAATGACTCTCTCAGTGAAGAACAGTTCTCTGTTGATGCATTTCTCTTTTATAATATAGAAAAAACATTTTTTTTTTCCCCTGTGTGACCAGTGTTTCTGGTGGAAACTGTACCAGTGGACTATGACAATAATATAATAATGGAAAATGTAATGTATTCCATAACATTCCATTTAAATAACTCCATTCTTCTCCACAGGTCTTGAGCCATTTAATTCTGATACCAATGTTAGCACTGGAAGCTTAAAAGGGATTTGTCCAGATATTCCTGCAAACCTGAACATTCGCATAATCTTTGCTAATGTAGGTGCAGTCCAAGGGATCCCTCGTCAGGAAATCCTTGCTGTGCAGATCAGGTACGAAGAGCTGTGTCTCTGTATGTCTGACACAGAAGTGTTTCACTTTGAGACTTGCTTGCCTAACATATCCAGATTAAATTTTACATACAAAAATGTATGTAATTTTTACATGCATTTATTTGGGCAACCCAGATTCCTTTGATCACAGTCAGGTTTGTCTTTCTCCCTCTGAAATGGCAATGAAATAAAAAAATAATGCCTATAAATAGATAAACTTTCTGCTTCACTGAAATATTAAATAAAATCTGTAGTGCTGCCAGTGGTGGGCAAACACAGGCATTCCATCAGAAAAAAACCCAACATTTTAATTTCTTGTCATATGTTGGAAGTGACAACGTTGTCCTGTGTTCTGGATTATGCCCATGTAGAGCTCTTCTTGACAGCTATGGTAAATCTTTTATTCTTTCCTGAAACATGGAATTTTCTGTTTGACAAACACTTGTTTTTACCCCAAGTCAATCCCAATCAAATCCATGGGCTTTTCCGTCTCTTTACTTCGTTTCCAGACTTTGCAAGTTCTCTCTCTGCATGGTGTTAAAAATCCAGAGATCATCAACCTCCTCCTAAGTACTGTGTATTTGGACCTTTTGTGGTTATGTTTAGACTCTCAGTTTCCATTTCCGGACCTCAGGTAATAATTATGTATATTCTTACAGCTTCTCCACAGTCACATGGCAATTCCAGTGTGGGCTTATCTGTGAGAACATCACCAGCTTTCTTCCTATCACTGCTTCTGTTCAGTTTATCAAGGTGCCAGCTCAGCCACCCATTCCACTGACAAGGTAATTTCTGTATAAATGTTGATGTCCACATTATGTTAAGCAGATGTAACATTAATAGCATTGCTCAAAAGGTTACTTTGTTTTGGTGGAGTACAGAGCAAGAAGGCCTGGTTCAAAGATGTACTGAGTAACCATTCTGTTAGTGATAGGAATATCAAGAGCTGTAAATTACACTGCAGAGTTGTGATTTTGTTTTAACAGGAAAGTTTCTGTATAGTTTACTTGGGTGGATAAGACGTGCTGAGTGAGGCTCCTACACTATCCATTGCCTGAAAATGTTCACCACAAAACGACTAAAAATTACAGAAGTGGAGTAGAAGACAGTCCTGTTTCCACTGAAGGAAAAACAAATCCTAACAGAGTAACAAGAATCTTGTTTAGGTTTTTTGGGTTTGGTGGTTTTTTTTTTTTTTTGGTATTTTCTCTGCAATTTGGATACCATTTCACACTTTTGTTCCACTTTCACAGAATCACAGAATGGTCAGAGTTGGAAGGGACCCCAAATATCATCTAGTTCCAACCTCCCTGCCATTGGCAGGGACACCCTCCATTAGATCAGGTTGCCCAGAGCCTGAAAAACATCCAGTGATGGGGCTTCCACCATCTCCCTGGGCAATCTCTTCCAGTGTCTCACCACCCTTATGTTGAAGAATTTCTTCCTATTGTCTAATCTAAATCTACCCTCCTCTAGCTTGGATCCACTTTGCTGATGTTCTGGTACTGGAATTAATAAACCTGGGGGGTTTGGTTTTGTTTTTTTCCCAGATTTCAGATGAATTATACAGAATTTGACTGCAATCAAAATGATGTGTGCTGGCCGCAGCTTCTTTATCCACTGACACGGTTTTACTCAGGTAAAAATAATAAGCAGTGTGGAATGCCATAGGTGGCCATATTTGAAACAGATGTGCGGCATTTAGTCTGAAAGAATACTTTGTAGTGGGGAATTACAGTTTCTTTTTTAGAAAGCGGGGTCTCATTTTTTTCCTTGGTAATGCAATAATTTCATAATTAGACCTAGTGGAAGGAAAAATTACTAGGAGTACTCTGTGGATAAGATCAACATTTTTTATCTGCTTGGCAGAGAGATTCTTTTCCACTCCCCTGTGAAATTTCTAGGACAAAGGAGAATCTATCCCTTTATGATACTGTTCTGTGTCCATTTTCCACAGTACTTGTAGCATTGTTAGTACCTAATATTGCCCTTGAAGCCTGGAGGGAGATGTTCTTGCTCATTTTGCCAGTATGTGTTTTTCAGTCAGCCCACAAGTTCCAGTAAAAATTTGCCATCCTGGTTATTTTTACATGTCCTCTGTGTAAACTTGTAGTGGATTTTTTCTCATGGCAGGCTCTAGAGTGAATGTCTGGCATTTGAAAGGGCACCAAGGCACTTGGACTGTGCTCTGGGAGCTTCACAGACACAGACAACTGCTGTTATTTGCACAACCTTAGGGACTAAAAGTAGACGATAGCTTAAGTTTCATGTTCCATTATTTTATCCAGGCTATGCACATACTTCAATCTGTGTTCTTTGGGTTGTTGTCTAAACTGAAATGTAGCTCTCATACACTTATACTTTTTATCCCTTTTTTTTTTTTTTCCAGGAGAACCATATTCCCAGTGTCTTGCTAAAGGCCTGTCATTGGCATTCCTTGTTTTACTTGCAGCAATTCTGAGTAACCCCTGGGTTTCTAAATTGTGGAATAGTTCCTTGGTTTAAAAATGTTGACGTAAATAGAACCACTTTTGATAGTATTTTAAGTGCTTTTGGGTAAAATTTATGGATAAATCTTCCTGGATTTTGTAGATGTTTTATATGAACATTTAAAGATACATAAAATGGATACTCCTATGGTATGCAGAAAATGGTTGTTATTTAAAACAAAAAGAATTGTTTAAAACAAAGAATGACTGTTCAGAGCTGACTTCACCAGGATGAGCTCTGCATCACACACTGCATGTGGACCCCAGCCCAGAGGCCAGAGAGGTCTTGTCCTTATGGATAGACGATTGTCTTGTCAAGCTTCATCTCCAGTCTTGGTGTAGTGCATGGAGGCAGCAGTTCCTTCCCTTAGTAAACTCATCATGCTCCCCCGTTTCTGGAGCAGTGGACAGATTTACTCTTCTGAAAAGTAATCATGTGTCAGATATTCTCCTGTATTGTTCTGTAATTCTCTTTTTCGAGTTCATGGCTTGCACTGGTAACCTGCGTCTGATCTGGGTACAGGGGGAACAGGAAACATTTACTAGTGGTGTACTTCAAGGGACCAGAGAATCGTTTAGGTTGGAAATGACCTTTAAGATCATAGGGTCTAGCCGTTCAGTTTGGGATTTTCCTCTGGTCTGGATCTTGTAAGTCTCTTAGCATTTTCTCCTGAACACCGTCTCACATGGAAGCCTCTCACGGGGTGAATCCGTGACTGACAGCTGCTTTCCATCCCATTTTTCGGGGCTCCCGGAAGGACCTGCCGACGAGCACGCCGTAGGACCCGAGTTAGTGGATGCCGGGCTCTACAGCTTTCGTGTCCCGGCTGCACTTTTACCGCCGCCGTCACCCGGGACCCGTGCCAAGGGCAACGGGCCTCAATCGCGCCCGGCCCGAACCGCTGTCATGAGCCAGGTCCCGCTCCGGTGCAGAACTAGCACCCAGAGCAGCGGGGCTCGGCCTGCCCCGCCGTCGTCAGTAAGGCCCCGCTCCAGCGCGCTGCCGGAGTCAAGAACAGGAGGGCTCGCCCCGCGTCACCGCCCAGCTCCGCACTTGCCGCCGGTTGGCCGCCGGTGGGTCCCGCCCCCGGAAGCAGCTGGCCGCGCTGCCGGCGGCGGGCTGGGGCGCTCCGCCATGGCCGTAGGAGTGCAGGCTGCTGCCGGACTCATCGCCGCACCGCCTCGGTGCCCGCCTCGCTGAGTCGCTCCGCTCCCCCGCAGCCCGCCATGGGCTCACTGTTCCGCGGCGAGCCGATGTGCCTGGCGCAGCTCTTCCTGCAGAGCGGCTCGGCCTACGAGTGCCTCAGCGAGGTGGGCGAGCGTGGCCTGGCCGAGTTCAGAGATGTGAGTAGTGGCGAAGGGGCCCGGGCGGACAGCGGAGCTCTCTGGGAGGATCGGGGAGGTAAAGGACCCCGAAGGGGCTCGGCGAGTTGGCCGGGCGTGGAGAAAGCCGAGCCGGGCAGAGGAGGTGCCGTCGGGAGGGTGTGGGTTTCAGTCAGGTGCCGTGTAAAAGACTCCCCCAGGCCGCTTCTGTACCTGTCTTTTCCCTGGCTCAGACTTGCAGATGTAGCAGTTCATTGAATACCAGGTTGGAAGAGACGTCAAAGATCACCTGGTCCAACCTGATGTCTGTATAAATCTTACATCACACTGGGCAATGGAACGTTGATGTGTAGCCTTAGCCGCCATGAGGCTCTACACAGGAGTGTTTGGGATGACTGTATCCTACCTCTGTCACAGAATTAGTTTAAATTCGAGGCATGTTTCTTTTTTTTTTTTTTTTGTAGTAGGATCACTTGGGAGAGCCCATTACCCACCTAGAAGCTACCCTGAGTCTATGTGTATGTGTGCAGCTAATAGATATACTTCCCCCCATTGACAGATGGGTAGAAACACCTTGTCTGTTCTGTAGGCTTGTTTCTTCAACATCACAGACTCTGCTTTGTAAAACATGTCTGTTCCTGGAGGAGCAATTTACCTTGGAGGAAACTGCATGCTGAGTAATATAAAATGGTGTTGGGTAACAATTAACCATGTTTCTGTGTTGTCTCATCATTATATGATCTTTGCTTCCTGAGAATTCTTAATTTCTTCCATGTATTCTTCCTAAATGTAGGTTGCAATATTTTTGCAAGGAAACCTGGGAGAGCTTAAGTTAACAGCTAATTGGTAAATAAGGCAGGTAGGAGAAGACAGATCTGTAAGAATCATTACATGGGTGTTACGTTTAACATGTCAGTGCCATTCGAGGTATCTGACACTGCTTATTACAGAAATAACCTGTTAGTGGATCTGATTTGAAAGCTGAATAAGCAGAGATGTGACACACATGTAATATGGGAACATACATAAAAAGATTCTTACGAAGCTTAACGTTTCATGTAGGTTCTGTGGGAATCCATCATAAAAATGTGCTTGTAGAAGGGTTTGTTAACTGGAAGTCATTAAGTAGTGTTCTAAAACTGTAGAAATAAGATCAGGAATGAATCCTCTAGTAGATCTGGTTATTTTGTTTGAGGAAAACTAGCAAAAGGCACTGACAATTCTGTTTAAATAAAACCCTGCTATTTGGAAATTTGCTTATCCTTTTTGATTTTGATACCTTCCTATCAGAAAAGCACTTTGTAGAAAGAGAGCACATAGAGTACACTCAAAATTGTCTTCGTGAAGCCACAGAAATAGCTGTGGGGTTTTAGGGTTGTTGCTGGTATAAATAACTAATAAACAGTTTCTCTTCTTTTGTAGCTCAACCCAAATGTAAGTGTGTTTCAGAGAAAATTTGTGAATGAAGTGAAGAAGTGTGAAGAAATGGAAAGAATACTGGGTGAGCTTTGTTTCTGTGTCTGCCCTTTTTCATCTCTGGTGCTATTAAAGTTTGCATGGCTGGAGTGGAACTTTGGTGAAGGTTTCAGCTACAGTGTTTTTTAGTCTTCCTAGTTTTGGGTGCTGCAAATGCTGGAGAACCTTACACAACTTTCCTACCTATGAAAAAATGCATAAGCATGTTAAGTGTAGAGTCTATATATGGAACTTTGGAGCTGGAGATTACTTGAGTGCAGCATTCAGTTGAGTCAGAACATGCAGATCTGTTTCTTAATTTTTGTTGATATGCTGCATCAGTTTTGTGTGTGTCACAGAATTGTTTAGGTTGGGAGGGACCTCTTGAGTCCATCTCCAGCTCAAGTTAGAGCCTGTTGTCCAGGAGTATGTCTGGTAGGATTTTGAACACGGAGACTTCACAGCCTCTCTGGGCAGCCTGTTCCAGTGTTTTACTGATCTCTGGTTCTTGGTTTTGTGAGCTGTAGAAATGCCCTGACACTGCAGCACAAACATGTTAAATAGGCTGGGTTATTCTTTTAAGTTCAGAGTTGCTAATGTGTTGCTGATAAATAATTGAAACCATTTCAATATTGACAGCTGAAAACTTTGCTAGGAAAATGGGAGTTTCATTTGGGATATTTCTTGGCTATAAGATAAAGTAATTTTTTTTCATGTTATTTAAATTACTACTGTTGAACTTTTAAAGCACCTTCAGAAATATATGAACAGAGAAGGGCATGTCAGAGCATTACAGCCAGAATGCAGATTGTATCCTGAGGAAAAGTTAGTGTTAAAGGGTTCATTTATTGGAATCTCATCAGAGGTATGTGCTGGTCATGCCAAACCATCCCAGTAGTTATTTCAGCAATCTCTCTGCCCAGTGTGAGTTGCATTTGTTGTCAAGGTTGCTTAAGCTGCCTTGTTTGAACACTGTTTATTCTAAACATGGGTCAATGAGCAGAACACCAGGTTTGGTTTTGACAGATGGAATGATTAGCAGAAAGTGGTATCTTAAAATGTAAAAAGCTTCTTAAAAAGTACTTGTAGTTGGAAAATTTCAGTCAGACGACTCTGAAGATAGCTTATTTCTGTGGACTCCCAAGACACAACCATTCTGTGTTTATTCTAACATGCCCTAAGTCCCTTTTTTATGAAGACTCTAGTGTTTGTGTTGTTACTAAAACAAATAAATATAATAGCTGGGGCCTGGCGCAGCTGTGTGGTTGGCACCATCAATAACAGCTGAAGGTCGACTCTACAGCGTTCTAGGAAGTATAAGGAAATACCATTTCTGATGCTGTTTCTCTTCTCACTGCAGGGTATTTAGTCCAAGAAATTAAAAAGGCGGACATTCCACTTCCTGAAGGAGATGTTGCTCCTCCTGCCCCTTTGCTGAAACATATTTTAGAAATCCAGGTAAATTTTCCACAGAACAGATGGCAGGAGTGTAGCTCTGGATCTTGGAACTGTAATTCACACTTGTTATCTTATTACCTTTGATTTAAATCATGGGGGTGTGGTGGGTGGTCAGAAGCATTTGCTTTTGGTTTTGTCCAGGTTTTTATCTTTCTGACAGTGTTACTTCAGAAACTGCCAATGAGGATTTCATATTAACCCAAAATCCTGTGAAACGATCAAAGCTAATAACTCCATGTGATTTGCAGTCATTTTGATGGACTGGCAAATTACACTGTGCCAGCCATTCGTTGTCTGCAGATGTATCCCTTCAGCCTCATTGCTTTGGGTCTTAACTAAGGCTCTTTTTATGCATCCAAAATTTCCAGGGAGTGTGGGAGTTTGATATGTCCCAGGCTCTGCAGAGTCCAGTGCTGGTTGCATAGCAAACATGGTGTTATTTTATCTGGATGCTTTTTTTGGTGTTATGTTAGAAGCTTTTAGAATGCAGATACAATTTTGAGTGACAGTATATTTTGCTGCAGTTCTGTTAATGAAATAGGTAAGTGTCTTGCACCCTGGACCATTTGAAAGGTCTAATTCCAAGTCTGCATTACTTCACTCTTACACATATTAGGGTCAGAACAGCAGACTTAACAGATGCCAGAGGTGGATCAAGTGCATTTAGTACAAAGCAGCCTTTGGCAGACTGAGGAATAAAACCTACGAAGCTTAAGTTTAAATAAGAAATGGAAAAACTCCCACCATTGCAGCAAATGAACATATGCTTAAAACTCTTCCTCTTCTGATTTCCAGAACAGTGTAACAGTTTCTGTGTCATTTTTCCTCTGTGTTTTAGGAACAGTTGCAGAAGCTGGAGACAGAATTGAGGGAAATAACTAGAAACAAAGAGAAGTTGAGGAGAAACCTGCTGGAACTGACAGAATACATGTGCATGTTAGACGTGACTCAAAGATTTGTCAGGAGGACAGCAGAGGTACTGCTTGTGTCGTTTGGTGAGGGTTGTGTGTCGTGGGGCACTTTGGTTGTGTTCAGCTCTAGTGCAGGTGTGAGTTTTTGTGCTAGGCTGCGTTCATATACAGCAAAATGCAGCCCTAGATTTAGAAGAGATTTGTGGTCTCTTGAATTGTTCGAATGTTTCTGCTGATGCCAACTGAAGATGAAATTGTATTTGTGTGATTTTGATGCATAAATTGTGCTAAGGAATTTACTGTGTAGCCCTTGCAACACTGACTGTGATTGCTAAGAATGGTGCATTTGAGATCCCAAAATGTTTTGGTTGTCTGAATGGTCACCAGGTAAGATATGAAAAATATTTTTATATTTATTGCAATTACTTAACTATTTTTTTAGAATAACAAATACTCTGTGTATTTTATTTTTCTAGTATGAATCCCAATTACATGCAAATTATGAAGAGTTTCCATCCATGGAAAATGAGCCATTAGTGGATTACAACTGTATGCACAGACTGGGTGCCAAGCTGGGGTGGGTATGACTCAGTCCATGTATGGTGGGTCATCAGTCTGTGCTGTTTCAGAACTGCTTTGATGAGCTTCTGTGAATAATGGGAATGTAGTTTCAGATTTCAGATGATCCAGACAGTTTTAGATAGGGTAGGGATCTGGCCCCAATGGACTTTTGTAACAGAATTGGATTGTTTGAAGTGATAAGGCCAGCACCAAAAAAACTGTTGCAAAAATTCTGTCACATTGAGTATGTGTGTTAAGGAAAACCTCAAAACTTTCTGCTGCTGTTAAGAGTGTTTGTTTTGGATAAACACACTTTTAAACACCTAGCAGTGTCAGTTGTAACACTATCTGTGGTGTTCCCTATTTGCCTTTCAAATGCTATATGAATGCTGCTTTCTGCCTCACCATTGGCAGAATGAGGTGAGGCATATGAGAGGGTGTTCTGTCAAAAAATCCCTGAACAACCCACCAAGAAGGAAACTATGTCAAATACAATTCCATTTGTGTGCTTGGCCTATGGTCCGTTTGCTTTCCAAACGGAAACTGACTCTATTTTCTGTGGCAGTTACTTCCTCTTTAGGGTGATGCTCTAGAGATGGCAGGTATTAAGTTACTGGGACTGTGAAGTTACTGTGGTATGGAGTAGTGATGTATTCTGAAGTTTTTAATTTATTTGTGGATTTCAGCTTATTTTTCATCTTTTTTCTTTTTCCATAGGTTCATATCTGGGTTAGTTCACATGGCAAAAGTTGAAGCATTTGAGAAAATGCTGTGGCGAGCGTGTAAAGGCTACACTATTCTTACCTATGCAGAGCTCAACGAGTGTCTGGAGGATCCTGATACAGTGAGTAAACATTGTAACTACCAGTTTATTTCCTCTGGACTTTTCATAAGACCTGGAAGAATTGCTGCTCAGTTCTGCTTGCAGTGAAGGTGCCCTTGAAGGCAGAACTATTAAAAAGTCTTAAAAGTTTTAAGACTAAAATTAGAGATCTTGATGCCACCATAACTATGGGAGTTGCAATTAATTTATCATGACTCAGTTTGATGAGTGCAGAACTTTATTGTGGAATTGTAGTGACTTTATAATTGCCTAGCTAGAGAAATATGGGGTTAAATCACTGCTTAGATATTTATTAACTAGGCATGTGCCTTTCAATAGCCATTTTAGTTCATTCAGTGGTTAAAGGAAAGAAGTCTGGAGAACAGTTGGTCTTCTATGAGGTTTTTTCTCTGAACTTGTGCTGGAAGGTTAATGCCACTAACACAGCTTTTTTTAGTTATTCAGATTTGTTATTTTGTTTTGTAATTATATCATAGTGGAGTTAGTGGTTAAAAACAAGCTTCATCATTTTTTTGTTTTTTTTTTTTTTTTTAGGGTGAAACCACTAAGTGGTTTGTGTTTTTAGTGTCCTATTGGGGTGAACAAATTGGCCAGAAAGTGAAGAAGATTTGTGATTGGTAAGAAGTAAAACTAATATATATAATGTCTTTATATCTGTCTTATTTTCTTGTTAATTTTCCCTCTGCTGACCTTTCTTTTAAGTGTTGGTTTTTAGACAAGGTTTTTGAAGTTAAATTTGTTCCTCTCTCATTGCAGCTATCTTTATAATTATGGACTATACAAATAAATCTATGAGTCATTTCATCTGCAGTCCTTGTTAAGTACAGGCAAAATACTGATTCTCTCTGCTGAACCTATTCTGTGGTTATTAAATGGTGTGCTGCAGATTTTACTAGGACAGGAGGCTGGGTGATTTGTTTTGGTAATTTAACACAAGCTTCTGATTTTTTTTTTCTGTAGCTATCACTGCCATGTGTATCCCTATCCAAATAGCACAGAGGAACGCAGTGCAGTTGTTGAAGGACTAAATGTTCGTATTCAGGATCTTCACACTGTGAGTAAATAACAGCAGTATTCCCTTTGCTGTGGTTATTGCTTAGGAAATAATTTGATGAATCATAGCAATCAATACATGAATATGTTATAAAATACATATAGCTCTGGGTCTGAATATGGCTGATTAAGAGCCAGGGTGTGGCCGGTAAGGCCAATGGCATCCTGACCTGTATCAGTAAATAGTGTGACCAGCAGGACCATGGAAGTGATTGCCTCCTTTGTACACAGCATGGCTGAGTACATGAGTACTGTGTTCAGTTTTGGGGCCCTCACTACAAGGAATATATTGGGATGCTGGAGCTAGTCCAGAGGACAAGAAACCTGGTGAAGGGTCTGGAAAGCAAGTCTTGTGAGGAGCAGCTGAGAGAACTGGGGTTGATCAGCCTGGAGAAAAGGAGGCTGAGGGGGGGACCTTGTTTCTCTCTACAACTCACTGAAAGGAGGTTGTAATGAGATGGGTGTTAGTCTCTTTGCTGTAGTAACAAGTGATAGTACAAGAGGAAATGGCCTCAAGTTGCACCAGTGGAGATTTATGTTGAGTATTAGATGAAACTTACTCACTGGACAGGTTCTAAACACTGGAACAGGCTCCTGAGGAAGGTAGTTGAATCCCCATCCCTGGACATTTTTAAAAGCCACAGAGATGTGGTGCTGAGGGACATGGACTTGATGATATTGAAGGTCTTTTCCAGCCAAAACTGTTCAGTGATTCTGGGACTTCATGTCACGTCCTTGATACTGTGTTGGATGATTCTAGTAAAGTTCAGGGCACTTGGACATTGTCTTCTGTTTTCAGCAGTGGTTAGTGTGCTCTCCCAGATCCAGCACTGAACAAATGCTGTATGCTCTTGGTGAAGGTAACACTGACCACTGGTATGTTTTCAATTAGTTCTTTTTTCCTTGGACAAAGGTGCTGCATAAAACCGAGGATTACTTACGCCAAGTCTTGTGTAAAGCATCTGAATCAGTCTATACATGGGTTATCCAAGTGAAGAAGATGAAAGCCATTTATCATGTACTCAACCTGTGCAGTTTTGATGTCACAAATAAATGTTTAATTGCTGAGGCTTGGTGTCCAGTGGCTGATCTGCAAAATTTGCGCCATGCATTGGAGGAAGGTTCAGTAAGTCCACTAAAAGCTCACTGATGTTAAAACTTTTTTCTTGAACTAACTGTGCAAATGAGGAAGGAAAGGAATTATTTAAAATAGGCTACAAGTAGGCACAGGCAGGTCTGGGTCTCTGTGAACTCATATCAAATAATTGCTTTGTAAGCAGTCTTTATTTAGTGGTGATGGGCATTTTATTGGTTGATAAGGGGCTGTTTGTTTGTTTGTTTGTTACTGTTGGTTTGGTTTTGGTTTCTTTCTTTTAATAACTTGTGTTGGACCCAAGTCTGACTGGGCTTACAGTGAAGCAGAAGGTTCCAGTTCCCTTATGTTAGTTGTATTCAACTCCACGCTTTTTGGTTTATACAAGGCAACTTTTAATAACAGATCTTTGGTTTATAATACTGACTGTCTGGTATCTCATATCAACTAAAAATTAGAAGCCTGTGTAATCAGTGGTTTTAGAGGAATAGATCAATGTAATTTTTTTAAGGCAAAAATGAAAGATTGTTAAACACAAGATTTAATTTAGGGATGTTTCAAGATCAGTGAAACTGCTGATAGAGGAAAGGATTGATGTTGATGAAAATTCAGCTGATGCTTACTGTAGTATTTATGTCTTCTTTCTGTCTGTAATTAGAGGAAGAGTGGAGCTACCATTTCTTCATTCATGAATACCATCTCAACAACACAACCTCCTCCAACTTTGATACGTACCAATAAATTTACCTCAGGGTTCCAAAACATTGTTGATGCCTATGGAGTTGGAAACTATGGGGAAGTGAATCCAGGTTGGTTTCTTCTGAAATCTGAACTGTGCACGGTGCTATTGTACTGCTTGTTTTGTTACGTGTTTAAATGCCTTGCCAAATTGGACACCAGTAAAGGCAAAGTGGTGACAACCATAGTGCACATTAGTAGGTGTTTTTAAAATACATCCAAAGTATCAGGTGTGCTCCAGGCAGTAAGATGGGATTTGACTTTGCTGAATGTCTTTAGCATTAAAGATGCTGGTAATAGTTTTATAATGTTTCTTTATGTGTTTTACCTTGGATAAGATATTTAATGGTGTGTGTGGGAAAATCCCTATTGATTTTACTAAAGCATGGAGCTCATAACTTCAAAAAAATCCAGTTTGTACAGCCCAGCTCTTTCAGTGTCCTGATGTACTTTTGTGGCTATGTTCACGATGTTGTGCTGTACAGGGGAGGGTACATTATGATACAGACCCAAAATAACTCTGGAAAATTAAGTCTTTGTTTAGTTTTTATTTTCAGGATTTGTATTCTTCTCATAATTATCAGCTAATGCCCAACTCTGGAGTTGTTGTTACTAAGGGATACACAATAAGCAAACTTTAAAGTGAGTTAAATACATAGTGTGGAGGAGAAGTCTATTAGTAAGGAGTGAAATATCTTTCAAACTCAAAGCTGAAATTCTTTGAGAGGTTAAAGTAGTTGATTTGCTTAGGCATAATTCAGATAGCAGTAGCATCTGTTGTGCTGTGTGCCTGAAATCTGTTGTGCTGTCATTCCAGCTCTCTATACCATCATCACTTTTCCTTTCCTGTTTGCGGTGATGTTTGGAGACTTTGGCCATGGTCTGCTAATGTTCATATTTGCACTGCTGACAATACTGTATGAAAACCACCCTAGATTGCAAAGATCACAAGATGAGGTAAAAGGAATTACGAATAATGTACTCCCTATCTAGCAAGATGACTTCAGCTGAATAGTGACTCTGTTTCTGAAAAGCACAGCTTAGTGCACATGTATTAGACTGGGTGCTTCTTCTCTTGTTTCAAGATGAAAGGTTTAGAGGTGACCTCATTGCTGTCTACAACTGCCTGAAGGGAGGCTGTAGCCAGGTGGGGGTTGGTCTCTTCTCCCAGGCAACCAGCAACAGAACAAGGGGACACAGTCTTAAGTTGTGCTGAGGGGAGGCATAGCCTGGATGTTAGGAGGAAGTTCTTCCCAGAGAGTGATTGGCATTGGAATGGGCTGCTCAGGGTGGTGGTGGAGTTGCCATCCCCGGAGGTATTCAAGAAAAGACTGGATGAGGCACTTAGTGCCATGGTCTAGTTGACTGGATAGGGCTGGGTGCTAGGTTCGACTGAAGGATCTTGGAGGTATCTTCCAGCCTGGTTGATTCTATGATTCTGTGACATTAACTATTCACTTCTGTTGAAAAGGCAGAAACAATCAAGTTGTAATGAAAGACTGAGAAAAATCAATTGATACTGTTCTGCTTGTATTTCCTTTTGTGAGGGATGGTTAGTGATGTGTGTGTTTTACACAGTGTGGTTACAGTGACTAACATGAGGAGAAAACAATTCTTCAAATTCCATCTTTTATTGTTTCTGAGAACTAATTGCAATTCAAAATTTATTGCAATTAATTTTAACCGTTTTTTCCATCGTGTGTTGTTGGAATGCAGGAACACCTACATCTCTCATTAGAATTATATTTAATTAAGAATGGATGCAAATGTCTAGTTTCTTGAAAACTAATCCAAGGGAGGAAATGAGGCTTAAAAAGATAATTTGTTAGTGTGTTGATGCCAATGAGAAAAGGCTTGGTTGTGTCATGGGAACCTTCACGGGGACTTCAACTCTCTGTGTTCAATTTAAACCAAAAAAATCTCTTAGAAACATCTAGATAAGGATTGTTCATGTAGCAGGTGATGTTTTCTTTCTTCTTCTTTTTCCCCCAATACTTACAGATAATGAAAATGTTATTTGAAGGCCGATATGTTATTTTGTTAATGGGTCTGTTTTCTGTCTACACTGGATTGATCTACAATGACTGTTTTTCAAAGTCATTAAATATATTTGGTTCTGGATGGAACGTTTCAGCAATGTTTGAAGAGAAGGTTTGGGGGTGAGTAGCATGCCTCTGCTTTCTGTACTGTTAAACTCTTGCAGGAAGTATGGTTTTGGTTTAACCCTTTTGCTAGCCTATTTTAACTGTTTGGCTTTTTTTTACATTGAGAGTAGTAAGTAAATGTAGTGACTTTTGTAACAGAATTGTTAGCAAAGTAGCAAAGTCTATTCAACAAGTGCTCGTGACCTAAGGACAATGTGATAACATCTATGCTTAGGATAAAAAACCACAGTAATATTTAAGGAGCAATTTGACTTTTTTTGTTTTGTTTTGTTTTTTGTTTTTTAAGTGGGAAATCCACAGGGAAAACAATTTCTTACAAAACCAATATTAGAATTTCATTATAATTTGGTCAGTCAGATTAATCTTGTATTTATCAGTGTTGCTTTACTAGATTTACATGTCCTCAGTCACCTGGAGCATTTTCTATAATACTGTCATTTAATGAAATTAATTACTTTGGGGTCATCAGTTTCTGCACAGCTTGATAGCCTACTTTCTTCTCCCTTTCACTATGTGAATTGTCTAACCTACTTTTTCCCAAAGTGGGATAACCTCATTGTTTTGAGACGTTAAGGCCCTTTGGTATTTACATGTTCACAGCCTGTATCTCATTTCGCTACAGAAACCAGGAAGTGGTTTAAAATAGTAGGATCAAAAGCACTGACTTTGGTTGAAGTGAAAAACTGTGTGAAGTTAGAGTAGGAAGTAATCTAAATGCAAAAGGGAAAAAAAAAACCCAATTATTCTTAGGGAGTTTGTTAGTGAATTTTATATAACAGCAAACTGTGATCTTTTAAATTTTCCATTCTAAGGGAAAGAGGGATAAGATAAAGAAACTTTCTTTTCAAAACCAATGTGAATTAAGCCCAGATGGTGAGTTTCCAGAGACTTATTTTTTGCAATCGTTTTTATTAGCTTAGAAATTATTTTGAAGTCTGACCATGGGCAAGCTACTCATATAATGGAAAGCAGGAGCATTGTCTTGCAGCGATGAAAGTTTATGTTGTCACCACGTTTAAACAATGTCAGATCTAACTGTGTTTTTCTTTCTCTGCAGTCCTAAAGATCTGCAGAAAAATCAATATTTAGCACTGGATCCAAATGTTACTGGTGTATACAATGGAGTTTATCCCTTTGGAATTGACCCGGTTAGTTTTACTCTTTTAAATGATCCATTTGTGATGATCAGTCATTTGTAAATTGGGATTCGCTACGTGTATTAGAAAGAAATCTTCCTATGGATGAAACACATTTTTGCTTCCATCCATACATTCTCTGCTTGAAAAGAACTTTTTGTTTGATGAGTCAAAGACTCTTCACAGAATTGTTTTTCATGCAACTCAAATTTCAGTTGTGATCTCTGTTGAAGGTAGAATTCTGTTCTGCAGTGTAGAAAGGCAAATGTTTCATTCCTTCTGTTACACTATTCTTTCACGCTGGTTTTGTCTTCTCTTCCTCAGATATGGAATTTAGCAAGCAACCGTCTCAGTTTTTTAAATTCTTTCAAAATGAAAATGTCTGTGATTTTCGGAGTGGCTCACATGACGTTTGGAGTTGTGCTGGGGGTATTTAACCACCTGTGAGTACAAGAAGTTAATATGAACGTTGTCTTGAGTTGTAATGGTTTATCTTCTAAGAGAAGCTACAGCAATTTTAAAAAACCTCCAATTGCAGAATAATAGTAATGATGAAAAATGTTCTTCAAAAAATACAACAACCACCACCTTCCTTCACATCAATATGATGACGAATTGCTATTATGCCAAAGAACCTGATGACTTCAATTAATACAAGATTTTCCACTGAAATCATAGAGTCATTTCTGCTGGAACAGACCTCTGTGATCATCGAGTCCAAGTGCAGACCTAACACCACCATGGCCATTAAACCATGTCCTAAACCCATGTCTACACATTATGGAACACCTCCAGGGACAGTGACTTCACCATCTCCCTGGGCAGCCTGTTCCAAAATACCTGATGTAAATTTCACCAAATATGAAGAAATTGGTTCTGGGTTGCATTTTAGTGTCACCACTTAAAAATGCTGGCTTTTATTCTCTTTTATTGAAATTGTGTTTGGGCCATGCATTTATCTTGATCTGTCTAAAATTATGTTTCTCTCTTTTCCCCCATTTTTGTCTTATAGGCATTTCAAGAAGACATACAATATTTATTTGGTTTTTCTTCCTGAACTTTTATTCATGATGTGCATCTTTGGCTACCTTGTCTTTATGATATTCTTTAAATGGCTAGCATATTCTGCAGAGGACTCAGCTTCTGCTCCTAGTATCCTGATTCAGTTTATTAACATGTTCCTTTTTACTGGTGGTGAAACAGATGTCTTCTACACTGGACAGGTTAGCAATGTTATTGATAGCTTCTGAAGGTCCTGTATTCCCCATGCAGATAATGCTTTACCAGTCATGAAAGGCGGATGGCTGAGTCTTGCCCTACAAGAGGGAACGTATCAGACTTAGAGGAGAATTAAGTAAAGATTATGATTAAATAATATATTTACCCTTTACTTGCCTTTAAGATTTTACCTAGTGACTGGTAACAATACCTGTTTAAAACAAAATGTACCAGGTTAAAATTAAGGCTAGAGAGCAAAGCCTTATGCTTGTAATTTTGATGCTTTTCTATGTGCTAAACAGTCTTTCTAAGAATAGAAACAGTATACTATATATATCAGAATATCAGTAGTACCTTAATCTAGAACCCAGTCCTGAGGATGCTGCATGTCTCTTATTCAGTGTAAGGGCCTGATTGAGTGCATGTTCAAGTGGTATTTTTTCTTATACTCAAACAGACATTTAAAGGAAAATGGGAAGGTTTTTTCCTACTTTTGATTGTGTGATCTAATCTCATTTTTTCCCCTTCTAAACAGATTGGTCTGCAGAGGTTTTTACTTAGTATTGCTTTTCTTTGTGTTCCTGTATTGCTTTTTGGTAAACCTCTGTATTTATACTGGTTGCACAGTGGAGGCCGAGGCATTAGAATGTACAGGGTAAGTATCAAGATACTTACACGTTTCCTCAGTACACAAGAATTCAGATGGTGTTGTGTTGCATGTGATGTCCTTATTAGATGTTTCTACTCTGAACATTTTTAACTGTAGCCCATAGTAGTATTCTCTTCTTCTGGTTCCCTTTTTTACCTTTGCCTATGACTACTTTAAGTGTTTCAAATGACACTGGCAGTCCATTTGAAGATGTGATGCTTTCATTTTGTAGAGTGGCTACAAGCTAATTCGGAAAGAAAGTGAAGAAGAGCTTTCTCTGCTGAGATGTCATGACGTAGAAGAAGGAAGCAGTCATTTGGACAGTGGGCACAGAGAGGGGGATGGAGAGGAGGTAATGGTTTAACTTTATCTGTAGTTCGTGTGTTCTTAAAAGTAAATTAGAAACGGAGTATCGAGATAACCTGTACAATATGTCCCTGGAAGTTTTAAGGGAAATCAGCTGAATCCTTACCAAGACCTTGATGCCTGCATGCAGTTTACTTATTTTTATTAGTTGCTATTTTATCATTATTTTTGGTTGTATTCATGGCAAACCATAATCTATCTGTAGTGGAGAACAGGAGGTGCTTTATTTGCATCTCTAGACTTTGCACACAAGACTATAGGTTTTCTTAAACAGAGGAGCAGGATAAAAATCCTGGGTTTTGATATGATTTTATCATATCCGGATGACTGCCAGATTCATATGAATTTAATCTTGGATGTTCATCCAGACAAAAAACTTTTTGTGTCTGCATATTATATCTTGTGATGAGGATTATTGCTAATGAGGGGTGGGAGACTTGGATGGCATTCCTAGTCCCTAGCTACTGCTGCTGGTGAGTTTTGAGCAATCTTTTAAAGGTCATGACTGATTCCATTGATTTCTTGTGCATTGTAAGACAAAAATAATTTCAGTTTTCCAGTGTACAGACTGTTTAGTACTTGCTTTACTGGGATAGTAGACTATTGCTTCTGACTTGTAGGAAATACAAGAATTGTTGGCTTAAATGTCTCATAGTTCATGCAAAGTTGTTGACTTTTGTAGTAATAATAGTCTTGAAACTCTTTGTTAGCAGCAAGCATGTACATTTAGAGTTTAGGATATTAATATAGCTACTTTTCTATCACTAGCATTACCAATAATTAATCCTACTTTAAAAGATACAAAAATGGGCATTGTAAACATAAGACCTCAATAGAATGGGACTTAGAGTCATAGCTGGGTTTACTACTTAAAAGCTTTCAAGTGTTAGATTACATTCCTTGTGGAAACCATCAATTGCATTGATTTTTTATCAGCAAAGGAATTGGGGAAACAAACTGGGAAATTATAGCATCTGATTTTTTTTAATGTCTCTGTGACAAGGATCTTAAACACAGATCTTTTTTCACTTGATATGAAAGCAGTGCATTGCCCTTTAGTGGAATTATTCTTCCATGTGTATTAAGATTTGCTGATGAACGTTTTTGTTCTTGTGCTGTACCATCGTGTGTAAATGTATCCAAATGTATTTCTGTATTTTAGTTCAATTTTGCAGAGATGTTCATGAATCAAGCAATTCATACCATTGAATACTGTCTAGGATGCGTTTCTAATACAGCCTCGTATCTGAGGCTCTGGGCATTAAGTCTTGCTCATGCACGTAAGTGGGGTTTTTTTGGGTTGGTTGTTAATTTTTCTCATCTGTCTTGATTTTGATAATGCTGGGTAGAGGGGGATATGTCTGTTAAAATTATCTATTTCTGAATTAAGACAAAATTTCCCTGTTTAACCATGATCTATGGAAAACTAGAATTGTGACTTATTCTTTGGAACCTAGTAATCTGTATTGATTGCTGTGTGTTGTGAAGAGGCTGATACCTGAGCACAGCATTACCTCACATAATAGTTTATTAGCAGTCACAGTACCACCAGTTTAGAAGCTATTTAGGCACTTGTTAAACTCTTCATGTCATGGTGTAAAATATTGCCCCTATTAGATCTGATTTTGAAACTGAGATGTACCTTTACAGCGGAGGGAGAGGTAAAGGGACAATTAACTGGGGCAGGATGCTGCTGCTAGTTCAGCAGCTCCTGTGATACTGGTTAAACTAGAATATGGTGAGTTGGAGTGACTTGCTGGGGAAGTGTGTGCAGTGTCAGCACTAATGATGAAAACTTCTTTTTTTAACTAGAGTTATCAGAAGTTCTGTGGCAAATGGTGATGAGAGTGGGTCTTCGTGTGGATACAACATACGGTGTCTTACTGCTAGTCCCCGTACTAGCCTTTTTTGCTGTTCTGACAGTTTCTATTCTTCTGGTCATGGAGGGACTTTCTGCTTTTCTCCATGCTATACGACTTCACTGGTAAGTTAATTTCTTTTTTTATACAGCAGTTCATTGTACATTGGCTTGCTTAAGAGGAATTTTGTGTGTAAACTCAAGTATTATATTGGCTTATGATGTTTATTAACTTCTGCCACATTCAGACTTGGTTTTGATGCAAGCTATGAGTGCATCTGATTTATAGTGATGCAGCTTTTTATAGGGTATTAGTAATACTCATCTGAAGTATTGTGTACAGTTCTGGGCCCCCCAGTTCAAGAAAGAGAGGGAGCTGCTTGAGAGAGTTCAACACAGAGCCACGAAAATGATTTAGGAAGTTGAACATCTTCCTTATGAGGAGAGACTGAGGGAGCTGGGTCTTTTTAGCTTGGAGAGGAGGAGACTAAAGGGTGAACCTCCTTAATGTTTATAAATATGTAACGGGTGAGCACCAGGAGGATGGAGCTAGCCTCTCCTCGGTGACACCCAGTGACAGGACAAGGGGCAGTAGGTGGAAGCTGAGGCATAGAAGGTTCCATGTGAACCTAAGGAAGATATTTTTTTTTACTGTGAGGGTGACAGCGCACTGGAACCAGCTGCCGAGGGAGGTTGTGGAGTCTCCCTCTCTGGAGATATTCAAGAACTGTCTGGATGCGTTCCAGTGTGATCTGCTCTAGGTGATCCTGCTTGGACAGGGGGGCTGGACCAGGTGATCTTTTGAGGTTCATTCCAGCCCCTGAAATTCTATGATAAGTATTTTTAGTTTCAGCCTGGTTGTATCACTGAATGGCTTCGGTCTGCTCCATTTATTTGGTTCAACAGAACATTTATGTTGGTGAGCAAAGGTTTTACTAAAGTGGGACCACCAATGCTTAAGTATTTTAATCTTTTAATAGTTTTAATATCACAGGCTCTGCACATTAGAATATATTCAGAGAGTATTTAGTATAAAAGGCAGATATGTAGTCTGTAAACACATGAGGCACAGCTGTATGTATTGCAGAGTATTGCCCTCAGGATACTGTATATTTGCAAAACAATTAACTGCCACTAACTGGAAACAAATTAGTAAGACAGAGGTGAGAAACGAGCCATTGCAGCACAATGGTGGGTCTCTTGAGAAACATGAAACTTGCCTGAATCTCTGGTAGGAAAGTGAAATAGCTGCATAGAAAGTGAGAGGGTTAAGGTTGGTTTTCAGTCTCTTGTTGCATGGTTCTGTCCCTTGCCAAGTGGTCACTTTGGATTAATAAACAGATTCTGCTTTTGTCTCGTTTCAGGGTGGAATTTCAGAACAAGTTCTACTCTGGTGGAGGATACAGGTTTACGCCTTTCTCTTTTAAGCACATTTCTTTACATTTTAATAAAGATGATATGGCATAGTTTGGTTGCTGTCAGCAGAAATGTTTGGAATTGTCTGCAAATAATCATGTGATTTGATCTCACCTAGGAACGGTTTCCTGTAGGACATGGTGTTTTTCACTGATTGCCTTATAATGCAGCCAAATAATTCTGTAATATATACCTCCCATAGAAATATCTAGCAGATCTGGAGCATCTTGTAAAGTATATAGATACGAAATGTACATTTTTCTTGATAAACTAATGTTGTAAATTAATTTTATTCTTTAAAAAATAAGTTGTTACTGCTTGTTCTGAAACTGATGTAGGCATTTTTTTTTGTTGAGTGTGGTTCTTTTCTTGAATGATTACTTTTTAAGTTATCTGAAATACTTCTTAACTATTAGACATCCATTCATTACTAATCACATCCTTAAGCAAGCTCCCACCTCATGCACTTTGGGAACAATTCAACAGTGCAGAAGCAGCAATGTACATTTTTAGTGTTTGAGAAGGATTATCAAGTGTGCATTTACACCTATCAATGCAACATACTCTTTTCTGGCCATACTTAGCTGTTTATGCCAAGTTCTGCCCAAAGTTAACTCATCTTTCAGATACCGCAGTGGTAATAGATAGTGATACGGAAGAAGGTAGGATCAGAAGTGGGGACTGGAAATTTCTGTGTAGTGGGGAGCAGCGTGCTGCATGCTGCTCTGCAAGGTGAGGTGTGTGCAGCCTTCACTTGCAGTGACCTTGATGGGTAAAAAGCCTTTGAAAAAAACATGGCCTGGGTAAGGACTCAAGATTTTGACTCACATTGCTAGACATTTTTATCCCAAATTCTTAGTAGAGGGTGGAGTTTTTACTCCTGGGAATAGCTTTGGCAAGGGGAATAAAGAATTGGCCTTGATCTGTGTTAACTGTTATGAGCTGTTGAAGCAAAGTAAGCGGAGAGGGGTCGTTTTGTATTATTTTTAAGTGTCAGTGTGAAAATGGGGATGTTGCCACCATTTTACATCTGTGTCATACGAACAGCCCAAGTTTTGCACTTGTTTCACATGAGTTCCCAATAAAAGCTCGTTTGCGCTGCTCAGCCCGGGCCCCCATCTCTGCAGCAGTGCTTTCTCTGCCCCCCGGCGCTGGAGAGGAGCAGCAGCGTCTGCCGCCGCTCCCCGCGCGCGACGCCTTTCCTGCCCCGCCGCGCGCCCTTGGAGCCGGCTGCAGGGCCGCGGCCGCAGAACCGCGCGCTCGCGAGCCGGCCGTTGGGCGGGCCGCGGCCTCGCGGGGCGGGCGTTGGGCGAGCCGCAGCCATCGCTCCTCCCTGGCCTCGTCGCCCTGACCACCGGGAAGCGTCGGGCGAGCCCGAAGGGTTGCGGCCATGAGCCTGAACGATGTGCGCGTTCAGTGGCTGCGGGACCGAGCGCTCGCCGTGCTGGGGCTCATCGATCCGGCGCCGTTCGAGGAGCTGCTGAACCGCGGCGACGGCGAGGAGGCAAAGGCTGTGCTGAGCTTTTTCGAGCGTGCTGCTGAGGAGAGGGACGATGCGAGTGAGGCGGGCACGGCGCTGCTGCTGCTGCGGGCCGAGTGGCACAGCCAGAACGACGAGATGGCAGCGGGTAAGGGTCCTGCTGCTCTGTTCTGCCGATCTCTCCCTGGGCATAGCCTGACCCTTTGCTGTGGCCTTCTCTCTCCAATTCCCAGTTTCCTCCTCCTTCGGTCCCCCGTTTGTCCCATCTTAGAGTCATAAAATCACAGAATCGTTAAGGTTGGAAAAAAACTTTTAAGATCATGGAGTCCAACCGTAACCCAGCTATCATGGCCACTAAACTATATTCTGAAGCCCCATATCTATGTGCTTCTTGAACAGCTTCAGGGTTGGTGACTCCACCTTCCCGGGTAGCCTGTTCCATTATCTGACCACTCTCCCAGTAAAGCAGTTTTTCCTAATGTGCAGTCTAAACCTCCCCTGGCACAATTTAAACCCATTTCTTCTCTTCCTATTGATAATTATCTGGGAGAAAAGAGCAGTAACAGCCTGACCACAAACTCCTTTCGGGTAGTTGTAGAGAGCAACACCATCTTCCCCAGCCTTCTCTTCTCCTGACTAAACAACCTCAGCTGCTCCTCCTATGACGTACGCTCCAAACCCCTCACCAGCTTCGTTGCTCTTCTCTGAACATGCTCCAGGACCTCAGTGTCTTTCCTATACTGTGGCACCCAGAACTGAGCATAGCACTCAAGTTGTTATCTCACCGGGGCTGAGTACAGGGGCACAATGGTCATAGAAGGAGATGAGATTGGGTCAAGCAGAACCTTGTGACAAACCCATGCTGGCTATGCCTGATCCCACTGTTACCCTGCACTTGCCTTGTGAGCACACTTAGGATGAACCACTCCGTAATCCTCCCCAGTACTGAAGTACTCAGTGACAGGCCTGTAGCTCCCTGCGTTCGTTCCCCTTTGACCCCTTTTTGTGGCCAGGTGTTATGTTGGCAAGCCTCCAATTGTCTGGCACCTCCCTTGTTAACCTAGACTGCTGACAGGTGGTGGAGAGTGGCTTGGCAAGCTCCTCCTCCACCAGCTCTCTCCGCTCTCTTGGGTGAACCCCATCCAGACCTATATGGACTTGTGAGTATCCAGTGAGAGTCACTCTGCCATCTCACTGTTCACCTTTGTTTCCTAAAAAGTACATAGCCATTCATGACCACACTGCGCTTATGTGAGCTGAGTTGCAAGCTCTTCTCTGCAGTCTGCTATAGCTTATTGAAGATAAAAGTGGTGATCCTGTGAAGAGCTGAGACTGGTTCAGTATTTGACCACAGTATTACAGAGAAGCTTTTCACACACACAAAAAGACAGGAAAAAAGATGGAAAGGGTATTAGAAGAGAGCAATGATTTTCTGTGGCTTAGAGATTCAGTTCTTCTCTGCTGTCAGTATCTGTGTAACTCCCACAAGGTTCTGAAACAGTTACTTGCAGAAGCAAGGAGTCATGGCCTGGTATTATGCATCCGTAAAAGAATTTTCCTCATACTGTGCAAAAAAGATAGGACCGTGAAAGTTAAGTGCTGAAGCCTGGTGTGGGTGGAAGTAGACTACTAAGAAATTATACAATTCAGCTTCCCACTCTGCAGCTCGGAATGGAGGCAGCTGCAATGCTGCAGCTTTATGTTCAAAAGCAGTAAGACAGGACCAATTATTTATTGCTTTATAATATCAGTGCACAAAGGGGTAGCTATGCCTTTCCATTTCTTTAAGTGTCCAGAAGCTTGTGCTGAAAAGGGAAGAAGACATGGTGTATCTTCTGAAAGACGAAGTTTGGAGTTCTTCACTGGTTGTGGAATTTGTGCAGTTGTTGCTGTGTTACAGTGTCTTCACCATTACTTCTTGGTCATGACATAAGTGCAGGCATTTTCTGCGTGATAGATCTGGCACAACAAAGCCCTTGCTTATGTTTCCTTTTACACAGTGGTTTAATCTTGAAATGCACTTAATTACTGATTTTCTCACCAAAAAATCAGTTGCATTGGGAAATGCTGGTAGGGATATTCTAAATAAGACCAGTTACCTGTGGAATGCCATATGTCACTTATTTGGATTCAGTTCTTCAGCAGTAGTGCTGTTCCTGTGGGAAAATGTGTGATAACACAAGGTTTGGGTGGCTGTTTGTTGAAAGGCGATGCTGAAGGTGGAGGAAAATGCTGAGTCATTTATTTTGAGGAGGAAACCGAAAGGATCCATCTTATATGGATGGAATACGTGTTTTTTAATTGAGATCTTTTGTGTTGCTCTTTCTTAGGGATGACTCAGAAAAGAAAGACACCTCCTGTGCAATCCACAGACAATGAAAGTGTGTCAGGTCATGTGTCTGCTCTCTCTAGTGGGGCTGAATTGAGCAAACTGGAGCAACATTTTACAACTGATAGTGTAAGTCTGTTGTGTTTTACTCTGTTCTTTTGTGTATGTGATGGTGCTGGCTTTCTGATGCAAATGTTTCAGCAAATTAAGGTGGTACAGTACAGAGCAGATATTCAGAGCAGAACAGAACATTTTACAAGGACAGGAATTTCTGTTCAAAGCCAATGAGCTGTGATGTCTGATATTGTCTGACAAAACATTGCAAAGGTAATTTACGTGGCAAAACACTTACTTGGTGAGAAAATGCTCAGTTACTGTGTTAGCTATTCCCAGAGTTGCTTGTGAAAGAGAAGTTGCAGTTAGAATAACTGCTAGGTAAAGATACCATGGGAGTAGTATGTAAGGAACAATGAACAAAGTCTTTTGTATTTTGAGTCTTTCACATAATCAGATGGTCAGAATGAAGTCTGAGATTTCTAAGTGAACTTGGTTTACGATTGAGGTGCAGGTGGACAGGCATTTAAGTGCTTTCTGGTTTCTTATGTTTCAGGCACTAACTCTTTTAATCGTGTTTGCCTGGAAATCAGAATTGTTTCCAAAGCTGATGATTTTTAATGTTATCTGAGTGATTTTTTTTTTTTTTTTTTAACATTTCATTTATTTTAGTAGTTTACTTGGTCAGCAATGTGAAGATAACGAATTTAAACTAGTGATACTTAGTGATTGCTTGAATTGGGCAAACAATAGTAACAATAGTAGTCGTACTTCCTTTTTATTTTCTGTTTCAGCTACAAGAACAGAAAATTGACAAAGTGTGTTTCTACATGACTTCTGATGAAATTCCTGAAGAGTTTTTGTCAAATTTTACTGTATATTTTCTGAGAGACACCAAAGGTATGTGCCCTGAAAAACTGCAAGCTCAGCATGTGTAGTCTTTGTACTAAACACAGAAAAGGTGATAGTTCCTGGGATGCAGGATAGTGCATATCCAGCTTAATTGACGAGATAGGAATGCTCTCAAGGTAGGGTGTTCCTACTTTACAAATCTTCCACATTCTACCAGTAAGGAAGAAGCTTTCATGCTGCACTTAGAGGAACTAGAGAAGATTTAGTTACGACAACTACTATAACTGCATAAAGTAGAGGTTGAGGAGCTGTAAGGAAAAATTAGACCATAAGATGGTGATAAGCAGAACTGGAGCATCAGACTTCCTGACCTGACTCTAATTGTGATACACAACAGCATCATGTTTTATTCTGATTGTATTTTTATCGTAAACCAAATCACAGAATGGTTTGGGTTGGAAGGGACCTTAAAAATCTTCTGGTTTCAACCCTCTTGCTGTGGTCAGAGACACTTCCTGCTAGACCACCTTACTCAAAGCTGTGTCCAATGTAACTTAAGCATTTCCAGAGTTGAAGCCTCCATGACTACTCTGGGCAACCTGCTCCAGTGCCTCACCACCCTAACAATGAAGAATTTCTTCCTAATGTCTAATCTAAATCTAGTACCTTCTGATCTGAAGCCATTACCACTCATCCTGTTACTACCTGCCTTTGTAAAGAAGTCCTTCTCCAGCTAGGCTCCCTTCAGATCTTTGAATAACTGTTGTCATTTGGAGTAGATGTGGTTGTGATTGCAGTCAGACCTCAATATCTAGCTCAAGCCCCATAGGAAACAGCTTCTACACCAAAGCAAATTAATATTTACACACCTATATCCAGGAGCTATCAACAGCTTCTTAACTCTGTTTTAGTGCCAGAGACTGTCCCCACCACAAACACTTGTGTGAGGTGTGAGCTCACTGAGTAGCAATGTGTGTGCTTTCAAGCTAGAAAGCATTTTGTATGTACCTTTCAGGATTGTTTTTTTTTCCTAGTACCAGGACATTTGAGAAAGAAAGAAAATTCTGATCATGTATTTGGCCATTTTAGGATAGTTCTGTGGTGTTCAGTTTCGCTGGTCTGTCTGTAGAGCAGGAGTTCAAATCAAGGCCACTGTTCTGTTTGAACAGAAACCTATTTCCTGACAATAAGGCTGGACTGTAAAGACTTGAGTTAGATGATGACAGTTTTCTGCCTTTTATGAAAGAGTATCTGCACTATTAAAACCAGCATCAGCATTTATTACAGGCCCAGGGGGTTTTAACCAATTATGGACAGGACTAGATGTTTTCTCTATCAATTAGATTTATGCTAATTGTTTGCATACTCTTTAGAAAGAGTTGCTGAACCTAATGATCTCACTGAAGCTAATGAGGTTCTTCCTGAAGTGATAAAGTTTGGTGCACTGACAGATGATACTCTTTTGATGCTAAGGAATGCCATCTCACAGGTAAATGTGTTGCAGCTGTTATATGTAAAGTCTTGAGTGTTTCTGAATGATTTACCTATTTAGTATTCTGACTATATGGGCTGTGCATAAGAAATACTAATATTTAACAAGTGACTGTTGTATGCTTAAATGAAGTTTTTGTTGATCTTTATTTGATATTTTGTTTCCCAAATCTTTGTGAGGATGTGAACACAGACATTATTTCATTGCCTGGCCCTATACAACAAATATTTAAGTCTGTGACACCTTTGTTTTTGGTCTTACAGACTTTTGTAAAAGCATGCTGGAGCTGTTCCTCTGCAGAAGTTGGGGCAGAGAGAGTGGTACTAAAGAAATGAAATGGAAGGAAATGTACTTAAATGAAACTTTAGAACAAGATATCCAATGCTTAAGTGAACTGCTATTAAGCTGACCTTTATGGTTTCCTTTTTTAATATGAACCATCTAATCTGTGGTACCCATTTGAGTTATAGGTGTTTTCACCAGCTCCCTCCTACAGTCAGCAGCAGATTGAAGAAACTTCCTTGCATCCAGATAGTGAAAACACAGATTCTGAAGAAAGGAATTTGCCTGAGGCTGAGCTAGCAGAAAAGAGCGAGCAGCCTGTGAAATATGGTAAGGTTTGGCTGAGAAGAGAGACTTGAGTGAACAGGCAAATTTTCTAAGTGTTACTCAGCTGATTATCAACAAACCAAGGGGAGTGTTCTGCCTGTGGCAGCACTGTGGTGAGTACATGAGTGGAGGAGGATCACCTAGGAATGGAAGCTCCAGACCCAGTAAAAGGAATCTGTGTTGCTCTGTGTTAGGTGTTAAACAGCTGGATGTATTTTGCCACATTCTCAGACAGACAGTGCAGGTGGTGTGTTACCTGTCCTGAGGTAGCTTAAAGAAGCCATTTCAGTGCTGTTCCTTCATTGGTGCTGATGGAAAAAGGCAGTTAATTCTTTGTGCTTTTTCTTCCAGTAGGAGACATTAAAATGGAGATGCCAAATATAAATCTAGATGGAGAAGTTACTGTTCTTGCCACAGTTCCAGAAGTGGTCGAAGCTCTGGAATGTTGTGCAATGACTTGGCAGAAGTTAATATCCACAACTCTAGAGGAACAACTGAAAAAGATTCCACAGGTAATGTTGGCTATAACACCAAGCTTCTTTTATTCCCAGAGACATTATTTCATTTCCCCACAACAGTCTCTTGGAATGGTTTGTGCTCACGTTTAATCTGTCTTCATGTTTGATTGTTAGAAAGCCATTTACGAATTGATGCAAAGTAGAATAAAAGCTGTGAGGAACTGTGTGAATCAGGGAAATAGAATATAAATAGAATATAAAGTAATTCACTGCAAATCCTAGCCCCTCAAGATAATTGTGGAAAACTAAGGCACTTTTGTTATCTGCACTTTTCTAAAGAGCCATGAAATATTAAAAGCTGCAGTCATTATTTCTTTTTAAATTGATAACTAGTCATAAACAAACCAGCAAAATCCAAATGTAGGGTTCTGATTCTGCAAACACACATATGACTAATCCCACTAAACGTCCTGAGAGATTTCATGTCTACAAAGTTACTTGTGCATAAGCTTTTGCAAGCATGAACTCTCCACCTCCAGCTCAGGGATGTGGTCCCCATAAGCAGTTCCCTTCAGTGTGTATAAAACTTTTGATTCCAAGGAAGGAACTTTGTGGGTGTTTTACATGGCTGAATTATCTCAGGTTTTTCTCAGTATACAGCATGTTGAAAAGAAAGAACAAATATTGTCCTGATTGTAGTCTTTCACTTTTGCATAAGAGTAATTCATTGTTTTTATTTTATTCCACATTACTTGTAGGGTAACGGTCCACTAGCAGAACTTGACTTCTGGCGTGAAAGAAATGATACTTTAAGTGCTCTTACCGAACAAACAAAGCTTCCAGAAGTGCAGAAGGTCTTGGAAATATTACAGGAAGCTGAATCTGCGCAGCTTGGAGATTTAGAGGTAGTCTTAAGTGACCTCAGAAAACGTCATGTGGATGCTCTGCATAATGTCAAGTTTCTTTCAGCTCTTGAACACCATTTAAAGGTCTGTATTCTTAAGAAACCTGTGTGAAGGTTTAGCTGTAGTTTGCTTTCTCAGTTGATACAATCACCTCTTGTTTGTTTTTTGCTTTTTATCAGAATAAAGTTATACTTTATACTGAAATAAAGTTTAGCTCTTTTATATTTAAATTAAAAGGCATAAATAAAATAGTGTTTAAATTACTGTTGTTCTAGTATTTACAAGCAGGAGCCCAGAGCTGTGAACAGCTTGGTTTGTAAATCACAGCTGTGGGAGAGTTCAGCATAGCTGAACTGAGGAAAACAAAGATTTCTCTCCTCCATTTTTGATGTAGCTATTCTCACTAATTACAGCTGGCATTTCAATTTTAAGTTTTAATGAAGACCATCCAAATAAAGAGCTGAGCCCAAACCAGTCTTTGAATACATTTATTGGAAAAAAGAATATTAATGAGAATGACTTAAAAAGCATTTGGAGCAATAGATGCAGATTTGCATATCCTTCACTGTGTGTTACTTAGGCACCAGGGTGTTTTCCTTGGCTAGGTTGTTGAATAGTGTCACAGTTTCTTAACCTGAGATATCTTTGGAATAACTATTAGTTTATAGAATGTGCATCTGTCTGTTTTCATGACATCTTATTCACAATCTTTATAATCCATTTAATAGAATTTAACATATGGCTCTGGATTTGATGTTGTCTTGGATACAATTCCTGCACTGATGAGTACCTTGAGAATTGTATGGATTATCTCATGGCATTACAACAAGGATGAGTGGATGGTACCCCTCATGGAACGAATTGCATGGGAAATTTCAGCAAGAGTGTACAGAGCTGTGGATTTACACACACTGTTTAAGTAAGTCCTGGATTCATCTTTAATTAGGCTGTATTTATTAAAAACTTTGCTTGTTTTACTTGAACTGCAGTAGAAAAAAACACTTTCATCAAATAGATTTCAGTGTTTTTACTATCAGAAGTTTATTGGAAAGTCAGTTAAAAGAAAATTAATTTAATTTGTAATTTTCATCAATTACTGAATCAGCACTGAAGAAATAGGTGCTTGTGGAGGGAAATCAATAAGCCAAATCAAATTTTAATAGCAAAATAGTGCCATAAATGTCAACATCAATTCTGAAATAATACTTCCTTTGGAAATCAGTCACATTGAAAATTGGGGCCTCAGAGTTATGTTTTGCCTAGACCTCGTATAGTGAGAAGTTGCTAAGCCAGAGTATATTACTTCAGTAGAGATAAAATTGTTTATCAGTATCCTTTTTATATATAGTATTTTGACTGTTTTGATTTGGTTAATAGAGAAGATAAACCTGCTGCAAAAAAGAAAATAGCAGAAGCCAAAAGCACTCTTGAACAATGGAAGAAGTGTTATTTTGCTGTTCGTGCCCAGATTGAAGCATCGGGAAGAGAGAAACACTGGGAATTTGACCGAAAACGGTTGTTTGAAAAAACAGATTATATGACTGGAGTCTGTCAAGATCTGTATAATATTTTGCAGGTAGTAATACAGGCAATAAAGAGAAGAATGGTGTGAACGGTGTTTTATGCTGTAGAGGAGATTCTTTTGTATTGTAGTTGTTGAAATGTTTACAGCTTTTCGTTTTGTGAGTGGTTTTGTGTTTAAGACCTTATCAGTGCCTTTGTTTCCTCCAAAGCCGCACTTAATGCTTGAGACAAAAGACCTTTTCTCAGGATACTGGTTGAGGAGAGAGATGGCTGTCTGCACTGCTGTTATCAATATACAGACTTGTAGTAACTGTTCCGTGGAGTTCATAAGTTGCTAGCTTAATGATAGCCTTTTAGATAAAATAACCAACTAAGCATACTGTAATATAAATCTGACCATATACGTATATCAGTTGCAGGATAACATGAACGGAGAAATGTTATGTTTAGGCTAATTTGAATCAGGGCAGTTGGCAGTACTAGTGGTCCATCACTGGTCAAATGCTGTAGACTGTGTATATAAAAACTGAGTAGGTGAAAAGTGGAATAACAAGGAGTAAAAACTGTCTGTTTTACCAACTGAAGTGTTGGGTTTGTAGACTGTGGGTTGGGTTTTTTCCAATGAAAATCTAGTACTTAGTGTTTTGTATAGAAAGCTATGAAGAATAAATGACAGCATGAATTGATCATTCTCTGAGCTGTTCTTATTTTTAAAGAAAATACTATCAGAAAGCTGTCTAAAATGGCAGGGAAAACCCCTGTTAAATTTTTTTTGATGTGTTCATCTGAATTCACAGATCATTGGAGAATTTTACAATGCATTTGGTCGGGAACTGAAAGTTGTCACAGGGAATCCAAAGCGTGTTAATGATCTTCTGAGAGGAGTAAATGGTCTAACTATTCCTATGGAAAATTTGACTTTTGACCCTTTTGATGTCAAAAGTGCACATGACTGGAAATTAATTATGGAGGAATTTAGAGCAGGAGTTTCAGTAAGTCCCATATAATGTGATTACCTCCCTCTGTTACTTGTTATATACAGATTCCTTCTAGATTATCACTCTCATTTAAAGAAAAGGTAAGGTTGTGAAAGGCAGTAGAATTTCTTTGTCTTCTTCCTTTGTGTAGGTTATTGAAGAAGAAACCAAAAAATTTATTGATGACTCTTTTAAGACCCTTCGATCAGCAGAAGCTGCATTTGACATGCTTTTAAACTTCCAACACATCCGCACCCGTGAAGTCATTAATAAACAGATGATGACGAAGTTCAATGATACTTTGGACCAATACCATAAAGAGGTATTCAGTTTAGAATCACAGAATGGTTTGCGTTTGAAAGGTCCTTCAAGATCATCTAGTTCCAACCCCCTACCATGTGCAGGGACACCTCCTACTAAACCAGGTTGCTCAAGGCAATTTTTTATGTGTGTTTTTTGGTGTATCTGTGGCTGTGTCTAAATACCTGTATAGAGTAATTTACTACCTGAAAGACTGAAAAGTTATACAAAGAATGATATTTGCTAATTTTTGGAACCTATTAGAGAATTGGTGTGGTTAATGTGCTGAAATGAATGTGCATGTCTGTACATGTATCACTGCGTGAACTGAAAGATGTTTGTATGGACTTTGAATGCAACAAACCTTGTGGCTGTTCCTTTACCTTGTGAAGAGCAGTTCAGTAGTGGTCCTTCCAGAGAGAATGCATCTTTCACACGCTACAGCTTTCTTGTGATGAACAGTGAGTTCATGACATGACCAAAATGTGTCAGAGATCAACCATGAAAGCAAAAATAATTTCTGTGTATTGAAAAGCTTTCCAGGTAATTGCATTTTTCTTGATATTTCAGAGAGCATTGAGCTTAACAGTAAACCACAGTTTTGCAGAAAACACTGCCACAGTAGCAGTTCTGCAAGTTGCAGAAAGGAAGACATTCCTGTAATGCACTTAATATAGACAAAAGATACATAGAAAAACAATAACAATTGTGGTATTTTCTGCTGCTGAAATTAGCTTTTGTTTGTGCTGTGTATCAGCTTACATAATGACCATGAACAAGCAAGCAGAGAAATGATTCTATGTGATATCTTATTCTCTTCTAGCTTGAAAATATTAATGCAATCTTTGTTCAGAAGCAAAATGATCCACCTTTGTGGAAGAATCATCCTCCAGTGGCTGGAGCAATATCCTGGTCCCGGTTCCTTTTCCATAAGATCAAACATACTATTGTTCGGTTTCAAGAAGTTGAGGAGATGCTTGCTAGTGAACGTGGGAAGGAAGTAAGTTGGTTCTTTTCATTAATGAGAGAAGAGATACTTTCTTCAGATCGTTTTTCTAAAGATGTGAAAGCACTTTTGTGTGAGATGAAATTCAAAGAATGTCTTTGCACACAGCAAGTCATGTTTGACATGAAAAACTGAATGGGATCTTCCCACTGTTTCTCAGAGAGAGAATTCTATCACTCAGTGATAGAATTCAAGAGCCTGAATTCTCTATCACCCTCATTAATTACAAGGCATTACTTGCCTTCTTATCTACTGAAAAAAAGAAACTGTACTGAGATATTACATTAAGAGAGGTTATGCTGAATATTTCAGTCTTTAAAATTAGTTATACAGAATTATCTTTTCTAGGTAAAACAAATATATCTTAATGTGGCCAAGCAGATGAAGGAGTATGAGGATCAGAAATACAGCCAGTGGAGAGATGAGACAGAACAGATACTCCCCCAGTTGATGGAAAATACTCTGCTAAACGTTGTCTATTGTGAGGCTGCAACCCATGTTAATCGAGAGACCTCTGAGCAGGTGAGATACAGGGTGATGCTGTTATCATTCTTTTCTGTGGGGAAGAACTCAAACCTGTCTAATGATCAGTGAGATTTTTCTAAGAATACTATTTTAAACACAGTTTTTGAAAGGAAAATTAAAAAGTTTCTAAGCTCAAAATTATTTGTGGCCCATTATATGATGTAGCTGCAAAACATCCTGGAAAATAGATGTCATTTCGCTATGCAGTGTTCTCTGTTGTAATGCCTATTAATTGTAGGGGGTTAGTGCAACGTCTTTGAGGTGTTACAATGAAATTAGAGACTCGGATTAGACAGAGGTCATGCAGAGAACATGAAGAATCCTTTTGTCTGACTATGAACTTGCCCTGGGATTTCTGTTGTAACTGGGTGCAGCAGTATGTAAAAAGAAATGTGTAAGTTCTCAAATTATATTGCTGAGGTTGCTGTCAAATTTTAATGACATTTCCACAAGCTCCAAATGTCAACCATTTTGACTTTTACTTGCTGCCTTATCAAAAGTATCCAAGTATCCTCTTTCTTGTGTTGCAACGGTTTGGTGTTGTCTCCTTCCTGCTGCTCTTTTGTTGTAGAGCTCTGTAACAGAAGAGTCAGTCACCACAAAGAAAAGTGTCCGCTTCACTGTGAATTTTCCTCCCATGCTCCAAGAGATTATTACTGAAACGAAGTACATGGAACAACTAGGGTTTCCAGTGCCAGAAATGGCAAGATATGTGGCATTACAGGAAAAGAGATATCTTAGGTAAGGCTGTAACAGAGTATCTGCTCACAAATGTAAGTCGTTGTTTTAAATGATTTCACTCTAAACTGGAATAGACCCCAAGCCATCACATTTTGGAAATATGAAAGCTTTTGGGGACTTTTTGAAGGGTTAAATTACTAATGCCCCCATTGCACTAGTAAGCTTTTCTCTGGCACTGTCCACATCTGCTGTCCTTTAGGACTATGTCAGACAAAATAACAGCTCATCAAATCCAAGGAAAGTAATTTCTTTTGCAATGAATTGTTAGTGCCATTTAGATTTCAGATCACATTTTAAATCACTGCTGCTTTCTTCTTAAGCAGCTTTGGGTAAGTCACTTTTGCCCAATTTATGACAGACATTTAGCACACAAGGTATGCTGATAAGAGGCCTAACTAGATTTTGGAGTTCACCTGTTGAGGTCACTGATGTACTGCAAACTGAGGCTGTCTGGAAAATGTTTTCTGAGTTGGGGCATGAGAGGTTTGTCCAGCTGCTTTTGGAGCCATATGAAATTAAAGCAAATCTTGATTTAGCTGGAAGTCTGAGTGGAATAATGGAAGTTATGTGGTCTTTGACCTGAGTTCAGAGCTATATGTCCAGAAAATCACATATTTTATGTTTTGTTTTTGTTGTGTTTCTCACACTCCTTAGATATATAAACAGATTGAAAATCATGCTGGATCGCTATCACAGGTTGATGGAAATATTGAATGAAGCAGAAACCAAACTTCTTGATGATCATATTCAAGAACTCTGGACAGTATTCAAGTCAGGGCACAGACGACTCAACTGGAACTGCTTAGGTAATGAACCTACTGGTTTCAGATGGCCTTAGATGCTGATTTTCTGTTAAAAAAATTAAATTCTTCAAATCTGCACTTTATTCAGTGATACATCTTGTTGCCGTGATCAGAGTCAGAAGAACAGGCTAGACAGACTGTGGTCCAGGAGAACATTACTTATGATTTAATTCCATTTTAAACACTGAGTGGACATGGAGAGAGACCCTTAGATAACGGCTGTAAGAAAACTAAATGAAGAATTAAGTGACAAATCATCTATTATTTTACAGAGTATAATTTCATTCTCATAGATAAAACATATGTGGTTGTGACAGTTTTGATGCATTGGTGAAATATTTGTTAAAAAAAAAAAGGTTGTGATTTATTTCAAGGTATTGGTAACTTTATCATGCGAAGCACAGAAGCTGTCAAGAAGTTTGAATTACTTGTCCATCGTATTCATCGTAATTCTGAAGACATAAGCAACAAACTTCACTTTATTGAATCAGCAAATCTCTTTAAGTTTCCACTTCCAAAAAATGGTGAACTTCCTAGTAAGTCTTTATGTTTTCATTTGCAAGCTTTGTGATGTTTTAGTTCTCTCTTTCTGTCATTAAGATCAACCCTGTTACTGTTACTGGCACTAGTTGCAGTAGTATTTCATGGTGTAGCAGTACCCTAAAGTTGATAGTGTCAATGAGAGAAGCATAAAGATGCGTATGCAAATCATTTGAGTATACAAATCACTTGACTTGTGTTTACCTTGCTTTTCATTACCTCCCCCCTAGCTTTCCTTTGATTTCCTTAACTTTCTTGTATGTGATAGTGTAGTCTTAGAGCTTCAATCTGCATGGAGTTTCAGCTCCTTTAAGGGCTGTCTGAACTGAAGAGGTTTCCTCAGGTTCACATTGCAGTGAGGCAATTGTCTCACTCTGTCACTTGAATAGATATAGATCAAATTTCTTCCAACTCTTTGTAAGCTTGAAAAGGTTACTTTCACATATAATGCTTGCCATAAAATACTTGAATCCATATAAAATCAGAAGGCTGAATTATGAATAAATGAGCATTAATAAGTCAAGATGTCTGTTATCATTACACAAGATCAAACAAAACCTGGCTAATTATTCCACTATGCAGATCTTTTAGGTCTTTTTCAGTTAATGATGTTATTTTTTTGTATCTTTTGCAGAAGTGAAAGAATTTTTTGAGCATGTTAAGTGTGAAAGAGCAAAAGATGTGGCACAGATGGTTAGAAATTATTCTGCTATTTCACAATTGCTAATAAAAGTAGAAGGACGAGTTGCCAATATGAATAGTGGCAAATCTCCAAAATTAGCTTCCTATTATGCATACTGGGAAAAAAGGATTTATCAGGTGTTGACACAGTTAATTGTGAAGTAAGTAAATTGTTTGCTTTAATGAATATTCAGTCTTTCATAGTCAAGTTTTCAGAATGTGTAATGATGTTCTGTTTGAATACCTCAGTGATTTATAGTTGGGGACAGATGTGTATTTGTGAAGGGTTTGTTTTGTTTGTTTGTTTGTTTTTCTGTGAAAAATGAGGAACTGATAACAAGGCACAGGAGAAACCCAAATTCTGAGAAAATGGATGTTGGCATGTTGTTAACAGAAGAGAAAGTTATGTTTTTTTGCAGTGTGGGTAGTTGCATATTTCTGGTTTATTTTTAAAATCAAGACTTTGTTTCAATAAAAAAATACATTTCTGAGAACTTGGTGTTCGAGGCCAGATGCATCCCTGTGATTCAGGGCACAACAGTACACGAATAAAAGTTTGCTGGATTTCGCTTGACCTGTTCTGCAGCATCTGTGTCTTAGAACTTCCTGTAGCAAGATATTACACAAACTTATATTGTAAGGAAAATATGATTATGGGGTTATGAAATCTTCCCAGCCATCTCTTCTTTATGATCCGTGCCTGTATAATCTGGTCTATGCTCACTGGACTTCATTGTGTTTTCTTGACTCTGCTCTTGCAGTGGAGTTGACCATAGCCTTAGGGTCCTATCACACCAGGATATCCCCCTTTGTTCCTTCCAATAGCTTCTTCTAAGTAGTTCAGTATTTACATTAAATAAACTTTAGTGGGTCAATTTTACTGTGATACACATCAGTGTTTCCATCTGAAATCGGTGGTAACTGACTTCAGATAGATCTAAGCACTTACCTGATAATTAGTCTCTGTTGGACATTTCTGTGGGGGGGGCTGTACTTGAATATCATGATCTTTGACAAGATTTTTGTCTTTCCCAGAAATTTACAGGCTTTTAATGCAGCTGTTCTTGCAAATGTGCCACTGTTTCAAATAGAAGCTATTTTATCTGCTCCTGAGCTAATGTTGCAACCTAATGCCAATGAGATTGCTGAGATGACTGCACAATGTATCCTAGACTGTATAGAGATCACTAAGGTGATTTTTGATTTACTTTTTGCCAGAATTTGCATGTGACTATAATGAGTTGAGCTTTCTTTAGTTTGGGCAAGCATAAATGTCAAAGAGAAGATTCATGTTGTTTTATCTCAAAATCAAGATATTCAGTACATTGTTCTAATTTTACAAACTGTCCTAATTTTACAAACTGATGACAAAGGAAAAAAAAAATCATAAATCTTCATGTGGTTTTTACACAGGCAAAATTATTTCTTACTTCTCAGCAGTTTTGCCAGTGTAGGGACATGACTTGGTTCTGTAAATAAGCATATTATTAGGAGGAAATACTTTTCAGATTGTGCTGCAGATATTGTTTTCTGTTTATGAACAAGCTGGTGGAATAAGGAGTGTGAGTAGCCTTCTCTATATTCTTCCTCTCCTCAAAAACAGCAGAAAAAACAGCTCAAGAAAAATGTTGGGAGAAGGACATCAAAGACACATCCAGGACACTGGGTTTACAGAAAAAAAAATCTAGCTTGCTGACAAAGATCTAGCAATATTTCTCCGCATTAATATGTTCACACCGAGCTGCTTTCTAGCCAAATATTGTGGCACTATTCCTGCCCTGTGCTGGTGGAGAAATGATTCCAGGTGTCACCTGAAAAGAATAAATTTATAGCAGTTGTGCTTCCTGGGCTCAGATTTGCTGTATGGCTGAACTGCTGCATCCAGCCTGTTTCATTTCACACCTCTTTCTGTGCTGTGCCATTTATTGTTGAACAGTGATTTAAAAACCAAATTAAGTAATGCATGGATAAGTTTTGTTAGGATGAAGTTAACTCTCAAATTTAACTCTTTTCTTGCTGTCAGAAAAAGAACTGATTTGAGAAATCATTCACACCTCTTCCTACATAGTCTCCTAAGTAATGGTCAGTTTCTTTTCTGAAAGGGTTGTCAAGCTCCGGCACAGGTTGCCCAGGGAAAGGGTGGAGTCTCCATCCCTGGAGGAATTTAAAAGACATGTAGAAATGCTGCTGGGGTACATTGTTTACTGGTGGCCTGTCAGTGTTGGGCTAATGGTTGATCTTAAAGGTCTTTTCTGACCTAAATAATTCTATGATTCCAGAAATGAGTTGACTGAAGTAACTTTCCCAAGTAACCGTTTTTTAACCCTGTCTCTTGAAAACTCTAGCATTTTGCACGATGGATGCGCGGGACATGTATTGAATGCCCTCCCCAGCGTGTCAAGGAAGATGGAGCTTTCATTTTCAGCTTTTACACTGATGTTTTCCGTAGCCCTCTGATAATTGAACAGGCTGGTCTCATCATTCAGAATGTCCACAAAGTCTTGACTTCTCTTGACAAGTATTTGAACCAGTGGCGCAGGTACAACCTACTGTGGACAATGGACAAAGGTGTAGTCATGGAGAGGTTTGCTGCAGAGAAGCCTTCTTGTGTCACCTTTGATGATGAGTTTCAGCTCTATAGGAAAGTAGCTCAGGACGTGACTCAAGAGCCCTTGATTAAAGATGAGCAATTTATCAGGCTTCACCTGGCTCCTTTAGCCTGCACAGTGCAGGAGAATATTAGAGGCTGGGTGATTTCACTTGGAAAGGTGCTTAATGAGTCTGCAAGAGAGGAACTTTTCAGTCTTCAGAAGGAAATTCAGGTAGGTGGTTTCATTTTGTTTCTGTCTTTATCACCAAGACTGAAAATGAAAAAACATGATCTTTTTTTTAATTTGTGTTTTGTGTTTGACTCATCATTGTAATTCTGCTTAATTGCTTTGTCAATGTGGCATCTGGAAACTGTTTTTACATATTACAGAGATTATCACAGAGTCTTAAGAGACCTCCTGATTCCCTGGAAGATCTCAGAATTGTCCTTGGCACAATTGCAGAGATCAGAGGCATGTCTTTTGAAGTGGAACTGAAGTATTTGGACATCTGGGAGAGATACCGAACTCTTGCAATGTACAATGTTCCAGTAAGTGCATCTCATAAAACATCTTAGATTTGAGCCAAGGACACAAATGTAAATGAATAAATGCTTTACTCTGAAGAATTTATACGGAGTCACTGCATTGTTGAGGCTAGAAGGGATGTCTGAAAATTGTCTAATCCAACTCCCCTGCTCAGAACAGGATCTCCACTTTAAAACGGACATATATTTAAATCTGACTCAGATCACTTTGACGCTGAGCACATATTGCCCACTTTTTTGTGACTAATTATTTCTCCTGAAAGATACTACATATTTTGGTTTAGGTAGCTAAAGAAGAGCAAGAGATGTCTGACAAGATTAAGGAAAAGTGGGAGACTCTCTTCTTGGAAGCATCAGAAGTTGATCACAACCTTGGAGGCATAAAAAGAACATTCACAAAGGTAATATTTGTAATTAATATTGGGAAAAATAGAATCATAGAATGGTTTAGTTTGGAAGGGACCTCAAGGATCATCCAGCTCCAACCCCCTGCCATAGGCAGGGACACCTCCCACTAGAGCAGGTTGCTCAAGGCCTCATCCAGCCTGGCCTTAAACACCTCCAGGGAGGAAGCATCCACAACCTCCCTGGGCAACCTGTTCCAGTGTCTTACCACCCTCACTGTAAAGAACTTCCTCCTAACATGCAGTCTAAATCTCCCCTCCTCCAGCTTAAACCCATTCCCCCTCGTCCTGACATTACTAGACCTTGTAAATAGTCCCTCCCCAGCCTTCCTGTAAGCTCCCTTCAGATACTGGAAAGTCACTATAAGGTCTCCTCGAAGCCTTCTCTTCTCCAGGCTGAAGAGCCCCAACTCTCTCAGCCTGTCCTCATAGCAGAGGTGCTCCAGCCCTCTGATCATCTTCGTGGCTCTCCTCTGGACTTGCTCCAGCAGTTCCATATCCTTCTTGTGCTGGGGGCTCCAGAACTGCACACAGTACTCCAGGTGGGGTCTTATGAGAGCAGAGTAAAGGAGGAGAATCACCTCCCTTGCCCTGCTGGCCACACTTCTCTTGATGCAGCCCAGCACACGGTTGAAATGGAGAGGAAAAGAAAACAATTTAAATGCTGTTCTCTTCAGGTTACGCAGCAGCAAATTGAGGACTACAGCAAAGAGGTAGAAGGTTTCTTCCATAAACTCATGACTGAGGGACCTGGTTCTGTTGGGGAAGATCTTGACAAAGGTAAATGTGCATAAAGTCATGACTTTGAAATATTTGTCTTTGGACAAGTCTGCAAATTTTATTAAAAACAGTACAGTTGTGCTTTCCTCATTAATATACAACCTGATCAACCACAAATGGGACATTTTTAGAACTACAACTTCTCCAAAGTGTATGAAAATGCTGTCTTATTTATTCCCCATAATCCCTGGGACTGTTAATCTAGAAAACTTCCTCTCCTTTCCCAGGACTGGAGCTCATGGCTGTTTTTGAAAAAGAAGTGGAAAAACTGGAAAAAAATCGTCAGGAACTCAGCAATGTTGAGAAACTTTTTGACTTGCCAGTTACACTGTACCCTGACTTAATGAGAGCACAGAATGATATGAAAGGTCTAAAGCAGATCTATGAAATTTATGAATTACAAAGAGTAAGTGCTGCACTGTTTGTACACAGGCACATGCACACAGGTATAGCAGAGGGGGGTGGAAAGATGAAAAGGCTGCATTGTCATCTATTTACTCTGTTATAAGCCTTTACATGAAGTAAGCTGTGACGTGAAATTGCTCATCACCATTAAATGATTTTAATGATATTACACCAGGACTAACAGTGCCTCCATAGTGTACCAAACACACGTTCTTACCAGGTAGAGATAAGAACCTTCTCTCTCCCCTAATAATTGTTGGATGGCATTTTACCAAATGAGTCTTCTGCTGAGTGGAACTACTTTTGGATGTCATGTATGTGCAGGTGACAAAGGGTATTTCAGGCTTTAGTGGATGTTAACTAATTTTTAATAAGTTTTGTTTTTTCAAAAATGGAAGTTTCCTGTAAGATATGCTCCACATTTCCTTTTGATTATTTCTTATATGACTGGTAGTGTTTGGCTATGAATCTCTCTTGGACATGGACCTGTCTTTCCCTCTGTTTGTAAATATTAATGCAACTACTTCCACACCCTGGCTGTGATCTCTAGATCCTACTGTAGTAGAAAGATTTTTTTCACTGTTGTTCAGAACTAAAAGGAAATATGATTTTTTTTTCCCTCTTGATGACCTTGTTCCCAGGCAGCTAAAAAGGAATGGTCTCGCACACTCTGGATAAACCTCGATGTCCAGGTTCTTCAGGAAGGAATTGAAGGATTTCTTAAAGCTCTTCGAAAGCTGCCTAAGCAAGTACGCAGTATGCCAGTGGCCTTTCACTTGGAAACAAAAATGAAGGCATTCCGAGAGTCCATTCCTCTGTTGCTTGATTTGAAAAATGAAGCCTTACGAGAAAGGTTTGTTTTGATTTAAGTCTACTTTCTATAGATACAAGACATTGTTTATTTTGTTAGAACTTTTACTTTCAATTACTGGGGTCATGCCATGTCTTGCAGCTTGAAACTTCGCTTTCTGCTTGATGAACTTGTGTAAAGCAAGGTCACTATGATGACTGGGATATTAAATGTATTCAAAACACTAGTTCCTGTTTAAACAGTGGTGTGCCAAATGTGATTTCATGATTACATCTGAAGTTACAGTCGTTTTCATTATTACTGTACTGTGATGGTTGGTACAATTGTTGATGTGTCAATTTAAAACAGGCATTGGCAAGACCTTATGGAGAGAACAGGGACAAGTTTTGAAATGACAACAGAAACATTCACTTTGGAGAATATATTTGCTATGGAACTTCACAGACACTCAGATGTTATCAGTGAAATAGTCGGAAAAGCTGTTAAGGAACTTAGCATTGAGAAGGTAATGTGGAAAATCATAATAAAGCTGAAACCATAGATGACAGCAGTCTATGTTATAGATGTGATTTTTATGTTGGTATGACAGCCAATCTTCAGGGAGCTGCCATTATGTAACTGATGGCAGCTAAGATGAATAGCTCTGTTAATCAGCTAACACATGGCACACAATCCTGGCTGTCTTGACTTTGGCAGCAGCATATTGGATATCTGTTATTACAAGCAAGTCTGGTCTATGATAGAACGATCTAGAGAAAGATCCTTTCTGTTTTCATCATGATAGTTTGAAATAGACCATTCTTTTATAAAGACCCTTCTTTTCTAACCAGAGTTAGAAAATCTGTGCAAAACTTTCTGAATTAGTTGATGTAATTTTATGCTAACATTGTAGTTCTTGGGTATTCAACAACTGCAATATGTGTCTTTATATCTTCACATGCAGGGCGTGAAGGAAATAGCAGAAACATGGGAACAGCTGAAATTCACTGTACAAATGTACTTCAGAGGCACTGAGAAGCGAGGCTTTATTCTGGGACCTGTAGATGAAATTTTAGAGATTCTTGATGACAACAATGTCAATCTTCAGAGTGTTCTGGGCAGCCGATTTGTGGGTCCTTTCATTTCAACTGTTCACTGCTGGGAAAAAACTCTGTCATTGATCAGTGAAGTAATTGAGGTAGGGAGGAAAGTCATGGACTAAATAATATTTATTATTTATAACCAAATATTTCTGTAGTGTTTTTTTTCTCTGATGATAACATTTGTGTCTTAGATCTGGGTGGTGGTTCAGAGAAAATGGATGTATCTGGAGAGTATCTTTATCGGTGGAGATATCAGATCACAGCTTCCAGAGGAAGCCGAAATATTTGACAATGTAGACAGAATGTTTAAAAAGGCAAGTAACTGACTTGACTTGTGCTCAGCATAATTATTTAGTGCATTTTGCTTCCATTTTCATAGTTAGCTGTACTTTCCTGTCCTGTTTATAACACTGACAATGGTATGTTACAATGAATGGAGTATGACATTGGGGAACCCAGGAATTGTGGTGTTTACTGCACATCTGTCATATTCAGAAATCCTTGACTGGCAGTACTGTGCAGGCAGAATCTCTTTTTCTTTTCATCAGACACAGTTTTTAAACTTTACTATGATAATAACAAACACAGATACTTCTATAACTGTAGGACCTATATCCATGCTAAAAAGGCCTTCCTGGTATAAAGCCACTGTTCCCATGCTGAACACATACTGCCAGCATGAATATCGATCACTTTTCTCTTTCCTGTCTGCCAAACTGAGGTTGTACTGTGACTTTGAAATGCTGTTTGTCCTTCACCTGATATACCAGTGTATACAGGAGCAAAGCCAGGTTTATGCTTATATGCCCTGGGATGCAGGCTTGTCTTGTTACACTTGGTTTTACAGCATTATCTCCATGCTCTCAGCTTTTCAAGCATGCTGTCTTCATGTTTCCATGTATCACTGCAGCAACAGGAAACCGTATTTAAAACTCTAATTCATGTCTATAAGAACCTATACTGCTTGTGCTATTTGTGTGCTTTGTCATTAGTTAAAAATAGTTCAGTATAATTCATTGCTTTACAGTATTTCCTAAACTTGTTTGTTTTTTTTTCCTGTGTAGATTATGGATGAAACTGTAACAGAACCAACAATAAAAAAATGCTGTGAAGCCCCAAATCGTCTGTCAGACCTACATCATATAAATGATGTCCTGGAGAAATGTCAGAAAAGCTTAAATGATTATTTGGATTCCAAGCGAAATGCTTTCCCAAGATTTTTCTTTATATCTGATGAAGAGTTGCTCAGTATCCTTGGCAGCAGTAATCCACTTTGTGTCCAAGAACACATGATCAAGGTAACAACGTCTGGCGTTCCACAGTCTTGTGCTTTTAGGTGCTTTACAAAAGTTTAACAGGCTGTACTGTACCTACTGTTATGAATGTGCTAGTATTTATTTTACAAAGAGCATCTTGGAAGCATCTTGAAGAAATTCTGAACTACCCAATCAAATGTGATGAATAGTCTCTCCTGGCTCCACTGGCCACTAGGAGTTAAGGTAGAGAAATGTTGGCAGAGGAACGTTCAAGGTACAGCAGAATGATCAATCATTAAAGAACCTTCTTGTACCTCCTGATAGATCTTTATTTTCTGGGGAAAAGAAAAAATAAAAAAAAGGCCAGTGTCATTTGGTCCAAATCATCTGCCTGTTTACTCTGCAGTTGGGCTGCTGAGCTATTTATCAGCATTTGTATTTGGTTGATTAGACTTAGATCCATTTCTCTATAGAGTCCATGGAGATGTCATTTCAGGATTAAACAGTAGCTAGATACTCTTTATGTCGTAGAAGCTTTATTTCTAACATGCCATTGTGTTTCTTTCTTGATGCATTTCAGATGTATGATAACATAGCCTCCCTGAGGTTTCAGGATGGTGATGGTGATGAGAAAATTGCTACAGCCATGATTTCAGCTGAGGGGGAGGTGATGGAGTTCCGACAGGCTGTAGCTGCCAAAGGCAGAGTGGAGAATTGGATGACAGCAGTGCTAGAAGAAATGAGACGCACAAACAGACTCCTTACCAAGGAAGCTATTTTCCGATACTGTGAAGACAGAAGCAGGTGAAGCATTCACTGTCAAGCATAACACAAATACCTTGTATGTTCTCGTGAGCCTGGAGCAATGGAGAAGAATAAAGATTTGATTTTATTTTTTTGCAGAATTTAGCCTGTATCTCTCTGTGCAGAAGGATATGAATACATGCATACGCAGTATTTAAGTGACTGCAAAAAAATGCGTTACCTACCATTTCTAATTTCTCACTTCATGAGTTTCTGTTTCTACTGTGTGTGCACAGTATGTTTTTCTCACTGACCTTTGCCTTTCCCTTTCGCTTTGCCTTTCCTTTTCACTTTTCGCTTTGCCTTTCCTTTTCACTTTTCACTTTGCCTTTCCTTTTCACTTTTCACTTTGCCTTTGCCCTTGCCCTTGCCATTTTTCTCCTTTCCTCATGGAATAAACAATAATTCAGACTCCCTCCTGCATTTCCCACAGAGTTGACTGGATGTTACTCTACCAAGGCATGATGGTGCTGGCTGCTAACCAGGTGTGGTGGACTTGGCAGGTAGAGGACGTCTTTCGGAAAGTGAAGAAAGGAGAAAAACAGGCAATGAAACTTTATGCTAAAAAAATGCACAAGCAGATTGATGACCTGGTGACCCGCATTGCAATGCCTCTGAGCAAAAATGACAGGAAAAAGTACAACACTGTTCTCATTATTGATGTTCATGCCAGAGACATTGTAGATACATTCGTAAGAGACAGGTAACCACTCCCCATAACCTACTGAAAAATACCAGATGCAGAGAGTACATTTCCATGCTTTCCCCTCATGTGAGCAAGTCTCTCTCATGCAGCATTCTGCAGGCTCAGGAGTTTGAGTGGGAGAGCCAGCTGCGTTTCTACTGGCTGCGGGAACCAGATGACCTGAGCGTGAGACAGTGCACCGGCACCTTCGCCTATGGCTATGAGTACATGGGGCTGAATGGACGGCTGGTGATCACCCCACTCACAGACCGCATTTATCTCACCCTCACGCAAGTATGCTCTAGGAGATTTTTATTAACAAATCATTTTAAAATACACTTTGGGGCAATCACATAATTGTTGGATTGCCACTTCCTGTTATCTCCGAGATGCTAATGTAAAATTATGCTAATGTGTTTGACGAGTTGTGATAGCCTTCTAACCTGTTTGCCTCAAAGGTAATGTAGAATGCATGCACAGATACAGTTTAAGGCTGTTTGTACCTGAAGGTTCATTTGTAATTTCGCTACCAACCTATGTAACCCAAGATTTGTTTTGCTTTTTGGTCTGTCTCCAAAGGCTTTATCAATGTTTCTGGGAGGAGCACCAGCAGGGCCAGCAGGTACGGGGAAAACAGAAACAACTAAGGATCTGGCCAAAGCCCTGGGCTTGCTCTGTGTAGTGACAAACTGTGGAGAAGGCATGGACTTCAAAGTAAGAGTTAAACATGGTGTTGCCTCTTAAAGTACCAATTACTGCTCTTTTTCAGTGTCCAGGATAAAGGACATATTCTGAACTTCTGCCTCCCATAGAGATACCATGCTGATTAATAAGGAAATGTAGTAAAAATGTCAATTTAGAATAAACTTCTGAAGGAATTTCAGGTGCTTTCAAGTGGGAGGGCAGTGACTAGATGATATCTTCAAGCTCATCACAAGCAATCTGCACTTTGAAAAGAGTTATTGCAAGGCCTCATGACAAATTGCTTGCTCCTGCACATATAAATATCCAGAGGTTTTACCCAGTCATTAAGAGTTTTAGCACACTCCAAAATTTGCTGACACTGAACATTTTATATATTCATTGCTGAGCTGTTTTTCTTGTTGTTCTTATTAGGCAGTTGGTAAAATTCTGTCTGGTCTTGCCCAGTGTGGAGCATGGGGATGCTTTGATGAGTTCAATCGTATCGATGCTTCTGTGCTTTCAGTCATCTCTTCTCAGATTCAGACTATTCGAAAAGCTTTAATGAATCATTTGAAAAGATTTCAGGTAAATATTAAAAATGAAGAGTAATTGTGAAAGCTGATCTTGTTTTTGAGGCCTGTCAGGGCCAAACCCTTCATTAGATCAAAAGGCTGCCTCTTCTGTAATTAATTTGTTCTGGGCACTTCAGTCTCGAGAGAATGTACTCTCAGAGGTGTTAGATCCTTGCTGATTTGCTGGGTTGTTCCTTTATGAAGTGAGATAAAAGTAAGCTAAACAGGATAATAGTAAATAAATGGGATAATGTAGCAGTAATTAGGGAGAAGAGCAACTTACTGTGGATCATAAGGCTTTGTTTACTGATGTTTATTGGAATTAAGAACCCTCAGACAGAAAATGTGATGGAGAAATGTGAAACATATTGATGTTTATATGCAAGATACAATCAGTGGGGTGAATATATCTGGATGACTATCTAAAGCTAAATATTTTAACATGTTGTCCTCAGTGGGTGCCCCAGTATTACTGGGTTTCTTTTTGAGCATTCCAAACGTATGTTGGTCTAATATTTTGTTACACCTTTAGTTTGAAGGACAGGAAATTGCCCTTGACAGCCGAATGGCCATTTTTATCACAATGAATCCTGGTTATGCTGGCCGGACTGAGCTCCCTGAGTCTGTAAAAGCTTTGTTCAGGCCTGTGGTTGTCATTGTACCAGATCTTCAGCAAATCTGTGAAATCATGCTCTTTTCTGAAGGGTTCCTTACAGCAAAGGTAAGAAAATGTTATTGCTACCCATACCCATGTATGCATGGCCAGTATTTGGCTGTGACCTACTTGTTCATACATCTCTAACTTAAAATCTCAAACAGGTACTTGCAAAAAAGATGACAGTGCTATACAAGCTGGCAAGGGAACAGCTTTCTAAGCAACATCATTATGATTTTGGACTGCGAGCCCTTAAGTCAGTGTTGGTGATGGCTGGAGAACTGAAAAGGGGATCACCAGACCTCACTGAGGTAGATTTATTATTTTGTTACATCTTTTTAATTAGGAAGAAGATTTGTTTATGCATCCAATGTAGCTTGTCTGTGTTGGAAGTAGGCACGTTGGTGTTACTTGTCTTATCTCACTCTCATTCAGTTGTGTTATGCACTCTTCCAGCAAGTTACCATCAGAACTCAAGTCAAAGTAGGAAAATCTGTAGAAAATTAGGCTTTCTACTTCTTTTTGAGTACAGGATGCAAACAGCCGGATGAATGTCTTTAGATGAACAATGAAAGCTGTTTTTTTGCACAGTGAGTGCTCCAGTTGTGCAGTTGTTACTTGTGTAGCTCATCTAGTAAACTTGTAAATGAAAGTTTTTCAGTAGTGCATTGCTTCCTATGGCTTTCTTTTACACCTTATTTTTATTTCTCTGTGTACAGGTCTGATACCCAGTTGCTTAGGGAACTTCTCTTTCAATTTTTTTCTTAAAAACTTGGAGACAGCTGAAAGAAACTCTCATACAAGGTTATGTACAGATGCACATTGCAGTTTGGCAGGAAGCTAAGGTCTAAATGAAGTTCTGTTCTCAGTGGGACCACAGAACATGGATATATTCATTAAACAGTTGGTTGTTTTAACATCAAGTTGGAGAAGCTGTGGTGTGGGCCACTCCAGCCTTTTGGTGTTTGGTTAATATGGTAATATTGAAAGGCAATGTATTATACTTAGCTACTGGCATGCTTAGGTATTATAAAATAATCTTTGTTTCCACTACTGACTGATGGCAAGAAAACATTCTTAAAGCTGTACTAAAGTAATCAGGCAGTAGTTTCTAGAGTGAAGTTACCACAAATTAGGTAATTGGTTAGCTGTTTGGTGAAGATTCTGTTATGTTTTGTCTAGGAAGTTGTACTGATGAGAGCTCTACGAGATATGAATCTTCCTAAGTTTGTGTTTGAAGATGTACCTCTCTTCCTTGGCCTAATTTCTGACCTGTTTCCTGGCCTGGATTGCCCTCGAGTCCGCTATCCTAACTTCAATGATGCTGTAGAACAGGTGTTGGAAGAAGAAGGTTATATTGTTTTACCAGTCCAGGTATGAAAAAATGTTATTAGCTTGAATATTTATTATAAACATTAGGCTGGATAGGCTTTGCTGCATTCTGAAGTGGCTCCAGGAAAGCTTAGTTTATTTTTTTTCCCCAGCAGAACTATAGACAGCAGTCTATTGAATTAATATTTACTTTTCAGGTGGATAAAGTAGTTCAGATGTATGAGACCATGCTAACTCGACACACCACAATGGTAGTTGGACCTACTGGAGGTGGCAAGTCAGTTGTCATTAATACTTTGTGCCAGGCCCAAAACAAGTGAGTATGGAGTTTGATACATGGAAATCAGGTTGTAAAATGACACAGGCTGCATTATTCAGCCCTATGCAGTCATGAAAAAATCAATAGCTGACCGTAATATTTGTTTGGGTTATAACATGAGATGGCTTTGTGTAATTTTAACATTGCCTTCTTGCTGTATCTCTAGGCTGGGATTATTGACCAAACTTTACACAATGAACCCTAAAGCTATGAGCGTGATTGAGCTGTATGGGATCCTCGACCCCACCACACGAGACTGGACAGATGGAGTCCTGTCAAACATTTTTCGGGATATCAATAGGCCTACTGACAAAAAAGAGCGAAGGTAGGCAGCTAGAAATCGTTCTGATGATTTTTAGATACTGAGTTTTACATCAACATTAAAAAAATACGTATTTGTTACTGAACTATTGAAAAAAAGCTAAATAAAGAGAAAATGTGTAAGGGTCCTTGTCTTCTGTGAGTTTCAAGCCTCTGCCAGATGGATGTAAACTATGCAATTATCAGAAATTAATGGAGGATTCAAAACACCTGTGCTGACACTTGAATTTTTAAACATGTTAATAAAATCAGAGGTTATCCCATACCCTCTGGCTCCTGTATCCACAGGTACATTCTGTTTGATGGAGATGTGGATGCTCTCTGGGTTGAAAACATGAATTCTGTCATGGATGACAACAGGTTATTGACCCTGGCAAATGGCGAGCGGATTAGACTTCAGTCTCACTGTGCTTTGTTGTTTGAGGTAAGCAATGACTTAAATTGTAATTTAATGCCTGAGAAGGGTTAGGTACAGATGGGTCTGAAAACCTGAAAAACAGTGACTGGGTCTGTTATTTATTTAGGTGTATGATTATCTTGTATGCTTATTTCATAGGTTGGTGACTTACAGTATGCATCTCCTGCCACAGTATCCCGCTGTGGAATGGTCTTTGTAGATCCTAAGAATCTGAAATACAAGCCCTGCTGGGAGAAGTGGATCAAAGGAAGAGAAAATGAGGTGGAAATTTCAGCACTTGTTCCTAGAGTATCTGTATTAAATGCTGAACTGTAGACAGCTGTAGAACACCCCCAGCTTTGTAAAAGCAGTCTCAATTTATGACAGCAATTCTAATCTCTAGGCCTGCAGCAGAAGTCTAAGGAGAATTCTCAGTTTTTCTAACTTTGTCTGTTTCTGAGAACTGAAGAACTAAGAAATTGGTTTACCTGATCTCCAGAGCTAACTGTGAGATTGCTTAGATCTTTATTTCTTACATTAAGATTAAAAACTCCAGTCCGCAGGGAGCAGAAGACAACTTAGTTGGTAGCACTTAATGAATGTAGATCCTCACCTGCTGAGAACTCAGTCTATGCAGTGCCACATTCCTCCATATGGCTGTAGCTTGTCTGTGGTAGAAATGATTTCTTCAAGAACAATCATCATACTTGGTCAGCCAGTGGGAAACTCTGCTGTCAAAAATTGGCTTTCCAGGTTTCTGTGAGATGAATTATTGTCCTTTTTGTTCCTCAGCAAGAGAAAATCGAATTGAATCGTCTCTTTGAAAAATATGTGCCCTCCCTTATTGATATGATTGTAGAGGGAATTGCAGATGGCAGCCATGGAGAAAGGCTGAAGACCATTGTTCCTCAAACAGATTTAAATATGGTAAGGAATGGAGAATAAAGGTTGAAAAAGTTTTATCTAAAAAAAAAAGAAATGGAATAATGGAGAGAGCAAAATCTTCCCAAAGAAAGCACAGGAGTAGCTGTGCTGAAATGTCAGCTTGCTCGTTATGAGCATCAAGAATCAAAAGAAACAATCAGTCCTAACAGTGCTCTTTTACTGTGTCAGTAGCTATACCTGTAAGGAGGAAAGCTCAACAGACACTTAAACAGCTGAAACATATTAAATGTTTTCATGGCAATTCTGTTCACGACTTTGTTTTGTTTTGCAACAGGTGGTGCAGTTGACTGTGATGCTGGAAGCTCTGGTTGTTCAGCCTGATTGTCTTGACATTTTGGAGTGTTTTTTCTTGGAAGCTTTGTATTCCTCCTTAGGTGCTGCTCTTCTGGATGCTGGGAGGATTAAATTTGATGAACATGTTAAACGTATTTCCTGCATGTCTGTTGTTCGTGATGACAATGTCCTGGCTAAGCCAGGGGAGCTGCCAGGTAGGATCTTGTCATAATTTACTTTGAACGACATTGGTCATATTAGAAAAGTGTTAGTTTCCATGAAGGCAGAACATTGTTCTTCATTCCAGCTTGATATCTTGGCAGCACCATGTGCTCTCTGAAGAACTGTCACTGAAAACCATGTAGAGGTACTGATGCTACGTGACTGGTCTACCCTCACAGAACAATGCTTGTCTATGCCAAGCTGAAGAGACAACAGTGAAAGGAAAAATAAATCATGAAGGGAGAGCCAGTGGAAGGTGCTTAAGGAGCATTAGTACGATCTAAGTGCTGGACTGAGAGAATTTTGGTGCACATCTTGCTGGGTTAAATGACAAGTCAACAGAACACAGTGTTGCCCAGCTTGGTCCAGAATCTTTCAGCTTAGATTATTTTCTTCTGAAATATTTCAGTGTCCTAGAAAACCTCCCATTGCTTAATGATTTGCAGGTCAGCTGCCAACTTTGTATGACTTTCATTTTGATGGATTTCAAAAGAAGTGGGTGCCTTGGATGAAACTTGTTCCTGAATATATTCATAAACCTCAAGTGAAATTTCTTGACATTCTAGGTGAGTGTGAGAGAAAATACAGTAATGATATGGCTTTAATTTTTAATGTGCCACCACTGAGTGCGTGGCACCTAGCATGAGACAATCTTTTTCTGTACTAAAGGTCATCTGCACAGGTTCAGCTTCTTGTGATGGCACAAATCAATTTCTTTAACGTTCTTCTTGTTGTCATTTAGCAGGAGTAGAGCTGAATTACAGAACTCTGTAATAAAGAAAATGGGAAAGGGTGAAAAGCTTGCTTCAGTGAATAAGGCTTGAGCTAACAGTGCCTTTTACGAGCCAGAATAGCAGAAGATTCACAAACTGCTCTGCCAGAAAATCTAGGAAAAGTGTTAGCACTTTGGTTCAGCTACTTAGAAAAAAATTATGTTCTTAGGACTATTATTGGTTGTTACTTCAAGCACTGCATAATGGTGTCTGGTGCTTTTCATGGTTAAGGACAAATTAAGGCTGGTTACAGTAATACTTCAGCAAGCACAGGTTAACTTCACTGACAGGAGAGATCTTTATGTGATCTCTGCATTTGTTCCTAATGGCAGGCTATTCACAGAGAAACATTTAATTTCTGGAGAGTTCTGGGAAAATGCTTATAATCCAAATAAATCCTGATTATGCCCTTGAAATAGGGATTAAATGGAGCCTAACCAGTTCATGACCCTCCTATATGGAAGATGACCGCTTAAAAATTGTATCTAATTTATATGTAAAATCCCAGGAAGAAAAGCTGAAAAAGGATGGTTGAGCAATGAAAATGTTCTTTCGGCATTGTTAGTGAGTTGATATTTCAGATGACATCTTTGTGCAACTGCATGTTAATACCTTGAGAGTCTGTGTTATAAATGTCAGTCTCCCAGCTGTACTGCACTTTAATTTAACCTGAGATCACATTCTTGATCTTTTTCAGTGCCTACAGTGGATACAACACGCACTACTTGGTTACTAGAGCAGATGGTAAAAGTAAAACACCCAGTTGTTCTTGTAGGTGAATCAGGTACATCTAAAACAGCAACTACACAAAACTTCCTAAACAACCTGGACAAAGACCTCAATGTATGTATGAGGCATTTTAACTTGTCTGTAAAGTTGCATTTTCATTCTTTGTCCTTGTTTTAAATTTACATTGTGAATAAATGCACCAGAGAAGCGTTTCCTTCATGTTTGACAGTCTAATGCAGAGTGCATTTTTTGAATGCTTTAGTTATAAAAACAGGTAAAAATCCATTCTTATCCATTTCCTCCTCTTTGCAGCTGCTGCTAGTAATTAACTTCTCTTCTCGTACAACATCAATGGACATTCAGAGAAACCTGGAGACAAACGTAGAGAAACGAACTAAAGATACCTACGGCCCTCCAATGGGAAAACGCCTTGTCGTTTTCATGGATGACTTGAATATGCCAAGGGTAAGCTGCCAACAGTTTCAAGGTGGTGTAGAAATGTTTGGGGTGGCACTAGTGGCCCTTCATAACAGATCCAATGAATCTCTCCAGTATGTGACTAGATTTTAGCTTAGGCTTTTCAGGAGAATTGGACTTGCATGCAGTACGAAGTGTTTCTGTCTGATACAGTATTTGTCCTATAAAAGAGATGATGTTGGATCATTTCTCTGTGCCATTAAAATCTGTGACCTAATATTGCCTCAGTTTGTGTATTGTAGAAACCATCCTTTTCTCTTTACAAAGAGGGCAAAAAAGTATGTGCGCATTTAGTCAGTCTTGGAGAAGAGGAACTTTGCCCATAAGAGACATTGAAAGGAGTGTTCAGTCAGAGCTAGAGCTTTACAAAGTGTCACTTTAGTCCTTGTAATGTTCTTCTGAGAGAGAAGCACAATATTTCCACGTTTATAGCAGTAATTAGAATGCTGATGGACTGTGCTCTGAATACCTTGGCTCTTTTGTATTACAAAGGTTGATGAGTACGGCACACAACAACCCATTGCACTGCTGAAGCTGCTGCTAGAAAAAGGCTACTTGTATGACCGTGGTAAAGAGATGAACTGTAAATCTCTTCGAGATCTGGGGTTCATTGCTGCGATGGGCAAAGCTGGAGGAGGTCGGAATGAAGTTGACCCTCGATTCATCTCACTCTTCAGTGTTTTTAACATACCTTTCCCTTCTGAGCAGTCATTGAATTTGATTTATACCTCCATCCTGAAAGGCCACACTGTGGTAATTTCACTGTTTTTAAAGGGTTGCTCAGCATGTTTCAAATTTTTAAATAGACATTTATTTCTGTTATCACAAAATCTGAAGTCTTCTGCTAGAATCTCATGCAAACCTTTCTCCTCTTTCTCAAGGGATGAGTTTACACTGTTTTGATAAATGCTTGAGTGATATGTAAAGATTCAAGTCAGCAGATAATTTATCAACCTGCTGCTTTTCACAGATTGAAATCTGTGAATGATTTGAGTGTGGTACCTGTAACCAAATACAAAAAGGTCATCAAACCCTTTCCTGAATGGCAGTGGAACATTTCATAATATGCAGTATGCTGTGTTACTAGCAGGTAACCTGCAACTTTATGTAAGAAAAAAAGTAGTTTGTTTTTCCCACTGTAGAAGAGCTGTGGGAATTCCAGTCATGGAGTCTGATGTTATCTTCAGCACTGTGCAAGTTTGGGAATGAGGATGGCCTTGCCCAAAACACTTAACTGCAGAATGTTCATCCTACAGAGGAACAGGAAGTTCTGAATGTTCTTGCCCTCAGTTATATGAAATATATGCCGCAGGGTTAGAAGATGGAAAGTAGAATACATTCAATGGCATTGAGTTCTCTCTAGGCAACCTCATGCAAACTCTTCTTTCTCATGCTTGCAGATGTTTAACGAGCCTGTATCGGCCATCTCTGACAAGATTACTCAGTGTACTTTGGAGCTATATAAAACGGTTGTTCGTGACCTACCCGCTACTCCTTCCAAATTCCACTACATTTTTAACCTGCGGGATCTTTCCAGGGTCTATAATGGACTCATTCTTACATCTCCAGAGAGGTAAGAATAGAAAAATTGCCTTCAATGGTCCTACATCTATTTAAACTAGATGAATCTGGGTGAAGGTGAGGTAATTTGGCCCATGAAATCAGTCACATTTGGTCACTTCTCATTAAGCCATCACCACAATGAGAAAATGTTCAGGAATAGCCTGCACTGTGATATTACTCTTGAAAATAAACAGTGATGTGATAGTCCTTTTTAAATAAAGTATCCAGAGGTTAAAATGCAAGCCAATAAATTGTTTACCCTTATGAAAAGAACTAAACCAAAAAGAGTAAAATAAAAGTCAATCCAGGCTTTGGTCAGTGCTATCAATCATATGGCTTTAGGAATCATATCAGCTCATTTGGTGCAGTCTGATATTTCAGTTTTAATGTAGGTTTCAAACAGTGACCCAGATGGTGAGAGTTTGGAGAAATGAGTGCCTGAGGGTTTTCCATGACAGACTGATTAATGAAGCAGACAAAGCGTTGGTGAGTAATTTCTTTCATTTTTCAGTAGTCACTGAATATTGCTATGGCAACTAATTTACAATAGCAACATTGCCAACTGTGGTACTCGGATCTTGCAGTCAAGATTGCAGACTTGCCTAACCTCTCTGTTCATCTATTAATTTAAGTCATGGCTCATGGAGTTTTCTGAAGTGACTGGCAGATTAAGTGAGTAGGTCTGCTGGAGGAGTGGAGAGTGCCATTGGGTTTGCCAGCTCAAGAAAATGGATTAGCAGTGGCATGGGTGACAGTGGGAGACCCGTGCAGGGGAAACCAAGGAATCATCTTCATGTCAGTATTTTCCTTTAAACAGGTTGTATTAGAATGTGACTACACAATCAAGTAGTAAAAAGAAGAGCAAAAGCAGAGTCCTTAAACAATGGATCAGATTTTTGCTGTTAATGCAAACTGGAAAATATTCCAAATCTTAGAGAGTGATGCCAGTTTCATATCTTGAGAATTAGGGGAGGAAATGAAGTATAATTTACTTACATATATGCAGCTTGCTGAGATGAGAAGAGCTTGATTCAGATGACCTCAGATTTTTATGCTTAAAACTTTCTCCTTTAACATACAAAGATATATTTCCATCTCAAATTTTCACGACTCGGGAACAAGCCTGGAGAAAACTCTGAGAGGACCTTCCAGTATCTGAGAGGAGCCTACAGGAAGGCTGGAGAGGGACACTGATAGGATAAGGGGAAGTGGATTTAAATTGAAGGAGAATAGGTTTAGATTGGATATTAGGAAGAAATTCTTCACTGCTAAAGTGGCACAACTCTGGAATGGATTGTCCAGAGAGGCTGTAGATGTCCTCCAGAGATGTTCAAGGCCAGGCTTGATGGGGCCTTGAATAGCCTGGTCTAGTTAAGAGGCATCCCTTCCCAAGGCAGAGAGGTTGGATTAGATGATCTCTAAGCTGTTCTGTGATTCTATGGTTCTATGATTCTGTGAACTCAGAATAATTACTTCACAGTTTTTCTATGTTTGTACATTCAGATTTATAAGATTTGGGAGAACTCTTGGTCACAAAACACAGTGCTTGTGGAGAAGGAAGGTTTATTAATATGATATTTACACCAATATATGAGAATTTGTTTTTTTAGCAGGCTTCTCCTTTTCTGTTTTAAGCTTCTGCAATCCTTTGGCTAGTATGGTCTTGAGCTGCCTCTTAGATCATTTTAGGTCATACACAGAACACAACAGGAGGCTCTGGTCTTTGGATCTTTTAGTGATATAAGCATTCCCTCAAAATCAGTCAGTATTTGAGCAAGAATCTGTATTATCACCCTTCAGAAACATCTGCTTTATTTTGTTGCCTGACTCATTTCATATGGTTGAAGGTACAAGGTCATATAAAAAACCTGATTGAAGAGAATTTCAAAGATGACTTGGAGAAGGCCATGAGAGATCCTATTCTTTTTGGAGATTTCAGAACAGCACTCAGTGAAGGAGAACCTCGTATTTATGAGGATATCCAAGACTATGATGCAGCAAAAGCTGTCTTTCAGGTACTGTGCATCAGCTTGGAACTATGCCTCATTCTGTCTCTGTGCCTGAGGAATGGGCTGGAGCCTGTCTCATACTGTGGGCAATCTGTTTCCTTTCCATGTGTGCACAGTTTTCTGTGCACTGTTTCCCATTTGGGGGCTGCGGCAATGAAAACTGAGGGTCAGCTACAGAGTCAGCAGTGTTTTCCAATAGTTTATTTTCCCTGAGGAAGGGGAAAGGAATAATACTGCTAAATGGGTTGCTATTTTATTAATGTTATTAATTGTTTCCTAAGGCTGCCTAGTAACATTCTGTCCACCTTTCTCTGCAGGAGATTTTGGAGGAATATAATGAATTTCATACGAAAATGAATCTGGTTCTTTTTAATGATGCTTTGGAGCACTTAATCCATGTATATCGCATCATACGGATGGATCGTGGGCATGCCCTGCTCATAGGAGTGGGGGGCTCAGGGAAGCAGTCCCTAACAAGACTGGCTGCCTATACAGCTGGCTGTGAGGTTAGTGACCCTGCATGTCTGCAGTGAAAGAAGACAAGGAAAGCAATGTTGTGATCAGGATTAAACCAATGGGCAGGGAGGGAGGTCAGTCAGACAAGATAATATCAGATTGACATCTCTTTCCTGTGGAAAGAAAATCAGGGTGAGGTGATTGAAAGTCAAGGTGAGATCTAAGATGGTGACTGTGGATGATCAGGGCAGGAAGCATTCAGTGGCTGAATCTGAGTTTTGGCCCTGGTGGTGGGTTTGTCAGAGAAGAACTAGTGGTTCCTAACTACTGCTTTTGTTACGTACCTGTGTTACAGCAGCACCCCGTGCTGCCTGAGGAACCTCGTGATTGATACTATAATATTTTGAATAGGAAATGTTTCTCTCTCAGAGATACTTTCAGTGTCCCACAGAAGCTTGTAAAGGAAGACCAAAAAAGGAGGATGAACACAAAGCAGTTTTGAAACCTTGGTCTGGCAGGGTTGTACAAATGCAGTTTTAAAAAAGAAGGCAGTGCATGTTTATTTTGATACTTGTGCGTTAACTGATGCTGAGGCCAAACCAAACCTCTAGATCTGGTCTAACTGAAATTCACAGTTACCATCATGTCTTGGGCCCATCCTTGTCTTCTCAGTATATGTTTTTATCCTCAGGTATTTGAGATCATCTTGAGCCGAGGATATGGAGAGAATAATTTCCGAGAAGATCTGAAAAAATTGTACCAGAAGCTGGGTACTGAGAACAAGTCAATGGTCTTCTTGTTTACGGATGCCCATGTAGCAGAAGAGAGTTTCCTGGAACTCATCAACAACATGTTAACTTCAGGTGGCACAGACAGCCTCATTTGCTCCCTATCAGTATCTGTTTGTGCCTCACAAGCTCAAATGTACCCTTGATCCAACTGTGACTGTTTCACCCTGCGTCCTCTGCTGCTTTAGTCAATTACACCTTTCAGTATTACCTGGAATGATCTTGGCCTTAATAATGGCTTTTTGGCATCTTGTTACAGTTGTTTATGTGTGTCTGGGAAGGTGATAGAGTTAATTCATGCTGATCATGATGTTGCAAATTTCTTCCAAGACTGAGATCTATCTTTAGCTGCATCTGACCACAACCCCCCCACCTTTTTTCCCATTGGCTTTTGAATAGCAGTCGCTGCAGCAACTGTTTATACCTCATATATAAAAAAAATAGTATCTTTTAGTGTACACAGCAGCTGGCACTGTGTTACCACCCTCTCTACAGAAATTCCTGCATGGCCTCATTTGAAAACAGATGTGTCAAATCCCTTTCCATGGTCTAGTATTCCCTGTTACTGGTCTGCTTATGTCAGTCATTAGGTAACTTAGGAGATATTTGCCACGTGATTGAGAGGATGAAAATATGAATTAGTGGTTTGTAGACACCAATGAAGGTTTTCTTAGCAGAGTTAAAAGCACTTTATGTTCTTGTGACATTTTGTTTATGTTGCTGACGCCAAGCAAGAATGCATTAATCAGTCCTCTAAATCCTCTTGCATCATGCCAGGTACTGCCTTTGTTTTCCACGGGTCCAGGGGGAGGAGAAGTACAGACAGCTTAATAGCTTCATTCAAAACTATGCAGAATAATTTTTGCAGAGCTAGGTTTAAAATCTGTGACACTGGTTTCTCATCTGCCCCATCCCCAGACATATGGTTTCCTCTTACTGGTTGTTCCCACTAGCATTCTTCTGTCCTTATGTTACAGGAATGGTGCCAGCCCTTTTTCCAGATGATGAAAAAGATGCCATACTAAGTCAGATTGGAGATGAAGCTGCTAAAGCTGGCATGCACCCAGCTAAAGAGAGCGTCTGGCAATATTTTGTGGACAAATGTGCAAGCAACCTTCACATTGTCTTGGGAATGTCCCCAGTTGGAGACAGTCTGAGAATGTGGTGCAGAAATTTCCCAGGTATCTTTGTACACACTGCTTAGCCCCTTTCCTGGGAAATACAATTTTGCAGGCAAGACAAAGTTTTCAGTGGACATTCAGAGATGTCTGGCACATGAAGCTAAGCAGAGCAGGTTTCGTGATTAAAGATTCACAGTGCATGATTTTTTTTTTCCAGTTAATTACCACATATCAGTGAGTATTATTGATTAGCATTTACCAGATTAGATAATTTTCCAGATGAACAGCTGGAAATCAATTGGTTGTCCTCACTGAACTGGAAATACACAGTCCATGTCTGCGGCCTCTCTTCGGTAGTTTACAAAAGATGTGTGTTATTATGTTGTTATGAAACTAAAATGGTGGTAAGGGGAAACGTTTTTGTATGCAAAATCAAAAAAGGGACACCCACTGAGAGTAAAAACACCTGAGCCTGGTGGATGCTGCACTTCAGCAGGTGGCTCAAAGGAGTCTTGGGAGGCTGATGATAGAGTAAAAGATGGGAATGGGTGAGAATCCTAAGCCAGGCATTACAATACCTTGTTGCAGCACTTGGCTGCATCCTGTAGAATGGTACAGCCTAAAGGAAGGCACAGTGGGTTAGCAGGACACAGGGGCAAAATTGGTTGATAATCACATAGAAGATCCAGGCTAAATTTTGTTGCTAGTCAGAAGTCAAATGAGACACATCTTGCAAATTTGTGATACAAATAAAGTGAAGCATGGGACTACCTGGCAAATTAGGGTCTTGTTTCACACATTAATTGGTTAAATAACATTATCCTTTTATTTTAAGGTCTTGTCAACAATACTGGTATTGACTGGTTCTTGCCCTGGCCCCGCCAAGCCTTGCATGCAGTTGCACAATCCTTTGTTGGTATGTAAAATGTCAGATTTTTAACCCATTGGGATAGCCTATGAAATATATTCTTTACTTAGCAGTTGTAGATTTTTGTAATTTGCTTTCCTGTTTTGCTTGCTAACCTGAATCGAAATGGATGATTTAAATCCCAGTCAAAAAATGGTGTTGGATGGACATTTCCTACTCAAATAGATTAAATAAATTGCTAAAATTCAAATTCTCAGCTCTGCAGAGAATGTGGTCTGCCTGCCAGGAGGTCCAGGTTCTCTTCTGGCTCTTGCTTTTTGCCCAAGCCTGGCTTAGATTTATGTAAGAGTGATTATCATACTCTTTAAAAAACGCACAAAGAACCCAAACCTTTGACATTTTCTATTTCTTTTGCCCACCTTTAGGAAAAAACACACGCATACCCTCAGAGATCTCCACGTCAGTGATTGAGCACATGATCCTGGTGCATGAATCTGTAGGGGATTTCAGCAAGAGGTTTCTGCAGAAACTGAGACGTAGCAACCATGTCACACCAAAGAATTACCTTGATTTTATCCATACTTACTCCAAATTGCTAAAGGAGAAAAGCGAGTTCATTTTAGGTAAGGCTGTGTAGTTGTTTTCTACTTGTTAATACTTGATTTAAATATTGTGAAGAGAAAAAAAAATGGGGTGAGAATCCCACCTATTACCCACATTATGCAAAAATAATTTTATCAGCACTGTCTCAAATGCAGTGGCTGGCATCTGGTCTTGACGTAGGACCAAGATTGTGACCACATGTGAATATTCATGAAAAACCGCAGGCCGTCCTCACATGCTTTTGTATGTGTACCTGAGCCAGAATCTCCATACCCACATGATCCTCTGTTTGAGAAGTCTGATTGAATCTAATACCAGCTCAGCCTAACTCAAGGTTTGCTTCCTCAAGAAGCAGTTCTTATTCGTACTTCAGTGGGCATTGAAATATGTGAAGAGGATGAAACTTAAACAATGTAATATGAAAAAAAAGTTGTGGCATGGGACCAGTGTGTGGCAGCTTAGGGAGGCTTAGGAAAGAAAAAAAATCTCCTTTTCCTTTCATAACCAAGGCTGCCTTGCTGCTAAGTGCACCTCCAATCATATTTACCTTCTGTGAGGCTGCCTGGTAGATAGTACACAATCAGTGAATTGCTAACCTTTCTCTTTTTTTGATTTCTGCCTAGCACAATGTAAACGGCTGGAAGGGGGCTTAGATAAACTGAAGGAAGCCAGTATACAGCTGGTTGAGCTGAACAAGAAACTTGCTGAGCAAAGGATTGTGCTAGAAGAAAAATCATCTGCTTGTGAGGCTTTGTTACGAGAGATCTCAGCAAACACAGAAATAGGTAGGTAGTTTACAACTCCTGAAATGTCTCATGTGCTAACCAAGGTTCACAGAGTTTGGGTTGGATTGGAAGACTCTCTAAGAGCTCCAGTTGCTTCTAGAGAGAACTCTCTTGTTCAGTCTGTGCTGACCCAGTGTCATGCTAGAAGTATAGGTCTCTTTTCTTGCGCAGATTGCCATTTTTCCTGTATGTTTGACCTAGAAGACTTTACACCACTCAATACTATGTTTGCCTGCCCTTGTCACCTCTTTCTAAAGTATAGGGCATAATGTGGGAAAGAGGCATTAGCAAGAAAGGAACCTCCTGATCCAGAAAACCATTATTAGGGGACAAAAAAAGGGAGGCGTGGGAGGAAAAGGGATTATGTGTGTGGTTGTGTGGAACACTAACCGAGTTTCTAACCTGGTGATGAAACTCAACACTGGCAAGCTAGCAACAAAAAGGTACTAAACTGATGGTAATTTCTGATTTCCAGTGAAGAGCGAATCCCAATTAGTGTATGTTTGGTATACAAATCTGAATATTCCATTTATGATCCTGCCTTTACAATTCCTAGCTGAAGAGAAGAAAAAACTGGCCGAAGAGAAAGCTGCGGAGATAGAGGAACAGAATAAGGTTATTGCTAGGGAGAAGACGGCTGCTGAGACAGCTTTGGCTGAAGTCATGCCTATTTTAGATGCTGCCAAACTGGAGCTTCAGAAGCTTGACAAGTCTGATGTTACTGAGATCAGGTGACTCATTTGGACGTAGCATAAACTCTTGAACACTGAGACCCCTTTGTTTGCAGGGTCTGAGCCTTTGCCTCTCCTTTCTCATCCACATGTGTAGGAGTGAAAATCAGGACATCATTTGTCCAGACATCACAACAGAATCCTTTGATTCCTAGCCCAGGTTTTCTCCTCAAGCCTGTTCTTCCAGTCCCTGGTTTGAAGTCTTCCTCATATTTCCCTGTGCTGTGTCTGATACACTAGAAACTGCTTTGTTTTTAGTGTGAGCAGTAGCTGTCCAAACCACCACCTTTACTCCTCCTCAGTTTCTATTCTGTGTGAATAGGAACACAAAACAGTTATTTTTGGCAGCATGAAAATGTATTTCTCTGCAGAATTGACTTCTCCTTGTGTTTTTGGAATACATCTTGTATTTGGGAGAGATGTAAAAGCACATCCAGTCCTTGGCTCTCCTTGAAATAGTGATGACTCTTTCTTCCCTGCCATGCTTGTTTAGTTTCCGTTCTCTCATAGATCTCTGGATTCTTCCTTTATTAATTCTTCAATGGGCAGCTGCTTCACTTTCATGGCCCTGGATTTTAGACCTTCCACTGTTTAAATCTGTTTATATTTCATTGATCAGATTGTCTGAATGGCAGAATCTGTTTTGAGCTTTTTGACTAATTAATTATTTCTTGTCTGCTCTGAGTTATCTTTTTTACCATGTGTAGGATGTCTTACATACTAGCTCTTGCTGGATTGCTATGGGTCCTAACAGCAGCTATCTCTGTCTGGCCTCCTTTTTGTCTCTTCCACTGTCTCCTTCATCTGTTTTCTAGATCATTTGCAAAGCCCCCTAAGCAGGTGCAGGGTGTTTTGGAATGTGTTCTTATAATGAGAGGCTACAAAGAATTAAACTGGAAGACAGCCAAAGGAATGATGTCTGAGGCAAATTTCCTGCGATCCCTAATGGAGATAGATTTTGATGGAATTACTCAGAACCAAGTGAAATCTATCCGAGGTAAATGACTGATCTCTGTACTTGGCTTGAAGGAAGGATCTTGGTAATGTGATTAGCCATGTCAGCAGCAGCCCTTTCAGTGCTGTTTGGGAGAGTGGGATTCACTTTGTGCAAGAGGCCAGCGCTGCAGATGTTGCACTCTTGGCGTAAGTAGATATTTTCAGAGTTCAAAGACCTTCTGCTATGCGTTACATGCAGTTCGTACCTTAGCTAGGGCCTTACGCACTCTGGTTTAGAGCAGGCAAGAAGCAAACAGGGCAGCGGAGCAGGTCTGCTGTCTGCTGTTAGCCATCTAATAGAATTAAGACCTCATCCACATGATGGCAGTTAATTATACATAGGTAAGCTGTATCTAAAGCAGACAGGCCTAAATTTGCATATGCTCAGAAGGTTGTGATCCAGAGCGGTACTGCTAAGGAAGGAATTTGGATTTTTGAACAAAATTGCATCTGACTGCAGACACACTGAGCTACTCCTGAATGCACTCCATTCACAGAGAGAAAACTTGAAAAATCGTTACCAATATTGTGCTTGTGTTTTACAGCCCAATAGCTTCATCTTAAGGGCAGAGTCTCTAATATTCTGACAAGTGTTTCACATTGTCTGTCCCAGCATTGCTTGATATTGCAGGTAGGGAAGGCTGTTTGTTGGAGGATTTCTGTACTGTAATTCAACTTACTTGCAGTATTTTTGTGTTTGCCCATTTAGCTCTGTTAAAAAGTCTTAACACTACCTTCAGTGAAATGGAACTTGTTAGCAGAGCAGGACTGGGAATGTTAAAGTTTGTTGAAGCAGTGATGAGCTACTGTGATGTAGTTAAAGAAGTCAAGCCGAAGAGAGAAAAGGTAAAGTGTGTGTTTTCAGATTCAAAGGAGGGCTGAATATGGTCCTGATAAAACTAATACAAAGTCACAGAATGACAGGGAAGATCATCTAGTCTGATCTCCCTGACAGAGCAGGTTCATCTACAGCAGGTTGCACAGGATATCGCTGAGGTGGGCTTTGAATTACTCCAGAGACAGAGACTCAACCGCTTCTCTAGTCAGCCTGTTCTAGTGCTCCACCACTGATCAGAGTTCTCGGTATGTTCTAGGGAGCTAATCCAGCCTAACCTTGTTTAGTTCAACTTAGACATGTGGTGGTGAAATTGAGTAACAGAGGGAAAACTGTGTAGAGAAGCCTAAGGGCTGCATTAAAGGCAGCATTCTTCCTGCTCACATCTCTGGCCCAAGATAAGAAATAATCAACTGCTATGGTGAGAGGGCTTGGAATATGAAGCCTTGCTCTTGGAATACAAAATAATCCAGCTCTGCTAGGAAAAGATAAACCTAGGAAGCTGAATCCTGGGCAGAGCATTGGTACCTGTGCTTTAGGGACTGAGTAAGTTGTGCAAGAGATATTCACCTGAAAATAAGTGAGGATTTCTTTGTACACAGAATTTCTGTAGTGACCAAGCAGAGGCGATACTCTTCCCATGATGTATATTGTTTGTCATAAAAAAGCACCAGCACACAACTGCTGTACAGCAGTAATGACAAATACAAATGCATGCAAGTCACATCTGTTAATGTAAAGGCTTGTATGTCACAAACAAACTTCTAGTTCTTTCCCTAACACCTCCTCCTTAGTTTATTTTGTCTCAGTTCCTTATGTTATAGCACCTGGGAAAGGCATGGAGCTTTTTTGCAAGACTAATTATTTGAGATGATTTGCCTAAAGCTCCTGGTGCAGCTCTCTGATCTCCCGAGGACAAATACGTGGTGTCTGAGAAGAGAACTTGCAGTACATTCAACTTCTCAAAGGAACAGAAGTTTCAGAATGTCTTTTCCTTTAGCATCTACAATACTGGTTCATCAGCTTTTAGCTATTCTAGTATCAGTCCACAAAAGGACGTGCACCAGAGGGAAAAACGAAGGCCTATTCAAAGTACATTTTTTTGAGGGAAAGGATTTAATGCTTGAGGGAAACAATATCCATTGAGCTTTCAAAGAGCCTCTTGGCCAGCCATAGCACAGAATGGACAAGACTAAGTCAGGCATTTAAATGTTTTGTTACTCCAGGATGGAGATTCAGTTGGCTGTACTCTACCTGCCCAGTGAAATGTCTGTGTGAGCAAAGCAGAGTTTCTGAGAACAGACAGAGGATTGTGTGGGTCAAAGAGGAGAGAGATACACAACGATTTCATTGGCTACCAAATTCTCCCAATAGCCAAAAGAAATCTGAGAACTTCAGACTTCTCTCCAAAACCCTTCTTTGCTCTGGTACTTTTCCTGCACTGTAGGTGGCTAAGCTGGAACGTAATTACTACTTAAGTAAGCGGGAGCTGGAGAAGATAAAGACAGAGCTGGCTACCATTCAGGATGAGCTTAAAGCTTTGGGCAACAAATATGAAGAGGCAATAAGAGAAAAGCAACAGTTACAAGAAGAAGCAGAGATTATGGAGAGAAGACTAGATGCTGCTGACAAACTAATTTCTGGCTTGAGATCTGAGAATGAGAGGTAAGACTAGACTCAAAGAGGAACACTGTTGACATCGATGTGTTGTGTTCTGGGCATAGAATCCATCAAACTGAGACAAATTTTGAAACGTCTCTTCCTGTGATGTTTGCTTCTGTGAAGAGCTAATGTCTGTTAGCTCTTGAAAAATAATAATGATTTTTAGTGCAGAAGGACAAAGTGAAATCACATTGAAAGAAAGAAGGTTCAGATCAACTTAGAGTCAGTGACCATCAAGAGAAGAACCAATTATAAATTAAGAGGTTTGGCTCAACCTACATCTAGTAGCAGCAGCTGGAAATTGTGCACTTAAACCCTATTTCCATGGAACAAACTGACCCAAGATTTCCTTATAATTGTATCAGGTGGACAAATGAGTTAAAGGATTATGAAATACGAAAGGTGAAGTTGCTTGGAGACTGTCTGCTCTGTGCTGCCTTTCTGAGCTATGAAGGAGCATTCAATTGGGAGTTCCGTAATGAAATGATCTATCAAGTGTGGCAGGAAGACGTCGTCTCACGGGAGATTCCTGTCAGCCAACCATTTAGGTTAGAAAGCCTCTTGACTGATGAGGTGGAGGTTAGCAGGTATGTCCAGTCGAGAAACCCAGTGACTACTGAATGTGAGATCATGAAGTGGGAGTCTGATTCTGAATCCATAGCATGGAATAGGCCTTGTGAGTGGAGGTGCGGAACTGTACCAGAGAGAGTCCATTTTACTTTTATGTCTAAAAGATGGGAGGGAGACAAATTCTTGTTCTTGTGGTTAATGGAGGCTATTTGTAATAACAAACTTTACACTCCAGGGATCTTCACTGAACCCAGACACATATAACACCTTTTGAGGAGATTCTTAGAGGATTTATCTATGATATGTGTTCAACCCAAAGCCCATCCAGGAGTCTTTTCATTGCCTTCAATTAATTTGGAATGAAACCTGTGCCCATATAGCTCATATTTCAACTACTGCAGGATTGCTCACCCAGTGCAAGTCAGTGTTTCGAGCAGTGTAATTGTGAATGACTCAAGCAATGCATCAGTCTGAGTTTTGACACTGTCCTCACTGTCACATGCACTGTATGTTTTGTTGTGTGTCTTAGTGTGTGCTGGGTGAACTGTATCATTTTACTGACAGATGGACAGTGCTGCTCTCCCATCAAGTTTTCTGTTTCATTTCCAGGTGGGTTTCTCAAGGATTGCCACCAGATGAGCTCTCTGTCCAAAATGGCATCCTGACAACATATGCAAGCCGCTTCCCACTCTGTATTGACCCACAACAACAGGCATTACACTGGATTAAGAAGAAAGAAAAAGATAATAACCTGAGGGTAAAGATAAATAATTGTTTTATCTCTTTGCTGTTTGTTTTAAAAGCTGTATAAATACTTTTCACCTTGAAGGGCAAATAATTATGGAGTGGCAAATGTGCTGATTTGTACCTCTAAAATAGGCAGTCAGTATCACTGTTCACATGACCTTCAGCTTTTCAGGATAGATAGTTTGGGCTCTTGGCTAGCCTTAGTACATGCAGAAACATAACCATGAGATTAGTGTAGATTGTGTTTTAGCTCAGTTCTGGGGTGGAGTTTTCCTGTAGCACAATGAATACAGTCAAAGACACAGCTGGAACTTTGGAGAATAGTTTCCCAAATGGGTCATGATCTCAACTAATCAGAAAAAATAAAAAGCACCTCTAGCACTCTTAGTGTTCTGTACCAGCAAAGTTTACATCATCTGTAAGAGGAAAGACAAAAATCAACAAAGAGCAAACATCATCAGTGCTGGCAACTATTGTAAAACAATAATGTTTAGCCAACTGAATACCAATTCTCTTCTTGAGTTTTCCCATTATTCTCTTGCAGATGGCTTCCTTCAATGACCCAGATTTCCTTAAACAGCTAGAGCTGGCCATAAAGTATGGGAATCCTTTCTTGCTGCATGGTGTCGATGAATACATTGATCCTGTGATAGACAATGTCTTAGAGAAGAATATCAGAGTTGCACAGGGTCGAACATTCATTGTCCTGGGTGACCGAGAGGTTGACTATGACAGTAATTTTAGATTGTACCTGAACACCAAATTATCAAACCCAAAGTATTCTCCCTCTGTGTTTGGCAAAGCTGTGGTTATCAATTATACAGGTAAGCAAGAGGGTCTGTTTAGTAACGAAGCAGTGATTATGTTGTGGTGCAAGTTTAGGGCTGGGGGTGGTTGTCAGAAACAGCAATGAAACTTAAAATTCATAGTCTCCCTTATACTGTATATCTCATTTAACTGAAAATCCTTCTCACCTCTTTTGTAATCAGAAACATTTCAGCTAAACATTTCTTGCATCTGTAAGGCTAAGATGCTTTGGCAGAATTAAGATACAGAGCTATCATCTCTCTTGCATCACTGTAGTTTTATGAGATGATCAAGATGAAATAAGCTGTATAAAAGCTCTTGTTTTGTTTACAAACAAGACTGTGCTGGGCACATGTGTTGTACCTGTAGTTACACTGAAGGGCCTAGAGGATCAGTTGCTCAGTGTCATCACAGCTTTTGAAAGAAAGGAATTGGAAGAACAGAGAGAACATCTCATCCAGGAGACAAGTGACAACAAAAACTTGCTGAAAGATCTGGAAGACTCTCTGCTGCGGGAGCTGACATCTTCCACAGGAAACATGTTGGACAACTTGGACTTGGTGCATACCTTGGAAGAGACAAAATCCAAAGCTACTGAGGTATTAGCTCTGTCCTTTTGGAAGGCTATCTTCTAATAGAACGTTGTCTTTCCTTTCTCTTTGTGTTTCATTTTTCACCCTTGAGGCTTGGAATTAGTCTGAAAAGAAATTGAGAATTTTCTCTTAAGAGTGTGACACCTTTCAGTATTGGTCAGTATTCTGTTGCATTAGAGAACCAAATCCTGTCTTCAGGAAAGGCTGATTATTTGCAGTTCTAAAGCAAAGAGTATATGCTACATTTCTTCTGTCTCTGAAACAGCCTTGGTCTTGTATTTTAACAGATCTGAAATTGAAAGTTAAGATACTTGCTATTACAGAGGGTGTAGAATCTCCATCCTTGAAGTTTTTCAGGCTGTAGTTGGGCAAAGCCACAGCTGACCTGATCTAGTGGTGGCTATAGTCCTGCTTTGGCCAGAAAATGGAACTAAAGATCTCCAGAGGGCCTTTCCCTCTACACTGTTTCTATGAGCCTGTGTAAATCTTTGTTTTTCATAAATATACTGAGTGGAATAAATTTTATCTCACTTTTGATTTTTACAATTCATAGTACTTGCTCAGATTCCAACACAGAGAGTAGCTCTGCTTGCTGTAACATAATATATGTAGTGTGGATCAGGATGGTGTATACCTGTATAGATCAGGACAGTGTATACATCCACCATGAATCAGCACAGGAATGATGTGTATGAAACCCATGTCTGGCTAGGTGATGGAAAAGCTGAGTCTGGCTGAGACAACAGCAGAGGATATTGATCGTCTTCGAGATGGCTACAGGCCAGCTGCCAGGAGAGGGGCCATTTTATTCTCCGTTTTGTCTGAAATGGCAGTTGTCAACATCATGTATCAGTACTCATTGGTCTCCTTCTTGGAAGTTTTTGGACTCTCTCTTCGGAAATCCATGCCCAGTGCTGATCTCTTGTTGAGGCTGAAGAACATCATGGATGCGCTGACTTTCAACACCTATAATTATGGCTGTACAGGTTGGTGTGCTTTAGTAATGGGTTGATGCTGTGCTGTCCAAGTGCTTGCCAGAAGCCACACCTTCATTTGGCTTACATAAAAGAGGCAGATTACCAAACAGGCAGTTTGGTCATGTTCAGTTTGTTCTGGTTTACACTTTACTCGCTATTACTTCTTTTGAAGGCATTGTGCATGTGCCAGTATAACTGTCAAAGAAAAGCTTTCCTCAACACGGTTCCGAGTAGTAAATAGCAGCTGTGGATCTCATGTCCCTGGATGTAGCTCACAGATGATGTTTTGACTCTGTGAGCCTGATCCAAAGCCCCAGATTTGATCACTTTGATCTTCGTGGGGTGACCAGATGCAGGATGTGGATTCAAGGATTGCTCCAGCTCCACAAGTTTTAGATGAGTTTTGAAAATGTTTTCCTTTTACCGTAGGTTTGTTTGAGAAGCACAAGTTACTCTTCTCCTTTAACATGACTATCAGGATAGAGCAAGCTGATGGCAGAGCTCCACAAGAAGAACTCGAGTTCTTTTTGAAAGGTAAAGTGAGTATATATGTATTAACACACAACTGCATGTAGCCAGAGCTGGCTGAGCTTTCAAAAACAGATTTTCCGTTGGATCTGAGCTGCTGTAAGAGCTAGCACCTAGAGTGCTGGGCCATCTCATTTAAGCTATATTCTTACCTTGAAAGGTTGAGCTAGATGGTCCTTGAGGTCCCTTCCTTCTATCAATCTGTGAAACTGCCCAAGACAGATAAATATGGTGATTTACACAAACTGTAGATTCTGCTATTTCTGTTGTGTTCACTTTATTAACCAGTGAAGTGGCAAATTTTTCTCTGCAGATATTGACTAATCTCACGTTGTCTAATTGTTAGATTATTTCCTCAGGGAACATCCTGTAGTTATTATCTAAGTATGTACCAATAATTTTAGTCGTGGTTGCAAAGATGCAACTCTGGAATTTGTAAGCAGTTGTAAAATGCTATCAACATTCAGCCCTTCACTGTTTCCAGTAGCACATGTCCTAGTGGTTTCTGTGTGCAGTGGGACCGTCTGTGTGGTCATCTATTGGAGAAATTCTGACACGGTCACCCTCTCTGGTTTCTGAATGTGACCAGGCAATATTTCCCTGGAGAAGAGTGAACGAAAGAAGCCTTACGCTTGGCTTCCAGATCAAGGCTGGGAGGACCTAATTCACTTGTCTGAACAACTTCCTGAGAAATTTGAATCTCTTCCAGATGATGTGGAAAATAATCCAGACGTATGGAAAAATGTACGTGCTTTTCTCCAGTCCTGTCCTCTCTCCTCGGCTTTATTCTGGTGTCAAATGTTCAACTGTGATGCAATGTGCCACAGCGCTCAGCAGGAGGCATGTCACCGCTGGCTTTTTCTGTCGAGGCCTCGCTTTTCTTGACCTCAGTCAGTGGCTGGTTTATTTCCAGAAGAATTAGGGCTCTTGTTATTAGAAAAAAAACAAACAAAAGAATGCTTCCCTATACTGTAGAACTTTTTTTCCCAGTCAAATGCTTTAGCTGTTTGCCCTGTCGAAGTCAGTGACATTTCTGCTGTTGATTCCAACAGTCAAATTTTCACTGTTATTTTTGTGCTGCTAAATTGTACTTTGATCTTGTGGCAGTGAGTTCCACAGGCTAATCACAAACACAGAGTTCCCTTTGTTCTACATTTAGTGTCATTCCACATCTTCTTGCTTTGTAAGAAGTCTTTCTGTAAGCAATCTGTAATACCTTTTGCCTGATATGCTATTTTCTGTACATTTAGATATTTACTTGACATAAAATGAAGGCACAAATGTGTTTCTGGACTTGGATACTCTGTACTGAGAAAGCAGAATTTTTTACAATCACCTAATCTTTCAACATTTCTTTGCAGCTGATTGACCTTGTTGTTTTCCTTCTGTCTCCTGGCTTCTTGTTAATCAAATTGCTTTTGTCTTCTTTCTTAGTGATTGCATTGATAAAGCCATTTGATTAATTTGTGTTGTCTCCCATCTTGTCTCCCTTTTCCTCTGCACTTTTTGCAGTGGTATGACACAGATGCTTTGGAGCAGAAGCCATTCCCCATGCAGTACCAGGACGATCTCACCAACTTTCAGAAGCTGCTACTTTTGCGATGCTTCCGGGTGGACCGGCTGTACCGAGCAGTAACAGACTATGTTACTGTGACAATGGGTGAGAAGTAAGTCACTCTTTTTCCAGTCATGTCACAGAACTGGAGCTGTAATCAGCTGTGCAAATGGCTTTGCCATTTGCCTAAACAGCAAAGTGTGAGTTGTCTCTGCATCACTTCCATGTGTAGCCTGCAGTGAGTGTTGATATTGGATTAGAGCAAGTGGCAACTCCTGTGCAATGAGCAGTTTGTTGTGGTTCTTTTCCTCCCAGGTATGTACAGCCCCCAGTGATCAGCTATGATGCTGTCTTTGAGCAGAGCAGTCCTTACTCTCCAGTTGTTTTTATCTTAAGTCCTGGCTCTGATCCTGTCAGTGACCTCATGAAACTGGCTGAGAGGAAGGGCTTTGGAGGGGACAGACTCAAACTCCTAGCCATGGGACAAGGCCAAGAAAAGGTAACTTCAGTGGGAGGGTTGGGATATGCTGTGTGCAGCAATTACAGATCATGCTCATGCTGTTGTGAGGCTGTTCAAATTTCTCTCCCAAAGGTCTGCTTCATTTTAAAGGCAGCAACGTTTGGTTCAGACATGGCACATGGTTTGCCAGCCTGGGAGTAACACTTCCCTGTATGTGAAGGGGTTGCCTGGTTGATTTCATGGTTTGGGTAAGGGCAGATTCAGAGTGATTTTGTTGTCTGGTAAAAAATTGTTGAGCTAAAAAGATGTTTTGCTGCAGCCTTTCAAAGGTGAATCAGTGGCCCTGTGTCTCTGTGTGTGGAGAGGAGTTGACGGGCATCACACTGTTTGTTACCAAAAAGATATCCAGATGCTTTTCCTGTCTTTCATTTTTGTGTTGAACACTAAGGCAGGGATGTCCAAAGCTTAGCAACTGACTGAATTTGCTGTGATTTCAGTCAAGGGGATAACTTCTGTTAGATTCATTTTGACCACTTATTCCTGGACTGCTCTTCATCCTCCTCTGGGCCACACACACTCCTGTACAGTTTTGAAGTACTTCAATGCTCTGCATGACTTTTATTCAAAAACAAATAAAGTATCTCAGAGCAACTTCTTGTGGTATTGGAAAAGGTCTGTTCTCAGGAGCATTCTGATAAATCTACCAAAACTAGCAGGCTGTGTATGGTTGCTGGCAGGAGGAGATCCGCTGCAATAATGCCTCACAGTCTGTTTGCTTACCTGATAAAGAGAGAGTTACAGTTTTTTCTCCCTCTTAAGCTGGCTTTGCAGATGCTGGAGGATGTCGTGGTTAGTGGAGAGTGGCTGATGCTGCAGAACTGTCACCTCTTGGTGAGGTGGCTTGTCCATCTGGAAAAGGCTCTGGAGTCAATTACAAAGCCTCACCCAGACTTTCGCCTCTGGCTGACGACCGACCCGACCAAGGGCTTCCCGATTGGAATACTGCAGAAGTCCTTAAAGGTATTGTGCAGGGGGAAGCCCTTGTCAGACTGCCTTTGGTCACTAAACCAGGCTGGCCTTGTGGGGAGCACAACCTGAGTGCAGCGTGTTGGCTCGGCCAGCAGGTTTTCCTGAAGCAGTAATTTCAGAGCAGAGGTTCGTGAGTAAAGCTGGAAATGTGACAAATGCTCTTTAGATTCAAATACTGCCACAAGTGAGGACTATCTGGAGAGACAGAAATAGTTCTGTCAGTCCTGATGCTGAGGTCTGTGTCTGGCCTGGCAGTAGTGCCACTGAAGCAGACACTGTAATAGGATAATGGTTTCCAGCTGCTACTTCAGGCTGTGGCATTTATCACAAGCAAGCTGAGCTGATTATTTTGAAGGCACAAGCCATGATGCTGCCCTAATGTTCTTTTCTATGGCTGCTTTACTTCTGTTGTGGTGAACCAGTCCTGTAAACATCATTATTTTATTTCACAGCTTTGAAAGCAGTGCTATGACAGATCCACACAATGCATGCTCTAGTGTATCAGTGACAGCTTTGTAGTGTTCCCCTCCAGCCCTGCTCAGTGCTACAGGGGGGAAAAGTGACCACAAACCTATCTTTGAGGCTGCAATAACACTTTGGAGGTCTAGCCATTTAAATAAAGGTTTTATAGCACTTTGCAAAAGCTTCCAGGAGGCTGCCTCTGCCTCAATGTATTCATCAAGCAAGCCATATAAAGACCATTAAGCCCATCTTACTGTGGTGATGTGTAGCACACCCCAAATGTGTCAAGTACTGAGTTTTCAGTAAATCAATAAAAAATCTCAATGTATTCCCCATACCATGACTATTTCTCAAATAATACCAAATTTCTCTTTCTCGAGTAAAACTCTTGCCAAGTCTGTTCAGCTTGAAAAACTTGAAAGGTCTGTTTCTTGTCTTTACTTAAGAGAAAAAAATCCATATTGACAGGAATTTGGAAAGCCGCTCAAAATTGTCAGGCTTGCATTGTATATCTTAGAGAGTGTGATCTATTTACAGCTTGTTTTGCTGAGACTATCCAGTAACTGATGGTTTCTCTAATCATTCTGATAGGTTGTGACTGAACCACCTAATGGTCTGAAACTGAATATGAGAGCCACCTACTTCAAAATTCCCCAAGAAGCCTTAGAGCAGTGCCCACATCCTGCCTTCAAACCATTAGTCTACGTCTTGGCATTTTTCCATGCCGTGGTTCAGGAGAGAAGGAAGTTTGGGAAAGTTGGGTGGAATGTACCATATGATTTTAATGAGTCTGATTTCCAGGTAAGAAAATAATTGCAACAGCTTTTATATTCCTGAGTTGCTCAAACTGATTTTCACAACACCTGATCTAGGCAGCTTTGGTCCTTTTTCGCAATCAGATTTTGCATAATTTGCTTTTCTGCTGCGATGGAGTTCTGTAGACTCCTGTGCTTCTGTAATGCCAAATTTGGCCACTAAAAATTAATGAAATGTTCGATTTTTCATGGTTATATTGCCTGTCTCATGAGTTTCTTTTCTTGAGAGGATTTATGCTTAACCTTTTAATTACTTGGGAAGGAATTGTGAGTTTTTAAACACTTAGACTGACTAAAATCCACAGATATGTATAGCTGAATTATGAATCTTATCTTGCGTGTTCCAACAACTTTATTAGGTCTGCATGGAAATTCTCAACACATACTTGAGGAAGGCTTTCCAACAAAATGATGATGAAATCCCCTGGAACAGTCTCAAATATCTTATTGGTGAGGTGAGTGTCTACAATGTCACTAAGGACCAGGTAAAGAAAGCTTCCTTTCAGCCTGGGCTGTATTGTCAAGTGAAGCTGCCGAGAATCTCTCCTGGGTCGTCTTGAAGCGTCTGTGTAGCCCTGAGCAAGTCACTTAATCTCATTGTCTCCATGAAATGGGGCCATTGTGTGTAACTGCACGACAGGGGAGTTACCCTCCTTAATTAATTTTGAGTGAGGGAGCCCTTGGGATGCTGATGCGAGGTTCTGAGCAGCACAGCTTAACGGTGTTATTAGTGCAGTAGAGTGTTACTGGTGTGGGAGCTGTACAAACAGGTGTCTAAAGCTCCTGCAGGGCTGTGTGGGGCATGTGCTGTTCAGTGCAGCTGCTGTGACACGGAACCCTGCAGACAGCTGGCACTGTGTAGCGCTTCGTGATGCCTGAGCAGAATTGGTGCCACAGGAAGGTACCGCTGCACATACATCACCCACAGCAGCTATCAGTCAGACTAAGGCCAAATGCTTCCTGCTTGCTCCCCCTTGAGAGGGGACTGGAGAAGAGGTACTTTGTGTCCTGTTAAGGGAGACACTTATCCCAAAGAGCCACTGCAAAAGCAAAGAGTGCTTTGGACCTACTGGTGACTTGTTATTTGCTCCCCGAGACGCCAGTGCTGTAACACTGCTGTCACTCATTTCTAGGTCATGTATGGCGGGCGTGCCATCGATAGCTTCGATCGCCGCATTCTGACTGTCTATATGGATGAGTACCTTGGGGATTTCATATTCGACACGTTCCAGGAGTTTCATTTTTATAAAAATGACAAAGTTGATTATAAAATTCCAGAAGGGACCACAAAAGATGACTTTGTTGGTAAGAAATGCTGTTCCTGCCACAGCAGTTAGCGTTATGAAAACAAAAAGCCCTCTTCCAGAGTACGCTCTCAGCATTTGCCCACTGCTGAGTGTGAGAAGTGCAGAGGAGCTGCAAACATAGCCTGTGTGCCTATTGCAGTGCTGGCATCCACTGCTCACACTGCTCTTGCTTTACCTGAGCAGCCTGTTGTAACGTGAGCTTACAGCCAGCTCCACGTTGTTTGCGGAAAGGCAATCATCCCCAGGTAAGCAGCATGGGAATTTAAAAAGTACTGTTTCCACGGGGGTGGGATCTCTGTGTGTGCACATTTCATGCTTAAAAATGCTTAGTTGCTCCTTGCAATACTTCAACACCAGCTGTAGCAGCTGAATTTTTTGCAGTAACAAGACTTGCTCATGGAATTCTCTGATGTTTTTTTTTTAGTGCTGGTGGCTGTAGCACATCCTTACTAGTGTGGTTTTGTGTTGCAGAGGCAATAGAAGCTCTGCCACTTGCCAATACTCCAGAGGTGCTTGGTCTTCATGCAAATGCTGAGATTGGCTATTACACACAGGCAGTTCACAGTATGTGGTCTCATCTGCTGGACCTGCAGCCTCAAACAGGTGTAGTTTCCATCACTTTGAACTGCTTTTGTAAAGAAATGATGAAGTGGTTCTTTGCCTGGGACTGTGATGTGAGCCATGCCACAGCCCACCTCAGGGTGCCTAGTACTGGCAGCCTGTGTGGGGTGGGATTGTGTCATGGCCCTGGGGAGCAGGGACTGGATGGTTAGTGGAGTTCTGTGCCCCTCAGTGTCAAAGTAGCTCAGCACCTGCCCAAGGGCAGTTTGAGACCTGCAGAGTGTCTCTTGATGCAAACGCCAGTGCTGCAGAGGGTGGGGGACTGCTGCCAAAGGGTGAGTCAGCTCTCAAAGTTCTCATAGAGAATTAGTGATAGAAGGGGGCAGTGCTAGTCTCACTGAATCCTTGTTTCAGGTGAAACTGGTATGGGAATCAGTCGGGATGAATATATTGCAAATGTTGCTAAGGACATTGAAAACAAAATACCTCAGGTATTTGATGTTGAGCAGATACGGAAAGGGCTTGGACCACAGATCTCTCCTACAACTGTGGTGCTGCTGCAGGAACTGGAACGCTTTAATAAACTGATCATGCGAATGGCAAAGTCACTGGCTGAGCTCAAACGGGTAAGTACAGGCACAGCCGCCAGATGACTTCGGTCAGGCTGTACAGGTCCCAGGCTGGCACTGAGACCCTCACCATCTTTCCAGGCCTTGGCTGGGGAGGTTGGAATGAGCAGTGAACTGGATGATGTGGCTCGGGCACTCTTTAATGGACAGATTCCTGGGATCTGGCAGCGTCTCGCCCCTGACACACTCAAAACCCTTGGAAACTGGATTATCTTCTTTAGGGCTCGCTATAACCAGTACAGCAGCTGGGTAAGTGCTGCAGAAAGCTTTGTGTTTCGCTAATCTGCTTGATGTGTGCTGCTATGCAGAGGTCAGTGCCACACGCTGCTTTACTTAATGCCAGACACCACCTGGTACATCAGTCATTGCATGACCATGGGTGCAAGACAGACTGGCCACTGGCTTGTGGGCCGGTACCAGTGGTGGTAGGACCAGGTGCTGCAGGTTGTCTCCTGTGCTCACAGGTTAGCCAGGGTGAGCCCAACGTGATGTGGCTTTCAGGCCTGCACATTCCCGAGGCTTACCTGACAGCGCTTGTTCAGGCCACCTGCAGGAAAAACAAGTGGCCTCTGGATCACTCCACCCTCTACACACAAGTGACTACATACAGGACTGCAGAAGATGTGACTGAAATCTCTACTCAAGGTAGGTGTTACGATTATCTGGCAAAAATAATGTAGTTAACTTATGAGAGAGAGCTTGCCTGGCATACTGAGTGGATTACTTCAGTCAGCCTCCATAGACAGTATTGGGTTTGCATTTCACAGACACATGACCTCAAGCTGGGTTCAAGTTTCTGCTTTCCTGCTGAGTCCCAGCTCTTTTCACCCCTGTGCATGTGCTTGAACTTACAATTGCTTGTGCTCTGATAGCTAGATCAGCATCAGCCCTAGCAGGTTTGTAAAGAGCTGGTTACACCACCAATAACTTTCGTTTCAATATAGTATCTGTGATCTATTGTGTAAATATCTTTATGGCTTCTCTTGGCCTAGCACTGCTTTAGTTACTAAAACAACAATGCTGAGCAGTACTTATTAGCTAAATGTGACCAATACCAGTACAACAAACTACTAAATGCTGCTCAGCTGTGCTTTTAAGTACTGGACTCTGTGCCAAGGACAGCTGTTGCAAGTACCACACTTGCCTTCAATTAAGATTTTAGTGCCTCACTTCACAGGAGCTGTTGTGTTTTCTGCCTGTGCAGGCTGCTTTGTTTCGGGTCTGTTTCTGGAAGGAGCTGACTGGGACATGGAGCGGTGCTGCCTCACCAGGAGCAAGCCTGGTGTGCTGGTGGTGGAGTTGCCTGTTCTGAAGATCATCCCCATTGAAGCACATCGACTTAGACTCAAGGTACTGCTCCTTTAGGGGGCCAGGGAGCACACGAGCACCTGTCTGTGCTCACATCTGAGGCTGCCGTCCCTCCCGTCTCAGCACACACACAGTATTTCATCGTTACCACCAGTATACAAAGGGGGCAGTTTAACACTTCTTAGATCAGCCAGCACTAAAGCTTTTCTAAGGGTGATACTCAAGGAGTTAATACCATTCAGGCAACACGGGACAGGTATCTTGGGATGCTCTTATGCACTGTTTTTTCAAGGGTTTCCCATTACCAGTTAATGACAGAAAGGAGGTCAGAGTCCTGTAGCACTTGAAGCACTGCTCCCTGTCCTTTCAGAACACCCTCCGGACCCCCGTGTACACAACCTCCCAGAGAAGGAACGCGATGGGCGTTGGCCTGGTGTTTGAAGCTGATCTTCACACGACCAAGCACATTTCCCACTGGGTCCTTGAAGGTGTGTGCCTCACTCTGAATGCAGACTGACAGCCTGTTGAGGACATTAGTTTTTCCCATCGAATCCAACCCTAGGCAGAGATGCAGCAGCATGGGTGGGGCAGTGTTCACATAGGCACTTTAACTAGTACAATGCAACCAAGCCAATACTAGCAATAAACACATTTGAAAAGTGTGTTTCTTAATTCCCTTTTTGAAGGGCTCCAGTCTGGTCTAGGACAACTAAGAGGTTTTAAGTTCCTCCCCAACCCCACAAAGACCAAGGTTTGCCTGTATGGTTGTAAGAAATGTTTTTAATTGCCCAAAGCATCACTTCTGCTGTGCTTAGAAGCGGTGCCTTCCATCAGCCTCCACCAAGTGGCAGGTAGATCAGTCATACAAGAGATCACCATAAAAATATGGCAACACCCACTGAAACAACCCAACCCACTGCTGGTTAATGCAATACACTTAGGAGTAAATCACAGAGTAACAGTTTAACCAACCTTTTTCCCCTCTCCCCACTGTTCCTCATGCTGACCCTACCACACCACTGGCAAGGCGTGGTGCTGAGAGTGGCTCTTGGGCTTCAGAAAAGCAAGTGACCAAGTGGTGAGGGTGTGCAGGGGCAGGGCATTGGGGGCCTTGGGCTAGGTGTTTAACCCCTCTCTGACTGGGAACAGCCCTGCTGGAAGGTGTCATGCTGCACAGGAAATATAGCAGTACCACAGTTAGGAAGAACAGCTTTTGTCACCCTGCCAGTGCCTTTGTGGGAGCAGCTGAGAGCACTCCAAGGCTCTGGAGGGAGACACACACCAACACACAGCAGCAGGTGAAGCTTACGAGGGGGTAGATACAGCTGGCACAGGGCAGGAACGAGGACAGGCAGGGATCCTTCGTTAGCTTTCACAGAGATTATGTGTTCCAAGTTTTTGAAGGCACATCATAAGCTTAGCAGCATTTGGGAGCCATTGGTTCTTGCTGGTCCTGCTCAGAGGCTGCAGACAAGAGTGAAGCAGAGGTGAGCTGGAGGTGCTAATCAGAATTTAAGAAAAATGGTCAAATTTGTGCTCCTTTCCTAAAATTACATCCTCTCACAGCTCTCAGTATGCCTTTCTGTCCTAGGAAAAATAGTAACAACAAAAATAAGTAATCTAACAGCTGTAGAGTCTACCTGTCACTTACTAGAAAGGGGTAGGGGAACCAGGGCAAGTGCAAGGCAAGGCCATCCCAATCCACAAGGATAAAAATCAAGGATGTCAGGTTCTCCTCCTCTATGGATTGGTTACATCACTTACATTTAGAACTAAAACACACACACATATCTTAGAGGGACAGCTCAGGTTGCTAAGCTGGCAGAAGCCAGCAGTGCCTGATGATGTCCAGAACATAACAAAGGTTTTTAGGAAACAAAAATAATCCATTTACAAAAAAAGTGCAGGTTAGAGCATCAAGACCCATTTCTACACTGGACAGCCAGCTACGCTTTCTCCCTGGAAAAGGAGCTCTGAGCCAGTCTGGAAGGTGCTACAAGTGCAGTGCACTGACTAGTGTCAGAGGTGTGAGGGAGCCATACCATTAAAAAAAAAAATCAACCAAACAACCCCCCCAGACAACCCCTGTTTGAACTCTATGAGGATCAGTCAGCTTTTTAAAGGGTGCTTTGTCCACCCATCTCCCCATTTTGCATTTAAACAAAGCTACAAAGCAAAGTAATTGGGATTAATCAAGTAATGCTTGCTGGGACTCTCAAGATTTTTGAGGAAGAGAACCTATGGCCACATTTGCAATCCAGAGCATGTGCATGTGAAGGCAGAGATGTCTTTAGTTCCAGTTAAGGTGGGACCAGGTGTACTGGTTCCAGCGCTGCTGCAAGAAAGGCTTTGTCTGGCGGTCAGGGTTTGTAGGTGCTGTGTTTACATACAGAGTGAGGACAAAGGACCCACTGAGGGGTTAGTGCTAGCGGCCTACACCTGTCACTGCAGGGTTGGGGTAGGGTGATGTCACTAACACCAGTTAATAATACAGCTTGTTCCTCTGTCCACACCCGGAGTGATGGTAACAGAGCAGCGCTCAGAAGCAAGCAGTCGGGTACCCTGATTTGGCCACAGCATGTAGGAGTTCTATACCTTGCCATACGGACACAGTCCTAGAGGGAGTTCATCAGAGGAGCACAATCTATTAAGGATGGATCTGGAAGAAGTTTGGCATGCATGGGGCGTCAAAAGAAACGTGACTGCAGGTGCTATTCATCCTACAGGTTCACAGTGCATAAAGAGCCAGAGTAGAGCGTGCCAGAGATTTTACTCAAACAGTTCTGTCTGTCCCTGAGTGCTTTCTGACCACTTTGCTTCCGTGGACCTGATCCACTGCCAGTGTTTCAACCTCGGGCTGGGGCTGGGACGGTGACGGTGTGATGTGGTGGATGCGATGAGCCACACCGATATGTGCCTTGTGCGGCTTCTCCCGGGCCGGGCTCTGTGATTCACCAGACGCACGATCCGAAGCAATGGGTGGAATGACCAACGGCCTCTCCTTAATAAGGTGCACCTCTGCTGTTTCCCTGGCCAGCAGAAACGGGGTGGGATCGGGCATGGCATCCACAGGCTCTCTCAGCAGCAGCTTACGGCTGTCTGACCCTATTCTGTAGGCCTCTTCGAACTCAGGGTTGAGTGGTGTTGACAGGCTCTTCTTCATTCTGCGCCGTGGCGTCTCGGGCAGTTTGTCTTTGGGAGGGGAGGGCTTATAGTTGGACAACACAGGACTGCCAGAAGGTGTCCCCTCTGAAGTTCCACTTGAACTCATTAGCTTCTTCTTGGTAGCATGCAGCTGAGAAGTTAAATAAGCAATAGTGCTTGCTCTCTGCTCTAGTTCACTCGACAGCATGTTGAGCTTATGGCTTTTCATTTTTAGCTCTTCCAAATACTTCTTTTCTCTTTCTTTAATAGTATTTTCCAGCACCATTATCATTGCATTCTTTTGTTCCAGTTCTTTCAATAACTCATTATTTTCAGCCTCTTTGGCTTTCAACTGAGCTTCAAGATCTTCACACTTTCTTCTGAGTTCTTCACTCCTTGAGCTACCATTTTCTAGAAGAACAGGAAAACCAGAAGTGCTTCAAGTTAACAACAGCCACTAAGTAAAATAGTGTAATAAGGTTCCTCCTGCCATCTCAAAGCCATGAGAGAAAGCCCAAAGACACAGTAATACTGTTGCAATTGCCTCATCTTCAAATGCATTAAGACAGCTTTTACAGATGAGCTGTTGCTATTCCTGCGATTCCATACTGAAAATAAATTTGCACATGTGCTCTCTTACCTGTCCTACACTGTCCCTGATCCCTGAGGTTACTCCCAGGGCCTATCTTATTCTTGTGCTTCACCTGCTGTGATAACAATACATCTGAAACAACTGCAATCTACTGTGTGTGGATCTATGTGCAGCTGTGCAGGTCTATGTACATGTGTCTGTCTCTGTGTGTATATATTTATGTATATGCACAACCATAGAAGCTTTGTGGTATAATTACAGTACCAGTTGAGGCATGAATATCAGGGGCAGAAAAATTATGTTCCCATAGAGCATGCAGGGAACTGACTGTCCAGTAAAAGGAGTCAGCAGTTCTGCACTCTGTTCCTGGCTCTTTCACAGATTTTCTGAATGACCTTGGTAAAAACACTTGTTACATTAACTTAATAAATAACAGCAAGTCTGGCAAGTAGAAAACTGCTCTTACACATTTCAAATTAATCAAGTCAACATCCCCAGTGCAAAGAGTTCTCACTTACTTGTAATGGAGAAAAAAAGAAACACTGACAAAGATGAGGGAGTTTCATGTGAATGTTAGAAGAAAAACACTGCATTCCTTACCTGACAGATCTGAACTCTTCACAGTCAGTTCATAGGTTAAATCTGAGGAAAAAGTTGTTTCATTTAGTTACAACACCATCATCTACTCCACATTCCCCAGGTGAGCATGTTTACAATGGCATACTTCAATACCTAACTCTTCCCCCCAACAGATGAGTTAATTGCCACCTGCTGCCAATTATCCAATCTGTGAAACAACTGCAACCAACTAAAACCCCCTCAGCTTAACGATCAGACGGTTATGCCCAAGCTACACCTGATGCCCCTAAACACACCCTGGAGCAGAGTTTGGTTGCTGTGGTTTCAGTGCCCAGGCAGGAAGCATTGGCTCCATTCCTGGTGAAAGAATCAAGCACCCTCTGACAGGTACCTGTACAGTGCTGCTGCAGGCGTCGAATCTCAGCGTGCAGGCCCTTCAGAGTGTTGGCATGCTCTCGCTGCAGGAACAACAGGTTCTTCTGGGCACTCTGCAGCTGGTTCTCCAGGTTTGATGCTGCCATCCTGACAGGCAGCTACCCTGTCAGTAAACAGAAGTAGAACTGTAATGGGGAATTACTGGGCACCTGCAGAGCTCCACAGTCTACAGGCAGGATCAGAACAGCTGAGTTTTGACCTGAGTGAATTGACGTGCAAACGGTTCCTGACTGTTTTCTAACAGACATGCTCCAAGTTTCATAGAAAGCCTAATTATACTCTAGGCCAGTGGAGGGAACTCATTTGTTTGGAGTTAACACATTTAAAGGATTAACTTCAGACAGACTAAGTCACTAATCCTGTTACAAGATAAAAGTAGAGTTCTGTGAAATGGGCTACTATGTCCCTCTGGCTTGCTGGGGGTCTCCAATTCCCCCAAGAGGTACAGGAATATCCCTGGACAAGAACAAGGCAGAGAGCACTAAAATGCACCATCTCTAAAGAGAAATGCAGAGCAGGGAGTCTAACAGGCAGCCAGGCCCATCGTGGGCCATGACATGGCTGCTACAGGGAACCTCAGCTGGTGCCTGCTCAGGAACTGCTGCTGCTATTGCATCTCCTCAGCTATGCCAGCCCAGAGTCCTGTACCTGGTGCAGGCCCCCTGGCACCAGAGACAGACCCTTGCTGACATGGGTAGGACATGTGACAAAGACAATGAAAGAGCAAACAGATCTCACTGAAAGAGAAAACAGATTTTTCTTGCCCAGGTTCTAAGCACATACATGGAGAACTGTCGCTGATTTTCCCTTGCAGAACAGCCTTACTAAACCAGGCCTGGACTACAGCAGTGCTTGGGCTCAAATAACAGCAGATATGGTTAAACTGTATGATGCTGAAACAGCCTCTGTGAAGACCTCTGTGCTGCCAGTGGTACTACTGCTCCTGATAAGGCAACAAAGGGTTTTATGTACACTCATGGGCCAAGCTGCTGAGAAACATCCCTCTGATAGAGCTGGAGATAGACTCCCAAATGAATTCTCTGATACAGATGTAAAAATAGCTCCTGCACTAGCTGCTCACACAAGGCACAGCCAGGTGCTTCTTGTGAAGGAGCACCGACTGTGCCTTGGGGCTCCGACTATGACATTTCAAGGAGTAGCCTGAAGGAGCTGCTGGAGAAGCACTAACAGGAGTTAGCATGTCCCTGCTGATAGCAGTCACCAGGTCTGTCACGATTTGACTTGGTTTGCTGTCCTGTTTCCTAGTGAAAGTAAGCAGGCTAGCAAGAACAAGCAGTGATGACAGGATGTAACTCCCCAGCAGCCTTGAGCACACAATCACTTTGAGTATTCTTGAATGCCACTGTGTGACCACCACCCCTCTCTGCATACTGGGAGCCCCATGCTGCTCCAGACAGGGCACATGCTGCTGCTTCACCTGTGGCTGGATTACGGAGCCTGCTGGGTCCACACAGGCAGAACTTTCCAGAAACGTATGTCCTTAACTCCACACTACTACACTTTCAGTTTCTTTAGTAAGAAAGCTGCCATGCTTAGGAAGCTTGCTGAAGATGCTGGAATGGCAGCTGCCACCTTCCTGAGCAGCTCAGGAGCATGACAACAGCACAAAAATAGGTGCACAGGCCGGGCTCACAAGGACAGCAGCCTTAGGCAGCAGCGCACACTGAGTGGGAACTACACAAGCCACAGCAGGAGAAACTCCTGAGGGAGCTCTGCCACAGCCCCATGCTAACCACCAGAAGTCAGAAGGTATGTGCAGTGCCTCTGCACCCCCCATGGCTGTCAGAGCTGGGAGCTGCAGCAGTCCTCTCTTGCTGCCAAACGAGCCCAGCCAAAGAGGCAAGGGGGTCTGGATGCCGAATTAAACACCAGGAACATCAGCTCCATCCTTCCAGCACCAAGGGCTCAACTGGGTTATCTGTGTGGTTTGTAAAAACAATTACAGTATTTAGGTTACAGAGATAAGGAAAGAATCAGGACTGCTGTTGCCCAGACAACCATCCGCAATGGCTTTACAACTGGTCTGTAATTACAGGACCACATGTCATGCAGAAACCAGACCCAATTCTGTCCTCTGGCTGCCTCACAGGCACCTTAATGGGCTCCTCCTGCCATGTTGAGTGTTATCTATTTGGCTTCTGTCGGTGTGTAGTTTTTATGGCAAAAACTTGACTCTACAAGTTTGAAACTGGCAGAGCATACACTCGAAGTAACACTTTTGTCATTCCTAAACACATCTCAGCCTCGTGTTACATTTTATAGTTTTTAGTCCCCAAAAGAACTGCAGACTCAGTGCTCCTGCAACTTGGTAAAGCACTAAAGCACCTGAGGGCAAGAGAAATTACACACAGAGCCTTCCTGACGTCGTGTAGAACCCTAACTGGCAGCATCATCAACTGACTTATCCTACACAAGCATATATTTGATTGTAAAAAAAAAAGGAAGTGGAGGCGAAAAAACTTTCAAGGAATCCATTCTGCGCAAGGGCCAAAGCAGAGCTCTTGGTTACTTTATAACAGAGATTGAAGATTAAATTCAGTGCTTAAGAAGGAGTAGTGGTGCCAGCCTGTGCTTTGTTGAGTGGAAGGGCTCATTTCGCAATCACCGTCATTAGCAAGCATGCAAAAATTATGGACCAAAAAGTACTCAGAAGGCATGTTCCTGGGCTGGCTACATAAAGAAAACAGAGCTGTACACACAGGCTCTGGCTCTGTGACTGCTGAAGAGCAGCTCTGAGCCATGAGTGCTTTCCATGCCCTGGCAGCAGAGGCTCTGCTGCATGGGTACCTCTCACTGCCCATGGTGTTGAAGGACTGAGGAGGGACTACATGGTCCATATCAATTACTTAGGGCACAACTGATTTTAAGGATTGATATTTCAGCTGGTTTACATTTTCAAAGTGACACCATCTCATTTGCAGAGCTGACTTCAGACAGACCAAACCTTTACTGAATCATCCAATTTCTTAAGTGCTCATTATATTCTTGCAGACTGGGTACAACAGAATAAAGCCTGCAAGAGCCCATGCCCTCACTCACCAGAGCTGAAGCTCTGACTGCAGGGTACACCAAGGATCAGGAGAGATTTTTAAATCAAGAAATGTGTTTCCCAAAAGGAACATTACTCACTGTCAGCACTGGGTGAGAGAACAACCTACACATGCTATCCCAAAGCCTCTTCCGTCACAACGGTAACTAACGGTGGCTTTTGCCTGTACCTACAATCTGAACGGGCTAAGCCTTCATCACCAGCAACAAGCAGGAACTGTTATAGCTCAGTCCTTGCAAATAAATATTAGAAAAACACTGAAAAAAAAAATTCACCTTAGAGAGCCTGGAGCCACCATGTGTTTCGTAAAGAGACAAAACCTGTGAGACATGATATGCTGGCTGCGACCCTCCAAGATGCTCATTTCCCAGGACACAGCAACAAGGAGACATTACTTGCTTCAACAGTGACTCAATACTGTTTCTTGTCCAAATTGTTATGATTTAGATAAATTATGCTCTTAAAAATCCCCCCCAGATCAATTATTTCAAAGCACACTGGCTGAAATGGGTGTTTTGTAGGTGGCGAGTCTTGGATTGTTCTAAGAAGTGGCAGCATGGCAATATGCTGCTTGATGGCAGGGAAGGCATCTTGTGCAAAGTTTCATTTGAATAACTGGGTTTTTAACACACTGAAGGTTTTCCTTTCTGTTCTCATATATTTTGTACAGTTCATAGAATCTCACAACTCTTCAACACCCTTGTTTATTTAGGGCATGTAAAGATCAAAGGACACCACACAAAAAATAGGAATGAATTTTTAAAGACAAAGCCATTGACAATTGTCATAAAATTGAACATTGTACTGAAGCTTGAAAAAGCTCTTATGAATTAACAACACCTCTAGTTCTGCATTCTCAAGTACACTATTAGTGAAAGTTACTACGATTGCTTAAAACATCTAATATTGCCCTCAAATTTGTCAGCAGCTCATTGGATACACTGCAAGTTGAGATCCTCTGATCCATACAATCTCAGCCAGAAAGCTTTTAAAATGGGAATACTCAGAAGTAGTAATGAAAAAGAAACAAAATTAAAAGGAAATATTTATTTCACTACAAGTCAGTGAACATTTTCCCATCTCTTCCCAGTGCAGAGTGTCTGCCTTAGTTCAGAGTTTAGCTAGCAGGATTTGCAGCTACTCCAAGTTCCTCAACAATTCTAAAGGCCTAGTTCCTTGGCTTGTAGCATGCACAGTCACCGACCACCCAATGACTGCTCTGGTGGGCATCTCAGATCCTACAGAAAACTCAGTCTTGGGAGGTCTAAAGCAAAAAATGAAATAAAATCTTTTCAGCTACATCTCTCATTGGGGTTTGAGAGAGGAAATCCCACAAAGCAGTCCTGGGATTGCACTAAGCTGATTTCATCTCCTGCTCTCTGAAATAAGGACGAATGTGCAGCCAAGTGTAAGGCTGTGATCAAAAAGCACGAGAGAGAGAGAGAGAGAGCAAAAGTCAGCTGAGCCCTTAACAGCCTGGGTGAGCAATCCACTCTCTCACCACAGCAATCGGTGGAACAGCTTTTGGAGCAACCTGTCTCTGTCTGAATTTCACCAGATGGGTTAAGCCAGTGCTGGGAAGAAGCTGTACACATACCCACCCCACAGTTAGGTCACGACATTTTCCCTGCCTTGTCTCCATAGCAGCTCTTTGAAAAAGAAGTTTGCCATAGTTTTATACAGAAGGAATTGTGCAATGTCCAAACTAGGCAAACTCCTGCCAGAAGCATGCCTGTTATTTGACGAGGCTGCCAGAACACTAACAGGGGCACTGCAGAGTTCACCACTGCATTGGTAACACGTCTCCTCTCCCACAGCAAGCCTTATGCCAACACCAGCAATATCCAACCTGTCGGCGGTACACAAGCTGCACACTATGGTATGACCTTTGAAACATGCAAAATGTCTCATGTTTCTAGATACAGCCCAAAGTCTGAGCCTCAAGCCCTCCAAACAATGGAGGCACAGTTTCTCTTTAACATAGCCTGGGAAGAACAAAGGGAACGAACGAAACAGAGTTCCCTTGGGAACGTTAAGTGCAACACTAATGCCTGCTGCACCTACCTAAGCCCTCATCTTCCAGTAAAGTGGAAAAGGTAACTTAACATTCTTGGAAGCTCCCCTGCTCTGCCTCTTCCGCAAGTGTACTTGAGCTTAAAAAGGAAGCAAACCAAAATCTTGCATTGAAAATGAGAATAAACAAAATGCTTCCAAAATGCAGCTTCTTCACATGCTCACCGTGAACAATCACTAACATTTTTAACAGGCAAACCTTGCCTTGCAGATAAGCAGGCTCCAGGCCTTTTCTGATCTTATTTCGATAGAGTTCAAAATATTACAAGGCCACAAGCATCTGGCTGTGCATTAGGTGCCTTTGCACAAAATCAGACTATCCTGATAGCCTGCTGCAAGATAAGAGGAGAGAGATGCTGATCTATGGCTTTAGATGCTGTCCAAAGGAAACTACTGGAACGAAGCCCAAACAACTGCAGTTACTTAGCATTTTCGTTCCTCTTTGGTATCCACTAAACAAAACAAAATAACCTTCTTTTACATATCAGAGGAGTCTTCTTGGAAGGGCCTTTGGGGTTCTAGTCAGTCTCCAATTTAAAGGCTCGCTGAACTGACCAAGCATTTCTAAGGAACGCAGCTCCAGTGATGAAACACCCAGCTGACAGACACTCCTTGCTTAGATCAGCTCTGCATCTCCACAGGCATATGCCATTCCCAAAGTGTTTGCTCAGCTTATTTCCAAGGACATAGTGAGGAAAACCCTCCTGTCCCTATGGCCACCTCCAGGACTCTGTCATCTTTCTGCTTGGACATTTGCTCTAAGCTCTACCCACCCAATGCCACTGTACTTCTACTAATGTAAATCTGGCAACAGCGCCATTTAGTAGCAGCGTAATACCCCCTTTCAGATTGATGTTCACCCCTCACACATCTGTGCAGGGGACTAAACCACTATAGCTGCTCAGCATTTCTTGAAGTCATGCATTTCCCTGGCTATATGCTAGTCCTGCTCAGCCACCTTCCCAGTGTCCATCCCCAGTGCTCCCTAATCGGGAACAAGTTTACCTCACAGCAGCAACTCCATCCCCCTTTTGGTCCACCTTCTCTGTTGAAGTGTAACAATGCTCATATGTAATTGTTGTCCCAACAACTCATGTTCATATTCCTTTAGTTCGTGTGTTTTAAGCCAACCAAAATTGTCAGTTCTTTCCTGGAGACAACAGAGGGGAAAGGGAAATAGGCCACTCCTCCCAGAGGAATGACATGATTTTGCTTTCTCAGCTCTTTTCCTATTTCTACTGCTCTTTGATGCCATTCTACTCAGTTTTTTTCTCTGTCTGCCTTCCCCTTTGTTTTCTGGTCACAGATTCTGCTGGCTCTTTACAGCTGATGTCTTAAAATCCCTGAGGAAGCACAGATTTTAGTATTTTAGTAAAAAAGTATTTTTTTGTTACTCCTACAACAATTGGTATGGCAGCAGGAAGGATCAAGCACACTCCTGGAATGAATTCTTGATGCTCAAAATGAACAAGCTGGCACTCTGCACAGACATGGCTGACTGCTTACATGTCTGTCTACCTGAAGTCAGGAGCACTGACAGGGATAATTCACGAGTTTTCCCTGTCCTTGAGACCACTCGACTCCAGGGCTGTCAGACTGGAAGCAGACTCATCAAATGTTAAGATTCCCACTGTGACACGGAATGAAATCAAATGGTCCTGCAGCAGCATTCTATAGAGACAATTACTCTGACCGGTACCAGAGTATCCAAGGCAATGGCTGTGCAGCTGTCAAGAAGAAATAGCTTACTCTGCCTGAAAACGACCTACATTTGGCCATAATTCATGTTAGAGACAAGGCACTAACTAAATAACACTAACACTTCAAAAGAACTGTAATGCTGATGAAGTCCATGTAATTTTTACTGTTGTAAAGTGACAGTAAAAGCCCTCATGAGTAAGTGTACGGGATTTAGAGGAATGAGTCCAGGCCTTTTCTGTGCTCTAGCACATGCTGCTGGGGAAAGGCCTTTCTGTTCTATACCTCTTCTGTTCTATTAATTTCATCAGAGGATGGAATGAATTGTCATTTTAATAGACCCCCAAAGTCACAGTACCCCAACCACAAATAGTCAGTTATAATACTGCAAAGACACATGCTCGTCTTTCCAGTAAAGCAAATTTCTTTTAACAGAAGGGGAATGACAAGAAAATTAATCTTCAGTTTCCCAGACTAATGCAGTGTCAATGTTACAGCTAAAAATGAGCCTGTTTCTATTTCTTTCAAAATCATTAATAAAGTTCTCCAGGTTCAGTTACAGCTGAATCAGGACTTGGGTCAGTAAGGTGCTGTGGGAGGGTTTTTGCAGAAGGATATGTTAAGTTTAACTCCAAATTCATGTTTGCAAAGAACGCTGTACTGTGGAAAAGTGTTTTGCTCCAGATATCAAATATTCAATTATGAATAAATACTTCATGTCCTCTTTTCATCAGTAACACGTGAAACACACAAGAACTCAAGGAAAATGTATTTGTGTCATTTTTAGAAGTGTGCCAGTTCTGAAAGTTTGCTGAAGCATAACCCCAAAAAATTACTACACTGTTTTCATCTAAATTCCATAAACATAATATTCTATCATTGGCCATTTTTCCTCCCCATATCAGGGAAGTAACCTGCCCTACAGACATAGAACTGTTTAGGTAGCCAGCCTGGCTGTGACTTTGCCTCGCCCCTTCTACTTGCACAAACCGAGCAAGAATTTACTGTGGCATTGCTGAAATGCTTTGCAGTCACTTCCCCTGTCACTCGCTGAACAGGGGCAGGGAACTGGTCCAGCTGACAACAAACCCATTTTCCACTGGCTGTTTGTCAGTGACGGGCTCACCATGCAGCACTGCGGGCACCTCTGCCGCTGATGGGGGAAGGTGGAAAAAAACTCACAATAAAAATAACTGTAACCAGGGCAGGGGTGGGGGGCACAGACAGAACTGCTTCCTGCAGCAGCACCAGCCCAGGCTCACTCACCTGAGCTTGAGCTCCTACTGCAAGAAGCACAGAAATGATGAGTCTCAGAGTTTACCTGGAATATTTGTGGAACACATCAAAAGGCACTGGAGCCTGACAGCAAGTTAAATAAATCTGTCCTCTGAGGAGAGATCCATTTACAGAGAACAGCTAGTGGAACAGCAGCTCTCCAGAGCAGCAAAAGCATTGCTCAGGCAGGTTTAACAGGCTGAGGAGTATGCATTTCTCTAATGCATTCCATGATGCTGTTTCATAAGCCATTGATTTTATTATTTTAGAACATTAACTATGATCAAACATACCCAAATTGGTCTCCACTTTGCTAAAATAAAGGTTTTGAGAGCTGCTGATGAGAAGAAATCTAGTGGTGGTGATGACCTAAGTCTAAGCCCTCTCTTAAGCTAGTGTAAGATTTTTTTTTGTGGGGAGGGTAAAGTAAGTAGGATGCCAAGACCAAGAATTTCAAACAGAGGTGCTTTATATCCTTACTTACAGAACCCAGGTATCTCAAATTGAGACAACAAAACTGCACACAGCTTAAATCAGGCTTTCACAAGGAATGGAAACAGGCACACCTACTTTTATTGCAAAGGAAACCTGGCACTAATGACATCTCCCACACAATCTTTTCCAGGCAGATGGACACTTTACACTGGCCACCTTCACTGCACAGAGATGGGATACGCTGTGCCTTGCGTGCCCTCCCTCTGGGCACTGACTCACATTACAGTGAGCTGCTGTTCCCTGGTGCATTTTCAGACATCACTCTGTTTAGGGAGAAGCTGTGAGATGTTACAGCTGCCAGTCAGGCAACGTTTTTAAATAACACTGATTTTAAACCCTGTCTTTCACACAAAAAATTATGGCCATCAAGCAGATGTGTATTCTAAGTACAACCAAAGCTTTTCTCAAAGTGAAGTAAGAGCAAACATGCCCGTGGATAGCAGGAGAGAAAGAGCAATCCAAACAAAAGGCTTTTTCCCCCCCTAGGATTATTTAAAAACACCCAAAGAAACAGCTTGCAGAGAAGTTCTGATACACTCCAAGAAGACTGTTTTCAGTGATATTTTGTCATGCTTCTAACCTCTAGTAGTAAATAGATGTATTGCCCCCATTTATAGTCCGTGCTCCATAACATCACCAGGAGAAATGAGCTGGTACAGATCCACCAAACGTTATCAGCAAAATTATTTACTGATCACACAGAGATACTGACCAACACCACCATACTGATGGATGTCCTTGTTTAGAGTAAGACAGTTTTTATACCACCTAAAAATGAGTGCAGAGATGGGCACACACACTCACTGAAGAAACTACAGCCAGGTCTATAAAGGATGCCAGGTCTCATCGGGCAAGTGAAGGAATCTGAGGCACGGCACTGCAGCTATCAACCAGGGGCCAACACTCAAACTTGGCTCTCCAAAATGCACTGTCCCTTACATTTGTCTGCTTTTTCAGACATCACATTAGTGTGCAAGAAAGGCTCAGAGGGTTTGCTTCAGCATGCTGCGGATGTGAAGGAAACCAGAGCCCCGGTGATAAGGTTTCTGCCTGAACAAAGGGCACCCTCCCTGCCTCAGCTCCACCCAGCTCAGGGCAGCAACACTCAGTACCGTTGTTCCAGGACAGGACACGCTCTGCCAGAGTCTGCACTGGTTATGAATACCCAATATTAGCTTATTGCAGCACATCCACGTCAATAACAACACCGTGAGGCTGCATTAAGGCACAGACTTCTGTCTGCGTGTTTCAGAGCTTCAAGGCTACTCAGTTTTACTGCGTGCTGCAGGAGACATGAACGAGGCTGCAGAAAGACAAACCAGGGACCTTCCATGCAACTACCTTTTCCCAAACACTAAAATCCTTAAATCTTTCATTTTTTCATCTGTAGCTTTGCTTTTTTTAAACGAGCAGCAGAAAAAAAACTATGCCCTTGCCAAGTCGGAACACACTTCACTACTTCCCCTGAAGCATCAAGCTATAGCAGGCTGATTTTCAGTAAAAAATCATCGCTGTTAGTTACTAACAGACACACACAGATACACAAATATATACATAAAGTGTGACTTGTCAGCAAAACCAATTCTGAAACATTTAAAGCTGCTTTCATTCAGAAAGATGAAGGTGCTTGTTCTACTACCATTTGCTACATTAAAAAAAATTTCACAACACAAAATGAGGTTAGACACCCCAACTTGAGTAAAAAAGATGGAATTCCATACTAGCATTCTCCTTACATAAATATCACAGTGTATTGTGAATCCTGAGGTATAAGAGCAATCTTTCAAAGTTCAGCTATTTTAAAGCATCATTTTTAAGCCACAGAAAATTAGTGAGACACCAACAAATGAGTCTAAGGCAGCAGCAAAATAGAACTTGCAAATTAATTTATTACAACTGTATTCCCTCTCACTGTTTAGAATGTTCAAGAAATATTTTACTTTATATTATTGCCCATCTTCTGGAATAACAGCAGTGAGGATTTCTGCTTAAAGGAAGGAATCTTCTAAGTATCAAGTAACACCGCTGATCTGAAGGAACAAATACATATTGTCCTTAATACCTACTCTTGAATTAGGGCAGAAAAAGGAAGAGTTTGATTTCTGTAACTCCAATGAGAACCCTCATGCAAAAATAATTAAAAAATATCTGAATCTATGCCATTATATTGGAAATCTAAAGTAGAGGAAACAACTGAAATAAAACTGCTGTTCTAAAGTTTGCAACTACTACCAGGCTGAAAACTACATAGAACATTTAGATTGCTCATGAGAGATTTGTCTTTCCTAACAGGATGGAGAAGAAAGCTTTACAGAAAAGAATCACAGAATGACAGAATGTTTTGGGTTGGAAGAGACCTTTAAAGGTCACCTAATCCAACCGCCTTGCAATGAGCAGGGACATCTTCAACAAGCTAAGCAGAAGTATGGTATTAAGATGAAAACAAGTAGTTATGCATCCGTTTAGCCAATAATCTTTTTTTCTACATAAGCAGATGATACTTTCCTCTGTTATGACCTTCTGATCTTTGTTGTTTCACTAAAAATATCTGCTGACTCTCAGCACAACCAAAATCTTGAAAAATTAACAACATTACAAGTCAGCCAATATCTGTTTAAAAAGCACTTACATTAAATAGTCAGGTCAAAGAGCAATGTGCAATTTAAGAGCATAACTGCCTGTCTCCCACAGGTTCAGTCGTAACAACGCACCACAGAATTACATTCACTAACGAGCAAGTTAAATGGGCAAAGATACTGCATTTACAGTCACATCCGTTTGCTTTTTTTTTTTCAATTAAGAAGCATAATTTATATTGCAAAGACATCAATAAAGCTTTTTAAGTTTAAGCACACTACGATCTATGCAAAGCCAACAAGTACCCTGGATGCTTCTTATGCACCTGCAATGCAGATCAAAATGGACAATTCCACCCTGAGGGCTGCCTCCGCTTCTGTGTTTTGATTTACCTTCACTGTCTCAGCTTTACACAATTCAATAAGCAAACTCGCACGCATACCACTGTTATCCAGAGACGGAAGGGCCCCTCCTTTCTCCCTGCTGTCCCACCCCATACCCTGCGTAGGGAAGCAGAGCATCTATGCGGCTGGAACAATCTCCGCGGCTGAGGCCACCCTGCTGTCATACCCACAAGCAGCCAGCGCTCTCCTCCTCTCCTCCCCACCCACTACAAAATGTACACCACCTATGCATCCATTTCTTTGCAAGCCCTATGTTACTCGTGAAAACGCCACTTTCTAAAGTGCAAACATACAAAAGGAGACTGTGAGAGATGAAAGAGGATGGGCTGTAAAACCTGCCCAGGTGGGTGTGGGAGGGAGTCAGCAGCGCCACTGAAGCCTGCCGGAACTGAGCGGGTGGACGCTGGGAGGGAGGAGATCGGGCGGACCGCACTCTCCTGAGCCTAGACACGCTGACCACCAGAAATGAAGAGCCGTCCTTGCTCCCGAGCAGCAGAAACGGAAACATAAGGAATAAAGCAAGCTGCAGGATAATCCCTTTCTCCTCCGCTGCTCTAGCGACCAGAAAAAGGGCCTTTTATGCTCCAAGGAGAGAAAAGGAGGCACTGTGGTCCCACGCCAGCACTCCCTGGCCAGGCACCGCTCTCAGAGCCACACCGCGGTGTTCCCACACTCCGCGGTGTACCCGCTGCGGTACAGCCCCGCTGCCCTTGCCCACCTCGCGGCGGCGGCAGATCGTTCTTCCCTTCTCTCACTGCCCCTCCAACCGGCAAAGGAGTCGGGACCGCGGCCACCTCTCCCAAGTCATAGGAGCACCCCCACACTCTCCACCCGCTGTCCCTGGGGTGCGTAGAGGGACCCACTTCACAATGCCGCGGCGGGTAGGGAGGGGTCTCCTAGAGGGACGGCGCTCAAGACAGGCGGCAGGTGCGTATGAGGGGGCAAAGGCCTCTCAGCCCTACACGCAGCAGTGATGCCGCTCACCCACCGCACACCCAGGAACGGGGGAATAACGATCCCGTTAATGTTCAAGGTGAACGGGACAGGGCGCTGAAACCCCCACACTCTCTCAGCCAGCCCGGGGGGAATGGCACAGGACACCGTAATCCCAGGCGCCGCCGCCGCCGCCGCCTCTCCGCAGCCCCTCACCTGCTCAGCCCTCCGCAGCGGTGCCGAGGCGGTTCCCTCTGTCCCGCCGTCGGCCTCCCCGGGCCGCCCACCCCTCGCTGCAGGCGGCTCAGCGGCTGCCGGCACTCATTACCCCTTACCAACAGCCCGAAGTCGAGAGGCGCCCGGCTGAGCCGGCACTTACCGCCCGTAGCGGGGTACACACACACGCCCCGGGGCCGGCGGCGCAGGCGCAGGTAGGGCTGCGGCACCCGGCCCGTCGCTATGGCAACAGGGGGTCAGCGCTGGCCGCGGCCGCGCGCTTAGCCCCGCCCACGGTGGGCGGGCGTCTGCTGCGCGGGCGGCCGCTGCGCGGGCGTCTGCTGCGCGGACGGCCGCTGCGCGGGCGGCCGCAGTCCCCGCGCCGCTGTTCGCGTGGGCGCGCGCGGGTGAGTGTCCGCGCGAGCCCCGCCGCCGCCCAGCAGCTGGGGAGCCGCAGGGGCTGCAGCCCGCGTGCTCCGCACACCTGCCTCCTTCGAGCCTGCGGAAGGGGCTGCCAGGTGGCCTTGTCCCTGGCATCTGATGATGCGTGTGACAGGAGCAGCATTGGCAGACACGCGCAGACATTCCCACACAACTGATGAGTACAGAGCGGTTGGGGCAGTCGGGGATCTGCCCATGACTAGGACATTGCACCTGCGAGTGGCACACAGGTACAGCCTCATAGGATGTACCTGGCATGCAAATTTGCACACAGTGTGTTCTCTGTAATATAAAGAAAATACTTAATTGGAAGGCACTTTAATATTGAAAGAAACTTTTTTAAGCAGCCAACAGAAAAGGCTGCTGCAAGCTTGAGATAATAATGTTCTAAGGAAAAAGAAGACCTATACACACCACAGACCACACCACCAAAATCAAATTCAGTGTTAAGCTGTGAGCTGGTGGATCTGCCTACCTTCACTGGGATTCTATCAGGTGTGAGGAAACAGGATAGATCTGTATGTTCTTTGCACCTTGCTGCTCCTGAAGCCAGGGAAGACGAAACACCACGTAGCCTAGAGGGAAATATTTTTTAAAAGCATATGAGTTCTTAGTTAAACCCAAAGACCAGTTTTAGATGGGCATTTGGACATGAAAAGGCTGGTACAGGAGGAGATTGGAAAGTATTAGCAGTGAGAAAGGCTCTGCAGTGGGAAGGAGCTGGTTGCTATGTCCCACCATTGTGGGGTGGCTGTGGGCAGTGTCCCCAGGGAACCTCTCCAGCCTCAGACCCAGCTGGTGGCTCCTGATGCCCCATGAATCCCCTCTGGGGCTGAACGCAGATGCCGGTTTGCAGTGTCAGGCAGACCCAGACCCAGAGAATGTGCCCTCCTCTGTTCATGGTTTTCCTCCCATTTTATCTCAGATCCATCCAGCCTTTTATATAAAATGTGGACTCTTAATTTAGGATCCCGTTAAGTGACGAACTAGTCTGAGAAGATGATTCAGTCAGGGCCTGTGCCAAAAGAGAAATGCATCTGCTGTTTGAATCACCTTGGCAGGAACAACAGAAGGATGTTAAATTCAGTATGGATCCCCAATAACCTCTCACAGATGAAGGAAAAACCCCAGCTGTGAGCTTAGAAAGAGAGTGCTTCTCATCAGTGGGCTTTGTATGAGACATTAATGCTGCAGAAATGTTCCCCTGTACCCTATGTACAGAAAACATGTTGGAAACAAAGGGATGGACATACATTCATTCAGAAATTAAACTGAAACAGCTTCTAAGCATTTTTCCCATGTCCTCGTGGTTTGTCTGAAGTTTTCAATGCTGCAAAGCCACTGCAAAAGTCACCCCAATTTGTTAACCTTTGAAAGGCTGCTCTGTTTCACCACCAGCAGCTGCTGCCCCTTACCAGGTGAGCAGCCCACTGAGCCGCTCCAGTTTCTTCATGTCCAGAAAGGGAATATCTTTGTCTGGCAGGGTGCTGTGAGCATGGTAATTATGTGTCATTAATACCTGCAAAGTTCTTTAAAAATACAGAAAAGGAAAGTGCTGTGTCATATGGTTAATTATAGCTCAGCAACTATGATTTGCAGAGTTGAGCTGGAGGAAGCTCTGGCTCCCAGCACAACTCCTGAACTTTGGAGATGGCCAAGAGTTTTCCCCCCCCGAAATTCAAAACACTGCAAACAGAGGGCTCTGAGTTATGAACATCTTACATCAAACTCTTACATTGTTTATGTTCTGCTGAAAGCAGAGCTCACAAAAAGCTATGGTATGATGTGCAGCAGCCCCTAGGTCCCTGTTGCCTGTGGGTAACTGTCAGTTCTTCATCCAGTTACAACTTTCTGTGAAACCTGAAGGTGTCCTTTTAAAGATTAACTCTAAGCAACCACCCCAGGGTCAGACAGAATATCCATGGGGACAGTGAGATAAAATCCAGATTTTTTTTTGTTTATTCCCATGCTTTGACAGGGTCAGTCAGAAAATCTAGCAAGCAGACCCCAGATCTGAGGACCTCTGAGTCCTGGCCTTGAGTTCAAAGACCTCTGTCCCTTGATGGCTTATTCCTCAGCCATATGGTTAAGCTTTGCAGAGCAGGGAATTCCTTGCATGAGTGGATTTGCCCAGATGCGATCATCTGGATGGATTGCCAAGTCCTTACTGCTAAGCAGGGAGTCGTGGGTTGGCCAGTCTCAGGACTGGCTGAAGACTTGCTCTGATCCTCCACCGCACAACCCCGCATGCACTCTGCAGACTGGCCTGGCTGCATTGGAAATGTGCCATGTTGCTTGCATGAAAGCTCTCCAAAATTTATATATAGAAATAAGTGGCTGCAGAGCCTGAGCAGACAGTGTAACACTGGTGGAGGAAGGAGGCTGCGGAAGTGCAGACAGCAGCAGCAGCATCTTCTGCCGGCATCAGCTCTGGTCTTTCCCTTTCCATGCTCGCTGAGGACAGAGAGAGATACCAGGTAAGAGGATGAGTGGAAACTGGTATGTAGTTGGTGGAGGGACCATGTGTACTTTAAAAGGCCCATGCTAATGGGAAATGAATGCAGGAAGATATTAGGGAGGAGAGGTTAGGGCAAGGATGATCCTGTCCTGTATATCTTGGGTGATCTGACTCCTGCCCTGTGCTTTCTGTGGTCTTGGGTTTGCTCTACAAGGAGCAGGGACAGAGACTTTCCAGGACATTGGAGGCAATGCATCTTCCTGCTCTTGCTGGCTCTTTGCTTTGAAGGTGACTCTCTCCCCTTAAGTTTCTATTGCTTCCTTTGTTTTTTATAGAGTACAGAATACAGAGAGAGGAGAGAGCAGCAGGCTGCAGAGCCTGAAGAAGAAAAGTTTAATCACCTCTCCCATGTCACTGCACATGGATGTTGTTCCTCTTGCTGTGCATCTGTAATATCAACATGCACAGCTGGCCAGGTTTTGGTTCCGGTAATGCAGATCTAAATCCAAGCATCCTCCACCCCACTGAGCCCAAAGAGTTACTATTAATTAGATCAGCGTGGTTGAGATGAGAATCTGGGATTAGCTTCCCATTCGCCCTGCTGGGAAGGGGGCTGTGCTGGAGCAGCTGTCTCTCCTTGTAACTGAGCAGCACACAGGTTGTTGCTCAGGTCCTCTGATCTTCACAGCAGTGTGCTGGGCTAGGATGCGGGAAAGTTACTGGCCAGTGTTTCCCAGAGATTGACCAGGATAAAATTCAACCAAAATGTTAAAATTTGAAGGTTGATGTGATCTCACTCCATTCCAAAAGGAAAGGCTGTGAAAATCAGAAGCAAATATATATGCTCAGTGACCCCAGCCAAACCAGCATTCAGCCCTCAGGGCTGTTCTGAAGTGCTCTCTTTGGTCCTTTTGCAGCATCTCACCAAAAGGCTGGAAGATAATTAGCAGCCATCAGATGAGATCTAATTTTTAACGAACTTCTCCCTGCATGGGGGAGGGAAGGGAAAGCTTAGTGAATGGCAAGAAAAGTCAGTGTCAGGGAGTGACGACACGTTCTTTTATCGTCCTCTGAAAAACAGTGACATTACCAAGGGTTTATTTACATAAGATGGGAGAAATAAGGGAGATGCTGTCAGCTCCTTAAGGCAGAGGCTGGTTTAGTTATTGTTTTTCCTTTGTTTGCACAACACTTCAACCAGTGGGGCTCCCGGTACAAGAGGAAATCTCCTGCTGCAGAACAAGTAACAGCTGATGACAAGTGCTGAAACTGAGGAGCACAACTGGAGAGTGGGTCAGGATCCAGTCCAGAAGCAACATAATCCAGCTTGACATCTGAGGCTGCAAGAGCAGAAGGTGGGAGCAGGCTGTCATGCCTGCACATCAAAGAGGGCATGACACAGAGAGATCCTTCTTGCAGCTCTGCTGCAGTGTGGCTTACCACTAATGAAGTGGTGCTGAGCAGAATGCTCAGCGATGTCCCAAAGGCAGCACACTGGCCTGGTCATTTGCTTTATGGCAGGATGCTCAGGAGCATCAGTGTTTGGTTTTAGTACAAGAGAGCATCACTGCAAATAGATCTGCCAGGCCCTGCTCTGGAAGTGCAGGCAGGCAGCTCTCTGCAGCAGCTGGCAGCCAGAAGGGTTTTGCATCCCTGCTATCATACGTTGCCCAGAAAGCTAATATAGTGCAAGCTGCCCTTATCTCATCCATTAAATGTGCCAGCGAATTGACCTACTCCCTGAACATAAAACATTGCTACAAGTGATGTCTGTGAGAAGGCATCATCCCCTTACTCAGCTCCCTTATCTCCACTTTACCAACCAGACTTTTAGAAAAGCCATTATTTTTCAGGATTAATTCATGAGATGGCTGATAGCCAGAACTCTGCGGCTGTACAAACAAGGGCAAAAGCAGTTCCCACCTTTCTATTGTAACACGGTCACTTCCCAGCAACCTGGGGAGTAAGGGTTTCCATTTCAATCAGACAGGGTGTAATTAATGCCACAACAGCTTTCAAAAAGCTTTTCAACTAGGCAGTTAAACTTAGACAATCAGTCCACAAAGGAAAGAGGACAAATTGTGAGTAGCATAGGAATAAGAGGAGAACAAACTTTGACATCTGCAATTTGTTTTGTTTGGGGGTCCTAAAGTCTCTTACAAAATAAAAGATAATAAAAATCTACTACTATGGAAGTAATCACAGGCAGGGTAAGCCTAGGGTCTGCTTTCTGTATTCTGTCAAAGATCACTGGGAAAAAGGGCAGTGACCTCTATGTTCAGGGAGCAAAATACGCACACAGATCCTTGTCGCTTGTGTCAGACCCACTAGATATGCCACAGCTATTGCCATGCATTAGCTCTAGTCACATACATTTACACACAAGCCATGATTGCATCCTTTCAGGTCAGTGATAAAGCAGCTTAGGAGAAGCAGATTTTCAGTGGGAGATGTACCCTTAGGCCAAAGAATCGTTAAATTATCAGCATCAAGAAATCTACTGCAATGTGACTTGACAGCTGTACTATACTAGGCTGAGGCTGTATTTACTCTGGACTTTTTAAACCTGGCCTACATTGAACTTTTTTTCTCTCTGAGTAATTTCCCATCAGCACTACCACATGGGTTCATTTCCATGGCAGACAGGGGAAGAGACAAGTCGTTGCAGTTGTCAATATTTGAATCAGTACCTTCATTGCCAGCAAGCTGATGCGTGCCTCCCCCAGCAGTGCAGGCAAACAGGTGGGCAGTTCCAAGTCCCAGCTCTACTGAAAAGTCAAGCACATAAGGAAGTACTGGGCTCAACGATTGTGAGTGGTCCAGAAATTCCTCTAACAATTGTGCTTTATAATCCTGCTCTATACTTGGATGAGTCTGATCACCTTGCACTCAGCTAACCTGCCACTGCCACAATCCTCTGTTGCCTTCTCATAATGAACAACACCCAAATAGAATCATAGGATCATTAAGGTGAGAACATGCAGAGCTTTAAACCGTGCTGGACAAAGAGTGTGAGAAATACAGAATTCTTCTTGCTGATGAGAGACTTGAGGCATGGAAATATTAAATAACCTCCCAGAACACACTGGGAAGGTGAACTACATTGCCCAAGGGCCTGCTTCACATTTTTAGAGAGATGATTTCTATCCCCGTGGAACAGAACAGACTTACTGTTAGCTAGGGATACGCAGAAGCCGCTGATGTGGGCTTGCAAAGAAAAGGGCTTTAAATGACCAGAAAACAGCACCAAGCACCAAACCCAAACCATGTACTTGCCTGTAAGTGTAGCATTCCACCACTGTACAACTCAGCTGCTCCATGGTCTCTGAAGAAAAATGAAGGGATTTTATCTCTCCTGATGGTGACTGGTAATGACCTGCAAATTGGTGTCCTGTGTGGCTTTTCTTTTCTTCCCTTTTCTTTTCTTTTCTTGCTGTAAAACAATTAGGCCTGTTTGCCAGTTCTAGTTTAGCTCCTTGCATCTGGGAGGGTTTCTGACCTTGCTGCTGGGGAGCGCTGTGTATCTGGAAGTTGTAAAGATGTCTGTGGTTTTTATTGCTGGATTTTTACAAACCTCAGGTTTGTATTTTTATTATGATTGCTGCTGTGAGGACGTTTAAAAAATACTGTGTTTCTATCCGAGATTATATTTCACTCTGTGGATCTTTCTTTTGGCATTTCAAGGAGTTGGGGGATACTGGCAAAACAAGCCAAGTAAGCAAAGGAGATCTTGGTCATCCTGAATTCTACCTTTGCCAAACTGGAGAGAGAGGCACAGAATGTTTTCATTTATTAAATTAACTTGGGCTGGTGTGAAGCCATGTCTAAACAAAGCAGGGCACACTGTGATGTTAACAGCCCATTTTCCCTCTCCTATAGAGTTGCTGAATCTTTTGGCAGCCTTCTTTTTGCTCATCCAAACCTTGTACAAATATCCCATTCGTGGGGTCCTGGACAAATCATGCAGGTGTTTAACTGTCATGGTTTCTTTTATAGGCTGGCAGGATTGTGTTTCAGATTGATTAAACAAGTGATATGCAAAGAGGAAACTCCTCTCTTCTCCCTCCTACCTAAGGCTAATGGTAAAGTTGAGATGTAGAGACCTGCTGGCATTTGGCTGCTGTAGGGCTGTACCAATTCTCTGTTGTTACTAGTCAGGGGAACAGTGAAACCTCATCATCTTGCCTTGAAGATACAGAATTGGTTTCCATTAGCTGGCTGAAAAAAACAACAAAAAAGGCACATATGAACCTGCAGACATGAAACTTGTGGTCAGTCTCAGCTTGTATCTTTTTATGGTGTTTACTTTCAATGGAGTCCAAAGAACCTGGCAACTATTAAAGAGTTGATGCTAGAGCTGTAAGTGACATGGCAGTGCCCTGGAAAAAGCCAATTTCAGTACTTGGAAGGAAGAAAGTTAATGTCCATTTACTGTACGAGCTGTTGCTAACACTCAGACCTTCTGATCGATAGGATGAGGATGGAATGTCTTAGGACAGAATGATTTTAGATGTTGAGAGTTATCCTGTATTATTTATTATTAGAGATGGCACAGTTATGACAGTGCTGCAGTCATTGAGTCTCAGCCTTAAATAAAGTATTCATGGGTACCATTAAGATGCTGTTGCTCACATCCTCATCAGCAGGGATGAACTCAGAGATAACAGTAAGATGAGAGGCTGCTTGATCAACTGACTGGAGCCTTTGGGGAGTTCAAGGTGCTGTTTTTTCTTCCAGTCCTATGTGCTCTGTGACCTTTAGCAAGGCAACTCCCATCTCTCTGCCCATCTCCTGCCTGGCTGGGACTGTCTCTGGCTGTAAAGACTGCAGTGCCTGGAACACCAGGACTGAGATGTCAGCAGAGGCTTCTTGGCAGCAGAGGGATGCCAGCAGCAGATAATCACCAACCTGACTCATCGGGTTTGTATAAACATAAAGCTGCTCCATCAGATACAGTCTGTGCCCTGGCCACCCCTTCTCTGGTCTTGATTTGAAAACCCTGCTGACAGCAGATCTGTCCCTAGTTCCTCCTGGGCCTCCACACATGCCTGGGGCACGAACAGAGCCCGGCTCTGGGGAACATTTCTGAATAAAACCAGGGGAGATATGAGGCTTTGTATTTTGTTTTGTGTTCTTCCATACGGGGTATGGTGGTTTGGCATCTGTCAAGCGAGCAGATTAAGAACAGATGGGGAAAGATGTGAAACCTCGTTGATCTCCAAGGGATTATTTCAGAAACACACAGAACAAACGCAAGCTGGATTCTGGCCCCTGCTTTTATGTCCTTTCTGCAGGCTGCCCAAAATGTGCTTTGTGCTGCTGAAGACTTCCTCTGCTCCCATGCCTTGGGCACTTCCGATCTCCTGCCTCTCTCGTGCAGCTGTCTCCCTTCCAGCCTCTGCTAGCTCAGGTCTTACCTGGGCTGTACTGGGGGACCCCCTTCAGGTGCGGGACCGTCAGCAGTGGAGCTGAGAGGGAGCACTGCAATCCCCACTTGAAGGCACAGGGACCCTCATCCCCTTTCCTTTGTTCGTGCTACAAGCAGCCAGCTTGTAGCTCCATTTCACGGTTGGTTTGTCTGTCTTTAAAACAGCGAGGTCACAAACTCCACAGAACGCATCCCTGCTCCAGTGCTGTTCCTAGCCACGGGATCACAACATGCATTTTTGCTTGCAGCCAGCAGAGGACACTTGCTTTCTTTCCTAAGAGTTTGCCCTGCACTTGGATGCCGCAAAAGCGAAGATTCAGAGTTCGGCCACACGTGGGCACTGGAACAGCGAGAGATGGGCTTGTCTCAGGCTGCTTTATAGCCCCAGGGTTCTGGTGGTGCCTTTTCCCTTTGCCTTTCATGAGAAGTTCGAGATGTGCCTGCAGCACGCTGTAAAGCTAGCAAGCTGGCTGAGCTCAGGCCCCTGGGACTTGTCCTCTCAAGGCTGTCCTCTTTGGGGTTTGTAACCCTCCAGATGTGGTATCACCTGGCTTCGTGTTGGAACGCACGACTCTGTGGGTGGCAGGAGGACGTGTGGGCTGACTTGGCATCGTGGGTGATGGTAGCAGCATAGATCTCAGTGCAAAATGCAAAACCTTGGCAAACATTAAGTTACTGAGCTGAGCTGAGCTTTCTGTTGCAAGGCTATGCAAGTAAAATGAGCTTCAATCTGGATCAGATACATAACTGCAGACATGGCACATTTGAGATTCAGATGGTGCTCAAGAGACCTTATTGAAGCTAAGCCAGGACTAATCCCTGACCTCTGCAGCCTGTTTGGCTTTTCTGGTTGCTTGGAGGAACATTAAAGTTCTCCCACCATTTGGCTCTGTGGCCCCAGTGGGGCTGGGCCATGCAGAACAAGCCAGAGCTGGGGCTGTGGGCTCCAGTTGGGGCTGTTGTTCATTTAATACATAGGTTGTGAATGGTTTTGTGGCAGCAGATTGACAGTGAGAGGCACCCTGGGTTCCTGGTGTAGCTTAGTCCTCTTTGAAGGAGCTTCTGTGACACACATGGCTCATAACCCTGTATCAGTCTTTATACTTCAAGATTGAATGCAGGACAGCAAAATAAGGCCCTCATCCTACAAACAGCTAAGGCTATAAATTGCCCCACTTCTGTCAGGAGCTGGAGTCGCTTGTGCTGTTAAGTGAGGACACTGATGTTTGCAGAGTAAGGTCTGATTGTATGAGGTTTTGCACTGACTGAGCATCTACCTGTAAACATGCTGCTCCTGCTTTTCTTTATCATGCCACCCTTGTTAGCATTTGCAGGACATGCCTCTGGGGAGAGGGGCACTTGAAAAACTGGGTTTGTTTGCACTCACTTTTTCTAGCCATGTATTACCTTTTGCTAATGGGTTGCTATTGGCTTTTTTTTACCTCATTGGAAACATCCATATACTTTCCTTCTGGTTATTCATGGCAAAGAAACCAACCAAAAGAGAAAGAATAAAAGTTGAACCTCTGTGGAGAGCCCAAAAAGTGTGCAGGCCACCTTTGAAAATGCTGCTCTTTATATGCTATGTAAAATGGTCACATCTAACCAGGAAGCACTTATCTCTTTAAATTTCCTTCTTTAGGGACTTGGGGACCCATACAGAGAAAAAGAAGTCAGAATAGTTTAAAGATATGTACACAACATCTGTGCTTCAAGAGAGAAATAATTCATACCTCAGCTCAGGAATGATGCAGTGAGTGATGCCCATGGTTGCCCAAGTGAGGATGGGTTTGGGTCAAATGTGCTATACCTTCCCCTTCCAATTGTCCTCTCTATTGGAGGGAGATGTGGGTTTTACTCATGGCCCACAGAGGATGTCTTGGTCTTAAAATGAGCCATCAAGCATGGTACCTGGATCTGTAAAGAGAAGTGTGCAGAAGAATATATGGAAGTTTCACCACAAATGGGCCTCAATATAGCTCTCCTGAGGCATACATGAAAACATGGAGCCTTCCAGTCATGGAAGCAGCACTTTGTGGGCTCTGTGGTGCTTGAGCTAAACCTGAACATGGTTTTTTGTGAACTCTGAACCTCACCTGGGGCTTCTATGTCCACCCCAGCTCTTGCTAACATTGCAGAAATAACCAGAGCCACAAGCCACCAGGCTCCTTCACCTCCCACTGATCCCAGGCTGCATGTAACTGGGACCAGCTGTAGAGGAGGACCCAGGAGGTTGCAGCCAGCTCTACAACAAAAGCTTGTCTCTATCCCAGAAGCAGCACAATCCAAATCTCTGGCACAACAACTTGAGGATATGTTTCCAGGACAGTGGAGTCAGTGCTTGTGATAGCTGAAATGCACTTTCCAGAGGAAAAATGAGGCACAGCAGACACACAGGTGGACTGTGAGTCCATAACACAGGCCAGACCTTGCTCTGGCCATAAAAGTCCCACATTAGGCTTTAAAGATTGGTTAGCTGTAATTAAGCAGCTTTCTGGTCCCTTTCTGGTCACATCAGCTAGATGTAACGATCCCTTCCAGCCCATTAACAAAAAGAGCTGGCAAGTGGAGATTTGATGACTGTCTAAACAATATGAAGAGGTGGTGATTTGCTGGCGATGTGTTAAAACAGGCAACAAATCAGCTGGCAACATGCACCGTACTGAAATTAAATCACAGCAAAAGGCAGATGACTTTGAATGGGCTCCAAAGGTCATGGAGAAACAAGCAAAAACTGATAAAGTTCACAGGAAAACAGAGCAGGCAGAAGGAGCACTGCATCTTCTTGGCACTGGGAGCTGTTGGCATCTGACTGGCAGCAAATGTATTTCTGAGTTAAGAAAATGAATTTCTCTGGAGGAAGGCTGGAGGCGTAAAGAAGAAAATTAACTGGTGCATATGAGCCTGGCTGCTGCAGCACTGGGGAGAGCACCAGAAGCCACGATGCTGGGGAAGGCTGATTTGCAGTGGAGCTTTGATGGTGACACTGGAGGCAGGCTCTAAAGGTGACTGTCCCCCATGGTGAGTACAATGAGCTACAGCTGCAGGACTGTAACTGTGCCCCATCAGTGCTTCATGCTGTCCCAGTGATGTATTAGTAATGGGTAAGGACCTGCTCAGTACCATGTAGCTTGCTCAAGAGGATGGCTCTTGTGTAAGAGATTAACACAAAATAAACAACTCCAACATTAAAGCTCAGAGGCCAGTGGTCCTTACATGAGGCAAGATACAAGCACTACTAAGAAAGAAGCAAAACAGAGCCTTTGCATTGGTGCACTGAAGTCAGTGGAAAAGCATTCTCAGCCCAGTGCAAGCAACTCAGAAGCCATGAACAGCAAAGTGCCATAGCCATGGCGGGATGCCTAAAGCAGGAATATATGAGTCTTAGTTGGTACTTTCCTAATTACAGGACCTGCTTAGCCATGGTAAATTATGTTCAATATCATTGAAGCACACAACTTTTCATCTTCTGGCAGTTCAGGTGGTACAGCACTTAATTATCTCTGCAGCTTGGGACTGGTAGCAAATGCTTTTCAGACACCTAACAGGGCTAAAATAGGCAGAAAAAGTGCAAGTATCTCCTCCTCTCTTGGCCTTTAGCAAGGGCAGAATCCAGCCCCCATAGCACCTTCTGTGTATTTTCCCTTGCTTGTAGCAACCAAAGCCAGAGAAATGGGAAACATAAGGGAATGGTTTACTCCCATTCCTCCCAGTGCTGTGACACGAGGTGTTCAAATCAGTGTGTGGGTCAAGTGCTCTCATCAGTCCCTTAGGGGTTTGAGCTCTTGTGGGCATAAGCTTGCAGCAACCAGCGATCCTCAGCCTGGACCTCAGAAATATACCTGCCTACATGCTAAATCAGGAGCTTCTGAATGCTTCCAGCTAATGGCACTGGGCTTCGGGGACCCATGGGAGAGACCTTCCTGCAGATCCCACCCTCAGGCCCGTTAGAAATGGCTTACTTTTATAATGCAAAAGAATCCTGCCTCCTCCAAGATCCTGCACATCCCTTGCCTTGAGGCTGTGGGGGATACACAAGCTTTATGTGAGGGAGAGTTTGTCTCCCTGCTGTCTGGTTTGGGTGGAGAAGTGAGTGTTGGGTGATGCCGCTTCCAGCTCCTAGCAGGAATCTGGAGATGTCTGTGCTGGGAAATTGCAAAATAGTACATTGTGCTAATTAATGCCAAACCAGGGAGCTTTGAACATACATCATAAGAGTAACCTTTAGCGACCACTAGATGCATTCCATCCATGAGTATCTCCTAAAGAGCATTTTATTTATTACGTGGCAATGGAAACAGATCTCCAGAGCAAACTGCCCAGCGCAACCATAATGCCCAGTGAGGATTAAATTGTCTAACGTGCACAGAATGAAATCCCACTCTGTTCATTCATGCTCCAGGAGTGCTATTTTCACCACTGGCAGCTTCTGCTGCACTCACCAAAATACCTCTGATCCAGGCCAACAAGTTTTTTTTTTCAGGTTTGCTTCTCCACAGTGAAACCACAGACTGTGCTATAAGGAAAGCTCTGAGCCTTGAAAAGTTTAGAGTTACTGCAGGTCGCAGGGGTTGGATTTGACCCTAAAACAATGAAACCAAATGTGAAAAAGACACAGATGGCTGTTGCCTCTGTGCCATTTGGAGTGGTTGTTGGTTTCTAGCCAGTCAGCCCCGTGCCACAGTTATGCTCACACAGGCAGCAAGGTTTGATGCTGGGGTATACACATTTCTAATGGAGTGTCACATGAGGGATAAAATAGCTGTTTTGGAAGATGGCAAAAAGATGACCACCCCAATTTGAAGGACAGAGGATTTAAGGATACAAGTGAAACCTTGTCTTTACTTACCATAAAATAGGCTTTGCCGTGGCTTTTGATGCCCTTGGATACCTGTGTGCTTGTGGGCATGTAGAAGCCTAAAAGGCTGATAAAGCCTCAAAGTGCTCCTCTGCGGTCCTTGGTCCTGTGGGAGTTGGTGGCCTGTCCTGTTTATGCAACATCAACTCCTTGGGATGTAGGCACTTGGGTGGAGTTCAGCCCTGCAATGAGAGGCAGAAAAGGGAAGAGCCTGGTGAGAACAGGAATGAGAAGAAGCCATGGGAAAATAGTTCAGATTGCCTTGGCTGAGGGTGCACTGCCAAGGTCTGGACCTTGAATTCAGCCTGGTGTAAGAGGATGTAAACAAAACTGCTTCCTCTTACTGCAGGGCTGGATTTAGCCCTGTGGTGAACTTCAGGAAGAAACAAATGGGTAAATTGGGCTGCAGCCCTATGTTATAAAAGCTGCTCTCCAGTGAGACATCAGTAACAGAGGAAATTTTCATCTCTGATAATTAAACTCCTAATCAACCCCTTTATAAAAATGCCCGATGGTTCCCTTCTCAATGTCTTGTGAGGATGGGGAGGCTTAGAAGTGTAATACAATTCTGTGGTTGAGTTAAACATCAGGCAGGTTTCAGACTATGTTTTAGTAGAACCAGATGAATTTCTAAGCTCAAAATCCAGCATACAGAATGCTGATTAAGTTTGATCTGGTGACCATCTGTCCTTGTGTTTGTAGTATGAGTGGCTAAATGAAATTCTGGAGAAAAAGGGTTATCTAAAATACACACAGGATAAAGCAAATTGAAGAAAGCCCCATTCACTGTTGCTATGTGAATCTTCTCAGCAAGAGGGGAAGATTAGGTTTGTCTCTGAAGTTACATATGCTCAAGTTCACTTTTTTGGACTCTTGAAAGCTGAAACATCAATCTGTAACTTTTGCTTTAATTGCATCTTGTGACTTTTCTTTCAGCTGCGCACTAAACCCAAGCAGATAATAGATGAATTCTGGTAGTGAGAAATGTTCCACCGTCAGATCATGTCAGTATCTCAGAAGGGGTAAATTGGTGCAGCTTGATGCAATTTCCCACCCCTTCCAACTTAACTTGGGCCAGTAATAAACACAAACTTCTCCCCCACACACACTTAATCCTTATATCTTTCTCTGTGTCTATTATTTTTTTACTTAGTGAGAACAAGTGAAGACACTTAAATGATGACTAATAGTTCAATAATGACCCAAAGGTCATCAAAGAGCAGAGGTGATGGCTGTCAGATTTTCTTTTCCAATCATAATGGCAATTTGCTGGAGAAAAGAACAGTATGAGAAGTGATGGTGTAATGTAATGCCCTCCTCTGAAGAGAGCCCATTGACAGACTGAATAGGGAAGAAGAGAAAGCATTGGGAAAGGCAGAGAAATAGCCCTATGGGGATCACAAATGCAAGACAGAAACAGAGACGGTGCTTGCAAGACTTGCTAACGGAAATGGCTTCTAACATGCAAAGACACCAACTTCTGGTCCCCAAGTCTCATCTCAAGCCAGTGGTTTCTTCATGTGAAGAGCCACAGGGAGTGCAAAGCAAAAACAAATTCAGTTTGTGTCCTGTGCCAGTTTTCCCCAGCTGCTGGAGGGACTCTGCCCTTTGAAAATGAGTGTATCTGTTCTTTAGGAGGAGTTGTTCACATGTCAGCAAGTCAGTCTGTGCACCAAAGGAAAGACGTGGAGGATGGCTGCAGGGCTTGGGCTGGGGTGTAGGACAGCTACACAAGAGCAGGCGGCTCAGCAATAACCACAACAAAAACAACTGGCTGAGATTTGGGCAGTGCCTTGGGTGTAGGAAGCTCTCTGCTACCAAGGGAGCTGCTTGTTCCAGGCTTTCTCACTGCTTACCCTGAGCCTGACTGCTTGCCTGGTAAAAGACAGAAGTCTGCAACTGTGATGCTTTTCTGAGGGAAGAGAGAGTCACAAGAAGTCTCTTGGGGGTGGCATAAAAGGAGTTTGTCATGAGGAGCCAAGCAGATGCCTGTGGAACTCCATGTGTCTGCTCTGCTGACTCCCAGCTTCCACAGGCACATGCTCCTGCCTGCACTAACACTCAGCTTAGGTGCTGATCTCCCGTGGCTGGGAGGAAGGTTGTAGGGACAGTACCTGTGCAGAAGCATCTGGCTTTGATAAAATCCTGCCAATAGCGTTCAGAGTCTCCATCTGACACAAGAAAATCCAATCACCAGACTCTTTTCTACCCCAAACAACCCCAGGAAAGGAGCACATTGTTTGGACCTCACTGGGCTACATCTATGATTTTACATGGCCTTTTCCTTTGCATTTTCTTTTTCTTTCTGAAGTTTAAAGAGATGCTTGTTTTTCTTGTTAATTCTTTCCTCCCGGGTGCTGATAGGAATCTCTGTAACATGAGGCCAGCTGGAAGAAATTCAAACTGCTTTCTAAATGTTGTTATGATAAAGTGTGGGGGACGTGTCTTTGAAGCTGCTGGGCTCAAGAGATGTCCCTGATTTGAGAGAAGCAAGAGGCAATTAAGCTCTTTTTCTGGAGCAAGATTGGAGCCCCTACCTGTGAAAACACTTGCTGTCACTTGCTGGTGTCATCCCACACCAGCCTTTAAGGAAAAGAAAACTTAGATAGCTGTTACTTAGCTGATCTTTCTGGGAGGACAAAGGCCTTGGTCAGAGCCAACTCTTGGTACAAGGGAGACTGCAGTCTGACTGTTCGAGCTAAATAGTCCAGTTCAGGTGGAGGTGTGAAGGTGCCCTGATTTGTGCTTCACATTTCAGATGAAGTCCTCTGTTAAACCTGAAGAAGGAAAAGGGAATCCTCTTTCTCTATCTTCACATTTCAGATGAAGTCCTCTATTAAAACTGAAGAAGGAAAAGGGAATCCTCTTTCTATACCGTCACACTTCATAAAAGGGTAAATATTTCAATGCAGAATCCACTGCTGGCAAATGTGTGAGGGAAGTCAAGTAGTAACCCTGTGGCATGACATAGGAACTGGGAAGGCTTTCATTGGGGAGACATTGGGCAGACATTCTTTCAGTTCCTTTGCCTCTGTTTGTCCTTTTTCCTGCTATGGGAACAGCCTCCGCAACACTGCCATAGTCAGTCAAACAAGAGCTGATCTATGACTGACATGAGTTCTGTGTGGGACAGAAAAAGGGCAGTGGGCATCATGACCTGACCTGGCATGTCTCCTATCCTGTCTATGACTGTCTTGGTCCTCTCTGGTGGGTGTTTCTCAGCTGCCATTGTTCAAAGTTGATTGAAAAAAGCCTGTAGAAAGAGAAGAGGGTCAAGTCCCACCCCCTGCTCACCCAGGTAGCTCTCCTTACACTTGGTGAGCTGATACACTTTACTCTGTCTCCCTGACTGAGTCAAACCCACGCTTGTTTAAGGGGAAGTCAAAATCCTGGCCTCATGCCTGGAAGCTTCAGGTTTTTAAGTACAAAGTAGGGGATTGCAGTGCCTAAATTCAGCCCTGCCTGCTGGAAGAACTGTTTGATTGCCCCATCTATTTCTCTGCCAGGGAAGGCTTGTTTCCAGCTCTCCTTCCCAGCTCTTTCTGCTGCTTGGATTGAAAATTCCCAGGGACATGGGCTCCATCAGTCCCACGGGAAACAGCTCCAAGAGGCATCCATTGGTTATCAGCACCCTGGCAGAGACAGAGAAGGCAGATGAAGAGAGATGTCCTTTAGGGAAGAGAAACTCAGCCTATTCAGTCTGATGTTTCTATTACAGATTCAGTTCTAGTTCAGTTTCAGTATGTAGGGGGGAGAAAGAGAGAAAAAGAAGGCTCTCCTCAGTGCCAGACTTTCATAAACCCCCAGTGGTTTATTGCATGCTGGCCTCATTTGAAAATCTGGCTTCAGTCATGGCTACTGAGCCCATACAAGATTCTTCTTCAGAGAAGTGACTTGATGGGACTCTGGCATGGTAGGAGGCTGACAAGACTTCATAAAAGACATTTGTAATGTGTGGGGCCTGGGAAACAAAATAAAGAGACAGCAAACAGCCCCAAGGAACTGGAGAGGGAGAAGCTGCACATGGTCTCAAAGAATCCAGGCCCTGGGCATCACTTCCCTCCCCCACCCTCCCTTTGAAGATGTTTCCTGTGCAGACAGTTTCTATAGGCATTTCCTGGGAAGGTTGCACAGCCAAAGGTGCATTTTTAAAGTTTAAACCACACTTTGCAAAGCTAAAATCTGTATGTGTGGGCAGTGCAGGGGCAGAATATGGAGGCAACTTCACAGACAAAGCATAAGCAGGTTACCAGCCAGCTCGACCAGACTGCACCAAACCGTACAATCGCCTAAAACACACAGCGGCCAAAGCCTCCTGCTGCCTGTCTGGTGCCAGCCTCCCTCAAGCTTTCCAGGACTCTGCTGCTTCAGCTCCACCATGCCCTGCTTTCTTCTGCCTGTGAAGCAAAACCCAGAGCAAAGACAAGCAGGTGTCTCTGGTCACCCCTGGCCCTGGGTGCTGTGACAGTGCTGCTGCTCTCATCACCCTGTGCTTCCACATCATTCCTCTTTTCATCCACCTGCTTGCTCTTTCCTCTTCCATGATGCTAGAAGCATTTTGGAGCAGGAATGGTCTGGTTTATGTGACTGTATAACAGCTTTAGTAAAGGGGCCCTGTTCCCTGGCTTAGGGCCCTGAGCACTCCTGTATTACTTCTGCCTTGAACATTCCAGGCCTGTGCCTTGAGAAGAGATAGCACACGGCCGCTTCCTCTGTTCTGAGGCTACTAGAAAGGATGTGGATGGATTCACTTTGCCATGGGTGCACTGCCTGTGGCAAAATCCTGGGAAGGTCTCCCTTCAGTGGATGATTCTATGAAAGACATACATTCCTCTGAGGAATGAGGGATTCTGTCCCACAAGGCAAGTAAGCACTCAGACGCCATCACCAGAGATGACTCATTGCTGTAAATAATGGCAGCTACAAGCAGAGAAATCAGACAAACAGCTTTGTCTCTGCTCCATTGCTCTTGGCTTCACAAACAAAACTGGGTGATTTCTGACAAACCTAGTGCCAAGGCAAGGCAGGTTTGTAAAGAAAAATATCCCTCCCTTATGCACACTGCTTTACAAGGGTCAAGTGTGATGAAAGAGCTTCAAAGGATTTGCAGTTCACGTGGAGCCCACAGAAGAGCTGATGCTGGGTTGGCCCAAAGGATGCAGTTGAGATCTGCCAGATAATTATTTCAGTAAATAAATGACTCAGCCAAGAATGATCCCACCCAGCTGTGGGACCTGCAGTTGATATGATGCACAGAGAGGATGAATATGCCCAGATAAGATCCATGGATGGCATTCATGCTGCTCTTCTTGATTGAGGCTCTTGAGACAAGTGAAAACACAGAGCAGCAGCCCACGTTGAGATGCTTACAGGATAAACAGAGGCAGTGTCCCAGCAGGAACATTAGCAGATGAACATGTCCTAAGAACACCCAGGAACCACTGTGAACAGGAACTGCCCTATCCTGAGCTGTGCTTAGTGTTCATCTCCCCTGAAATCCCAGCGTGCTGAGTGGTCCTCGGCCCCATGCAGGCTGTAGTCCTGTGGCTGTAACTGTTCCTCCCCATCCTGGAGCAAGCAAGCCCTCAGTAAGTCCCAGTCCTCCTAACTCTGGCAAACCTGAGCACCAGGCACACGGAGTGGCCTTCAGAGTTGCCACCCTAAAAACCCAAAGTACAGAACGTGTTTCACAATAAAAGCAGTTCAAGCGGTGTCAGCTCTGCCTGTGTTTGTTTTTTTGGGAAAATTGTTACTTTAACGTGAGCCGTGGGAGTAATTAAGGGATAAATAGCAGCACTGCAGTTCATCAACACGCTGGTGCCACTGCAAAAGCAAAGGGAAGTGCATGAATTCCTATGGAGACACAAATCCAGCCAGGGTGCTGGCAAAGTAACTGTTCCCATCCTTTGGGCTTTGGCAGTCTCCTCTAGTCTTAGTGAGGCTGGTGTCAATCTGGAACAGCTCTGCTGATGTGATTTACCAGAGAACCAGTGAGCTAGGTTGCAGGATGCACAAGACAGAGGGATGAGCGCAGGAACCCAACATCATAACATGGTGGCAGCTCAGGTGACTGTTGTTTGTTACTCTTGACAGCAAAGAAAAACATACTTCACCTTTGCTGATTTCCCTGTGTTCCAAGTCAGACCTTCTGCCAATTAGTCAAAGTTCAGAAAACATTTATCAGAACCCCCTCGGTGCATCTGGACACATCTCCCCGGCACAAAGGAACACCATTTGGGCATGGCTGTTTAACATGGCTCCAGGGCTGCAGACTGCTGTTGCTCAGCAGCCTGTACTGCCCTGCAAGAGATGCTTGCAGCCACCATTCCTCCTGCCCAGTAAGATATGGTGTCACCAGTCCCTCAGGGCTGCTAGGGGAGCATGGACAGCCACTTTGGAGTGGGATATGAGGAAAGACTTGAAGAGTAGTTTGTGCCAGGAGTGCTCTCCATTTGCACCTGTCCATGTGAAAAGACAGTTTCTCAGCTGAAATCTATACTGTGGCCCCTTCTGTTATATTCTTTTCTCCTTAGTCTTTGTGGATGATTTCAAGCAACTCAGTTTTCCACTTTCTAATAAGCAATTTAAATGCTAAAGGGCAGCTCCTCTACTGAAGCTGACTCAAGCCAAGGGAGCTGTGACAGTTTATGCCAGCTGAAGTTTTGCCTTTAAGTAAATGTTTTAAACTTTCCACTAAGGAGACTAAAATAAGCCATAGCATGAAACATTGAGAGCAAAGAATGAACTCTGGAGAGCAGAGGGATTTGGGAAATGAAATGAGATCCATCTTGCTGGCACATTTTTTTTCCCTTGTCTATTTTTGGAATTTAAAAAATTCCCCCAGATTTGTCTTTCACAGACCAGCCTTTTGTTCAGCAACCAGCATCGAGCAGCCTCCCATTCCACACAGAGCAGGTGAGCTTTGGCAAGCCAACATTCAAAATGCAGAGCTGGAAACTATTAATATCTTTTACTGCTGGGGTACAGCAGAGCCTGGTGCAGGTGCTGTTTGTTTTCTTTAACAGGCTCTTCAGCTATGCAACCAAATACCAGATGAATAAGAAGATTTCTAGTTAATGAGCAAGTTGTGATCAACCCAAGTCTTCTCCAAAATGCCATGATGCCTGCCATGACAAGCAGGTTTTACCTGGGGAATTACAGCATGGGTTTGACCATGTAGCTGCACAAGGTGTGTTTATATAACTGAGTGGGAGGCAGCCTGGTTCTGCTCATCAGATTCTAGACAGACTCAGGAAACCTGGACTTTGGCTTCTGGCTGTTGTATTAACTTTTGAGGGGACCTCAGTATGTCACTTAAAGCCCAATTCTCCAGTTGGCTTGCAACCTACATTTTCCACTGCCTTTAAATGGAGCAGGGGATCTTTGTTGCCTATGAAAACTGAGCTTCCAAACACTTCAGTCTCTCCATGTTTCAAATGAGGAGAATATTTTGAGATCAGTGGATAAGAACACCTGTGAGTGCTAATACCTGTGTACCCTGCCAAGATACTGGGAGATTAAGCAAATATTTTGAAGAGCTGTGAGATCTTATGAGGCAGGTATGAGGCTGTTTAGTATATTGAGGATATATTTTTCTCCCTCCTTTTATTTTTCTCCACGAATAGGAGAACTCAGACTGAGAGAGGGGACTAATACATATGTCCTTTTTTTTGTTTTGGTTTCAGCCATGCTGACCTACTTTGGGAAAACTAAACCAAAAGCACAGGCACTGCCCCTTGTTGAGACTCAGTGGAGGGGCACTGAACTGAAGACAAAGAGCATATCTATTGGTGCCTTAGGGTTTGGTCACCAAGGAAGACATAGCTGAAAAATAGTTTGGGGAATGCTTTGTCTGGCTGCATAGGTTACAACTCCAAACAGGATGTCATGAAGGTGATATGGGTTCAGAAAAGATTTGCCCTGTAGTGGGAGACTTCATCCACTCACTCTGGGGTAGTACATTTAAAGGAAGATAATAGACTAAAGAGAGTAAAATGAATAATAGAGAGGTTTGAAAACATGGCCTGTAAGGAAAGGTGGAAGGAAGTGAATTTGTTTAGTCTAGTAGAGGGAAGAATGAGGGGAACATAATAATGATTCTCCAATATTTGCAAAAGGATTGCAACAGTTCTCCATAATCCTGGGAAGGGCAAGGAGAAATCAGCTGAATTTATGGCAAGGAAGTTTTAGACAGGTCTGTAGGAAAAGCCAAGCAAATAGAAAACTCTGGGATGAGCTACCTACGGCAAAGGGAAGCGTCCATCATGGGAAGTTTTTAAGAGCAGGCCGTAGCAATTCAGATGCAAGTCAGGTATTTTACAAAACAAACAACAGTGGTTGCAGATGCAGAGATACTGGACTGTGTTGAGTGTGGGCAGGCAGTTGTTTAGAGGAAACTGATTTGAAAGTCATCCAGCTGTGACAGCACTGAATAGCGTCTGACTTCAAATTAAGTAAGTATAACTGGTGTGGGGGTTATAACCAGCATTCCTGTCTCCCAAATTGCTTTCAGACATCATCCCTAGAAGAGAAGAGAAGCTTCTTTAAAAGCTCTAGTGACAAAGGAAATCACAGAGAAAGGTGACTGTGGTGCTGACCTCAACAGTAGAGTGCTACAGCATTTGGAAGGCTTTCAGCACTGGCAGATCACAGTATAAATAATCTAATACATCGTCTGACCCAGGTAGTGCAGCCTCAAGAGGATGCACCTTTGTCTGTTCTTCCTCTCATCTTCCGTGACTGAAGAGTAAAAATAGCAACTCTCTCTGTATTTTTACAGTCCTAATCAGTGGCTCAAGTCACAGTTCTCACATCTCTGTCTCCTTAAAGCACAGGAATTGCTCTTGCTACACTGCATGCTAGAGGAAGTTTGATTGTGCCACTTCATGCCCCACATCCACTCCCCTGCAAGATCCCCTCGATTGAATGAACAGCACAGATGCAGCGTGTAGGTGGTTCATGGCCAGTGAACATGTCTGCAGACACACGAATAATGCAGGTGATGGAGGCTAATCCCTTATCAGACCACGCAGAAATATGCTGGCATCTCCCAGCAAACAGCCCAGTCAGAATCACAGAATCGTGGAGTGGTTTGAGTTGGAAGGGACCTCTGAAGGTCATCTAGTCCAACCCCCTCTCTAGTCAGCAAGGACATCCTCAACTAGACCAGATCCCAGCACCTGTTCTCTTATTAAATGCAAGATTCCCTTGCCCAAAGAACTGAGCCTTGAATCTTGTGAGTGCTGTTGGCAAGGCAGTTTTGAAATGAGAAGAAGATCTGCTGAAGTGTTGTTCTCTTGTTCAAAGGGAAGTTCCAGCCTCCTGACAGGAACAAGCAGCAACATATTGGCTGAGAGAAGACTGCAGGTTGCTGACAATATTTGAGTGAAAACCTATACTCAGTTATATTATTCCTCCTCCACTAGTCTGCCAAAATCTCCAGAGTTTGGGGGTTTTTTTGAACAGCACCTGGAGAAATTCTGCTAGAGGAGGGTAGTACAGGCCAAAGAATGAGTCAAAACCACCTACTCATGTCAAGGAATTAAATGATCTGAGAGAACTAGATGCTTTTAAAAATGAGAGCTGATTGTGTGGCACCACTGCATAACCCTTTTGATATCTCCAGATAAGAATGATGATAATTATTGCAAGCTTGTGAACACAGCCTTGCTATCTTCTTGAAGAAAGGTCAAGGTCTGGGCACAACCAGCTTCTCTGTGGAACCAGAGATGCGGATTAGGGTAGAATCATAGTCATAGAATCAGTCAGGGTTGGAAGGGACCACAAGGATCATCTAGTTCCAACCCCCCTGCCATGGGCAGGAACACCCTATCCTAGATCAGGCTGTCCAGAGCCCCATCCAGCCTGCCTTAAACACCTCCAGGGATGTGGCCTCAACCACTTTCCTGGGCAACCCATTCCAGGTTCTCACCACCCTCATGCTGAACAACTTCCTCCTCATATCCAGTCTGAACCTATCCACCCCCAGCTTCGCTCCATTCCCTGTAGTCCTGTCACTCCCCGATATCCTAAAAAGTCTCTCCCCAGCTTTTTTGTATTCCCAGGATGGGATTCCCAGTTGCATGACAACAACACAGCAGTGCTGGGCTGAGGGAATTTGATGCAAGCACTACTCTGCTTAACTCACTGGAGCTTGCCTGGCTGTTCTTGTCTGCTTGCTAGGAGGGCTCTGACATCTGGGGCTCTCTCAGGGATGCCCCTGTGTTATTTCCTCTTCCATTTTTCACTTCTTCTTCTTTTGTTTTTTTTTCTCTTTGCTAAGGAAATCTCTTGTTAGACAGGACTGAGCGTCCTTGGAAGCACCAGTTATAACAAACAACCAGGGGCCGAGCTCCAGCGAACGCTGTGCGAGGCAGAGGTCACAGCTGGAAATGGTTTTAGGGGAAATTCAAAATTACTGTCAATAGCAGTTCTCTCTCATTTTAATTGTAATTGGTTAATCTCATTTTATTTGCCTTGCAGCTATGGCTGTGAAGCTTAGGAAACTCTTCGGGGCCCTGCTCAGTTCTCAGTTACCCTGGGAGCTATTCTGAAGACTTTAGCAAAGTTGCTTTGGATTTATCCCTTGTGCCAGAGGGACCAGAGGCCACTGCTTCGAGAAGCCCTCCGCAAGGGAAGGAGTGAATGTGACAGATGGCTCTTCCCTTTCCAGCAGTGAAGACAGACAAAGAGTATCCACCGATTTGACCTTCTTCACAGCCCCTCTGCTGAGTTCCTAATGGCCAGGGCAAGGAGAGTAGGGACAGGGTAGTTCTGTGCATGTCCCTCCTTTTCATCCTTCCTGGACCTGGAGGAGGGGAGGGATAGGCAAGGCTTCAGCCGGCACAACTGTTCTGGGAACGGGTGAATAAAGTGCTGTGATAGCATCAGCTGAGGATGCACTCCACTGTATTTGCGAAACAAAGTCAGTGGGAGCAGCCTGCTCCTGTAAATGTGGAGCACTGTAAACAGAGCTGCTGGCAAATTCCCTGCTAGAAGGTTAAATCTATCTCTGCATTAGAGGAGGGCAGTGTTTGTCCTGTGGTATCTCATCAAACTGCAGAGTGCAGAGTCAACAAACCACTCAGGATCAGCACAGCAAGACACTGCTGCGAACCGGGCAGCACGTTAACAAGCTGCACTGTGTCTGGTAAAGAGTTTGGTGAAGACCTGATCAAACATGTCAAGCAGCTTGTCTGCAGCCCCTCTCTCCCCACCCTCTCCTCAGCACACGTGTGCAGTCACATGGAATTTGCTGCTTTGACTTGCAGGCAAGGCAAAAAGCTGTTGAACAGTGATCACATCTAACACCACTCATCATCACCATCAATTGTTCTCCAAACGAAACAGGCCACGTCGCCAAGCAAAATGCTTGGGAAGATATTTTTCCACTGGACATGTGTCCAAAATAAATAGGAGAAAATCTCCTTCTCCAAGCACTTCTCCTGATTACTTTTCATTTGAATCATTAGTAAACTCGAGATATGCACACAATAGCACAAACCTGATGAAAACCCACTTCAGCATAGTGCCCCAGTTTTGTTCTTGCAGAGATGAATCTTTGTTTCTCTCAGCCTATGAGAAAAACATCCACCCGGCCCACGCAAAGCCAAAACCATGGCGCATCTTCACACCCGCGTCCCTTGCTAGATGGATGTTTTTTGCAGCTGGTCCTTGCAGCCTTGAAGAAGGCTAGTGGGAGCTCTGCATGGTTTGTATAAGCCCATGTTTACTGTCAGATCTCTGCCTACCCTAACATGCCAGTTCTGACGAGACCCTGGTGCTGTAGCTTTGGGATTTTGCTTTAAGGTAGAATCCCATTCCACCACTAAATCCTGCCCCATACACAAACTCCATTTTGATGCCTTGGTGTACAATGACTAGAAGGATATTATTCCCTCTCTAGGGTCTGGAAAGTTGCTCCATATCTCTGAGAACTGAGGATAATTCCACATTTCTGTGGATGGCTACGTGGGCCTGTGAAAAGCTGACAGGGAGAGGAGAAATCAAAAGAGCAGCCATGTCTTTCCCTCACTGAGCAAGCCCAGGAGCTGCTGCTCTTAGCTCTCATCCCTTCACTTTATTTCTTAGTGTGGCTTCTGGAAGGGTCTTCCAGGCTCACAGAGCAAGATGTGTTCTTCAAAGCCAGATCTTAGTTTTGCCAAGATGTGAATCCAAACCACACACAGCCTGTTAACTTCAGTGGGTCCCACCCAAACGGCCCAGGTTCACTCAAACCTCAACCCAAGACCCAGCCCAGGCTCTACAAGCAAGAACTTCTCTCTTTTTCTCTTTGCCCAAATCCCTGCCTGCAGCAGATGTCCTGGAGAACCTGGCTTGCAGTTTGAGACCATAATGAAACTTAGGAAACCTTCACTCAACTCCAGTAACCCAGAGATGGCAAAGACAAATTACAAGCCTCTAGTTCTTGGGTTTTGTGTGCTGGCATTGCCTTTGAATGTGCTAAATGCTGTGGACAAGAAATGCTGTAGTTTGCAAGAAAGCAGCTTCCAGCCTAATGCTTTTACTTGATGGATTTTCTGACAAGTCACTACCTGTCTCTGCACTTGTCCCCATTTTACTGTGACAAATCACACGAACTGGATGTACTGAGCTATGGTGCAAGCAGGTGGGACTCCAAGGATTTCACCAGGCTTCGTCCTGACCTGGCATACCAGATACTAGGCTGGTTACTTATTTCTCTGCAATGTCCTGGACAGCCCAGGGTCTGGAGGTAACTGCACTTAAATGGAAGCCATTTCTTTCTGTCTCTCCTGCCTTGGGTGTGCAGTAGAGCCCTGCTGCTTTTTGCAGTGAGGGTGGGGGCATTTATATCTGAAACATCTCAGAAACTGAAGCTAGGATTGCACCACTGCTTCAAGAATAAATAATTGCAGCATCTTCAGCCTGACTTCTTAAATGTAATTCGCTTTCCCCTGCCCTTGCTCGCTCTTTTGTGAAAACACTTGGCTTATTCCTAACCATCCTTCTGTCTAGCTGTGAAAGCTGCCTACGGCTTGAGGCCCTCCCTCAGCTTGCTGCTGTGCTTGCCCCTGGGATGCTTTCTGCAAGTGGCTTGCAGCTGTTGGCCTGGCAGACCTCTGTGCTGCAGTGTCATGGCTCTGGCAGCACCGGCGAGGTACCAAACCAGAGCCTTGCGCCAAAGGGGCTGTGCTATCCTGAACTGCTCTGGAAGTGCCTGGACCAAACAGGGTTCCATCCTCTGTGAAGGCAGTCACAATTGCTGGCTGAAAAGAGAAGCCCTTTCTTCTGGCCATCTGGATGCCTGTCTAGTTAAGCAGCCCCTCAGCCACAAGAAGCTGGTTGCTTCAAGCAGGGCTCTGCTTTCATGCATCAAGTCTGGCTTTAGAGTGCACCAAGTCTGTGCCTCTGCTCACCTGGACCAGCAAAAGCTTTGGAGATCTCTTACTTCACATACTCCTGCTTTTCTCCCAGTGGTTACACAGTGTAAACTCCCCCTACAGATGAAGGTCCTCCTGTATGGTGGTCTCTGAGCCCTCAGCAAGATCCACCCAAGTCTTTTTTTCAATCACACCACCAACAGCGTGGTGCTTCCCAGAGCTGCTAGTGATTACAGGCCTTCAGGGAAGGAACTGTATCTAACATGGCTCTACCTGCCCCTAACAGCCTACAGTGAAAGCCAGTGCTCCCAGTAAGGCCATGCTGTGGCAGCCCCTTGGCCAGCTTAGCTCTGCCTTGGGCGAGTCATCCTTCAGCAGGAGCCTCAGGGACCATGGTACCAGATGACAGGCATCTGGCAAATAATGGAGATGCTTTCAGAGAGAGGCCACCCCTCAGCAAACCTCTCAGTCCCAAAACTTTCTTCTGTGCAAATACCTGACATTTACTAGCAGAGACTGCATCCTGGGAAAGGTTTTCTTTTTACTCCCCTCTTCCTGTTCCACAGCTCACTGATGACATTTTAAGAGCAGTGATCCTGATCTCACATGATAAGCTAAATCCAAACTTCCTGAGACTGCAGCCTAGAGAGCAAACAGCTCTGTCTTTCACCACGTGGAAAACAGGGCTCTGAAAGCAGTCTTCTGGGTGCACAAGAGCTGTGCTGAACTTTGCAACAGCTACAACAGTCTGCCCATGACACGCAGCCACCAGCCCGACTGCAGGCACTGTCGGACTGCTGTGGCACAAGCAGAGCTCTTGGTGATGGATTATGTTGCTGTACAAAGCCAAGGGAGAAGGCAGGAACCGTGACAGTGACTGTGGTTGGCAGGAACTGGTCCTAGCTGCATTGGCAGGAGGTGGAAGGAAGAAGAGGCTGGAGCTGCATTGTACTGTGTTGTTAGAGCTGACACCCTGACAGGCCAGAGCTCTGGAAGAAATGTGACTTTGTGTTTTCTTCCCCTTTTCACCCTCAACCCACCGCATTTCTCTCAGAACAAAAGTCCTGCCTTTTGCCCAGCTCTGCCACTGCAGCAGTAATCCTTTGGCTGTGGTGGTGGATTAAGTCTTGGCCCCTGAGAAAGCTCTTCCAAGGCACAGTGAAGATTTTGTTTTAGAGTCTAACCCCCGTGCAGCTCACAACTGCCATGGTTGTGAAGTTGTGCTTTTTCTCTCTCTTTCAATCTCCTTTTTTTAAAAAGCAGCCCAGATGAAGCAAGGAGAGCAGGGCTGTTCTGAGAGACTATTCCTAATGGTCTGAAAATAAACTCAATATTTTTCTTGGCTTGTAGAGGAAAATGGTTACCTTGATTGAAACTTGGTTCTAACACACATTTTAGAAAGTAATGAAGACTGCAGATATGAGACGTGTGTAGGCTCTGTTGCACAAACCTTCACAGAGTGTTTTTTCTCTTCTCTACCCAAGTGTCTGCCTCATATAGCTAAGGACATCCAATAGGTTGTTGGGAAAAAGAGCTCTATCACAGGTGCTAATGTTGTGAGCTACCTTTTATTCCTTGCCACACTGACAAAAGGTTAATGAACATGAGCTGGCATTTCATCAAGGCCAGCACTGAAAATTAGGGACAGAGCTGCCATTAAAACTAACCAGATGCATGTGCTTCAATCCTTGACACACCGGTCTTGAAATATCCCCCTCTTGGGCTGTACAGCTTCCAAGGAATAGCAGGAAATTGCAATTGTTACACTGGCCAGAGAATGGATTTAATTTGTACTGTTTTATCCTCCCTGTTGGAAGCTATCCTCTCTTTTCTTCCATGCCAGCTATACAGAAAAAAGAAAAAAAATCCAACAAAGCCAACAAATTTCTCTGTGAAGCCTTCCATGCCACTGGATCCCAGCCTACCATAAAGCATGCATGCTTCCTCTGTCAAAGGTATGGATTGCATATCCTCTACAGGCTCTTGGGCAACACATCCACTAGGTCATTCTACACACAAGTTTCCAGCAGTTTAATTAAAGCTGGTTTGGAAGCCACTGGTTGGTTAGTTCAGCTGGTATAGAAAGCTGGTGCTAGGGGTGTAGGCATTTATTTACTACACAAAGGGCTGTTACTTAGGATGAGAAAGGGGTTGAGGTGCATGTTCTCTGGCCATGCCAGGGAAAAGCTAGATGATTACAGTTGAACAGTCTGCAAGAGAGGAGTTAAAGCGACTTTCTGGATATAGCAGAAGGAAGAAGCTGCAGTACAAGTAACACATGAAGCTGCCCAGCAGTGATTGTCCAAGCAGAGGCTCAGGAACCCTAAGGTGGTTTAGAGTAGTTCATCAGGCATCAGTCTCTTACTGAGGCTAGCACATTGCGTAAGTTAAGTGAAGGAGCTGGGCAAGTTATGAGTGTGTACACAATGGTGGTGTTGATTCAGCTGAAGGGCAATTGTTGAGCAACCATCATTCAATTGCATTCAATCACATGTCTGTACAAGAGAGAGGTTTGCACTCATCTGATCACCTGTTTTTCTTACATAGAAAGAACTCTCGGCTGTGCAGGTGGAACCAGCCTTTGGAAAGACAGGTTGCTGGCTTGGAGAGATGACAGAGAGATGATGCTTTATCAGGGCTGAGCATCAACAGACCTTTAAGAGTAATTTTGTACTCTTGTGACATCATGGTGGGAAGATATTTGGCTCTGTTAAGACTGGAAAGATGATTGCAGTGGTTAGTTACAGAGGCTTAATGAACTACTGCTTGTCATGTGAGCTGTGGTGACTGACTCTGCATGTTGGACACACAAAGCACAGTGAGGCATTGTGTGGTTACCCAGAGCTGAAGCTGGCTTGAACTCATAGGCTAGAACCTCTTTGCTTTTGGAAAAGTACCTGGTTGTGTTAATCAGCTCCAGCAGTTAAGCCTCGATAGCTTATCTGGCTCCAGAGCACAGTGATCCCCAAGCTTACATGAGAACTGAGGGTGGTTCCTAACTGAAGAGATGTGGTCCCATTCCAGCAAAGCTCTGAACCCCTGTCAGCAGCGTGGATCCTAGATCTGAACCAGGAAGGGTTTGTTACTGACTCAGGAGGGAAGGACTGTAACAATGGAGTGAATCATTTACAGCACAGATGTAGGAGGTCTAAGGGAGGTCAGTGAGGAGGACAGCAGCTCTGCAACAAATCCATGGGAAAGCACCAACCCCGAGGTGATCTGACTGGAAGCAGACTGAAAAAGGCTGGTGAGCCATGGTGAATCACTCCTGTTGGGAGCCATTCCCTTTTTCAGCAAGGGCTGAAGCCAAGAGCTGTAGTGACTCATGACAGTAGCCATCAGCTGATGATGGAGACAGAGGACAGCATTGCCCTAATTAATGCCTGTCATGGAGTCAGGCCACATCAGGTCTGATAGCATCCCCCAGGGCAGGAGAACTGCAGGCAGCTGCCTTCTTGTTAGGGCCACTACTACCAAAGTTGTTGCCTCTATTGTGCCAACCTTTCTGTCTATGTCTTCTGCTTCCTAAAGTTTTCTTTACTCTTTTCTAGAGGTGAACAAGAGCTTCAAGAAAACCTGCTTCTCCAGCTGCCTTCAGCCCTACCCTCTCAATGCAGTGTTGAAAGAAATCCTCCAAGAGATCTGTAGAAGGATCAGGCAGTGAAGCAGAAAGGAGTGAGAGGATGGGTGGGAAGAGAGAGGAGAGCAGAAGTCTAGCAGTGGGCACAGGGAGGAAGATGGCTGTGGCTATGAGGCAATTAAGCCTTATCAAGCTGTGCCCATAACTCCAGCTCTACCTCATGCAGTCTGTGACTTACATCTTAGAGGACCCGCATGAGGGGAACGCAAGCACCGGGCAGGGCACTGGCTGCACTTCGTGTGATCTCTCCTGTGGGGCTCCTGGCTTGACACGGCTTGTGAAAATGCTCAGAAATCCTGGGCACCTTTACAATGGTCTCAATAAAATCTCCAGCAAGGAGAAAAGGCTCAGGAAAACCTGATTGCATGCACACAAAAACTAGTTAATCCTCGGCTTTGCTACCTGTCACAGTGCATTACGGTCCCCTGCAGCTGACCCCCACTGTGAAGCAGAGCCACTTCTCACAGCAGCAGCACTGCAGTCGACAGATCCGCGTTTGTGTTCAAGAAGGCTCCTACCAAGACACCAGACAAATGGGGAGTTCTGGGAAGTGGGGCGGAGAGTAGGCAACTGTCAAACCCTTTTATAGCAGGTCCCACAGGAATTTGTTTTCCTCCTATTTTTAAGTTGAAAAGGATCGAGTTTCACTGCAGGAAATAGTTCTTCTCCTCCTCCCTCCCTCCCACCTTTCTTTTTTTCTACAGCACAGTGGAAGAGCAATGTGCTGTCTGCCTCAGATTTCCAAGAATCAGGCAGTCAAACTGGGACCAAAGAGCTTGTTATCTGCAGCCAGGGAAGCAAACCTGGAGAAGCTGGAGAAGAGGTGTTCCTGTTTGCCAATGCTCTGAACTTCAGGGTGTGAGATACCAATTACAGTCTTGGCCTGATAAGAAAGGATGGGGAAGAGTGTGTCTCAGAAGAGGTGAAGCCCTAAAAGACATGATATTCACATCCCTGAAAGCTGCTCTAACTTCTTCTGGAGTAGAGAAATATCACAGGAAGATCTCAGAGGGAAAGCTCAGGAACCTGCCTCAAGGAATCTCCTCGGCATTGCATCATTTGCAGAGCTAGGCATTTGTAACAGCACTCACACACAGGACTGTCTTTGTGTTCCTGTTATAAACAAACAGATTCAAACAGTGCAACGCTTTTAAAATCTCCACAAATCCCAGGCTGTGCCAACATCCTGACACAGAATCCTGAACAATAAACCTGCACCTTGTTGCAGATGCAGAAGAACACTCAGCAGCCACATCCTGGGCTCTGGGCAAGATGCACTATAGCCAGACAGCTCATACCTGAAGCTCAGTTTGCAGCCTATCTCCTAGGATTTGGAGCAGGGGTTTGGCTAATGAAGAAGAGCCTGATGGACACTTAGCTACAGAATGCTACCTTTGGATCCTCAGAATTCACAGCCCAGTGATTTCTCACTCCCTCTTTCCCCATTCTGCTGATACTGATCAATTTTGTTCACCAGACACAAACCTGTTCTTCCTCCACTGGGCTCAAGGCAAGGCACAACTCATTTCTCCCATTTCCTTGGCAGTGACAGTAGACACAATGCCTCTTTTGTAGGTGCTTCTACATGCCTGGTGGAAAACCTATTGGAGACTTGCACAGTTATATCAATAATCTCCTGTTTATTATTCCTCCTGGCATGGGATTTACCATTACCTCTCTAGCACAGGCAATGTTTTCCATTCATCTTTTCTCAGCCAGGTGTTTGCTCATTTGCAGCAGGAGGGGGGGTTCAAAAGAGACAAAGCTACAATTGATGGGAAACAGAAGGCCAGGCTGCTGCCAAAATAGGTTTTCCTCAGGGATATTCATAGCCATAGAAATTGTTATTACAATGTCTTTCAACAGTGGTTCTACCCACCTGTTAAAAAAGCCTTGTCTTTGCTTTCACTAGACCTGTCTTTCTGATTACCTCTGTTGGGTATCTGTTAGTTAAACACTTTTCAGGTTCATATCTTAGAATGGTTTGGGTTGGAAGGCAAATAGAAGATCAGCTTGTTCCAACACCCTGCCATGGACAGGGACACCTTTCTAGGCCAGGTTGTTCAAAGCCCCACTCAACCTAGCTCTGAACACTTTCAGGGATGGAGCATCCACAAATTCACCAAGCAATCTGTTCCAGCAGAACCTCATGACCCTCACATCCTTTAAATGCAACCAATCTTGGGTAAATAACTCCACTGAAGCCAAAGGCACACCTCTTTAGACTGTACAGGAAGACTGCCACTCTACTTCAGGACAACCTCCTCAAACCTCAGGACCTGGTACTATTTTTCTGGCCTGCAGAGTGATGGTTTCAAGTAGATTCAAGCATGGGGCTAAAGCCGATAGCTCTATCTTAGCAGATCTGTGCATAGAGTTCCTTCTCTGGTAAAGGTACCCAAAGGCAGAGAAATCTACTTGGGAATCACTTCACACAATTCAGAGCACATCTGTGCTCAGGTGTGTCCATCAGCAGGTGGTAGTGCTGCTGAGCACATAGACTGAGGTGAGTGCCTACTGATAAATCCACAGCACAAAATCGGTTAGCTAAGCAGTGAGGATGGATGCAGTGTCAACATTTAAGCAAAATATGAAAGGACATACCAAATCTAACCAGTTCTTGGGTTTTGCTCTGGTGCAGAGCTTCAGAAACACCCTCTCCTTTCATGTTACATGCTGTTCAGTCAGACATGGCCACTACCTTAGAGCTGGGTATGTTTCAAGGACATACATCTTGAACAGAGCTGAATTTTTAAGTTTTCATGAAGTCAGACCTCATGATGAGAGTTGTGCCAGTGAAGCCGCCAATGTGACCAGTCTTCTGCAAAATACTTTGGACTAAAAGACTTCTTGAGACTCTGCTATTGTTAGAGCCACAGTGTTTCCGCTTTTCAGTTACAGGAAGGCAAGCAGGAAACTTTGCTATAAAGTTTATGTGGTGGAAACTTGGAGTCCTGAAAACTAAGCAAGACACACAGGGCAAAAGGAGATCAGGTCTGAGTTTACAAAACAAACCCAGCTGGTAGAGGAAAGATGTGGAATAGAACAGACACAGAGTAAGAGTCCAGCTGGGGAACAGACCACAGCTATCTTGGAGGAAGAGAGAACTTTCCCATCCTTCCCTTCCCAGCCTTTTCACTGCAAAGCCTCATAGGCTTTGAACTAGAAGTGCCCTCTTCCTCCTCCACCTCCGCTCCTGTGTGGACTGGCTGTCTGGGACATTATCTCAGCTCTGCTCAGGTCCCACTAGGTTCTCTCTGCCCGCATCTCCCAGGCTCTGGTAACGGATATCTCTAAGGCTCAAGAGGAACCCACTATGTTGTGGTTATTTCAGTTCCTTCCCTTTTGTCCCCCTCCAGCAGCCAGCAGAACCTCCTGGAAAAAGATCACCCATCCTGGCTGAGGTCCTGACCAGGGGAAGACCAAAGACCTTGCTGTTCAGACAGTACAAGTCCTGGACTCTCAGTAGAACAAACTGCTGTTTTGATCACAGGGGTTCATCCCACCCACACTCAAGAGCTGCTTGGCAGAATTCACACTCGATGAGCAAAGGGACATTTCCTTCCCCATTTCCTGTGCCCTCCCAAAAAGTTGGAAAGGAGCTGCAGTCAAGTCCTTTGTATTCTATTTGGGTCACCCTTTGCTCTGCTTTCTAAAGAAACGGGCACAGAGTCATGGCTGCTGGTACAGCCCAGCAAGCCAGGGGCTACCCTCACTTCAGTGGACCAGGAAGGCCACACATGTATGCAAAGAAGTGCTGGGAAGAAAGTGAACTCTGCCAAGTTACAGAAGAGAAAAGAGGAAGAAATAATGCTGCTGACTAAGCATCTTCACTCAGAAATGATTGCTTTATAAATACAACTCCTGCTCCTACTATATTTTTGCCCCTTGGCATCACAGAAGAGCTATAAATACAGCTACTGCCAAAGCCTGGGGAAGGAGCTCCAGCCTGCCTTGAAATGTGAGCTGGTATCCTTGAGGTGCAGAACAAGAATGTGCTGTTCCTCAACACAGGTCTTAATGTTTCAAGTCAGGCAGAGGAAACAAATGCCCACAGACCATTTTAACACCAGAAGAGACTATCAAGACCTCATCTGCATGCCTACAGCCCCAGAATTTCTCTCCATGACCATTTCCACAACACAAACTGCAAAAGAACATTTTCATCCTTAGAACACCACTACAGCAGATGAATGTCTCAAGGAGGGATGTTCAGGCTTGGCTTTCAGCATTGTCCAACCCTGAGCACATTTTGGTTTTACCTGGGTACAGGAGAATGTAGGCTATGAAGGTTGAACTGTAAGACCTAGCACCTCAACTCCACATTTCTGTGTTGCTTGACTCAAATGCCAGCTCTGCAATGGGAATAGAGACTCCAAGAGATTTATACAGGCACTCTGGAGCAATTCAGTTCACCACTGGGAAACTCATGGGTAAGAACATACCTGTAAAGAGCATGGACAGAAAAATGGACTTTTGTGTGTATGTGTGTTGCAGTAGGTTCACACTAATAATGCTGTCTGGATTTGCAACTGTCTAGACAATGGGAAAATTAGCATCATGAAACTGGATAGTTTTGTGAGATGCCCAGCCAAATATCTGGGAAGTATTTTTGCATTGGTTCTCTTCAGAGGGAGATATGAGCCTGAGCCATCCACTAGAGATGCAGCTCTTTTGTCTTGCATTCTGGTGAGAGGTGGAAGGGTTTTACAGAGCCCACTGGGCCACTTCAGCCAGATGCTAAGTGCTACTGTGGAGGAAAATAAGCCTGCAGCACAAACATGGCAAATGAGCTCTCCATAGGCTGGAGCTGCTGCTTTTCTGGCACTAAGAACTAGAGACTAGGACTGCATGAACAGTGGTTTACCTCTGGAGACAAACAACTAGAGGTCAGTGTCGCCCTAGCCCTTTTTACTGCCTACAATAAAGTCTAAAGGATTCCTAGGCTGCAGGGTTTACCTGTTGCTCTCTCAGAGACATGAAGCAAGCAAGACTTGTTCTGAGCCTCTTGCCTGGAGCCCTGGGTGCTTAGAGATGCACAGGGAATTTTCCTTCTCTCACCCAGGTCAAGAAGATGAAGCAACCAGGATTGTGCTTAAGGCTGAAGAAAGGAAATGCTTTGTCTCCATGGCCTCAGAGAAGGTTCCTCCTCAGACAGCCAAGTTCTACTGTGGTGTGTTACTTGCTTCCCTAACAACCCTAGAAGCACTGGTCTAGCAGAGCAGAGCTGGTGCCATAGGGAGGCTGGATCTGCCTTTCCTCAGACCACAAGTAAATAGGTTTCTTGCAGCACCTTCCTCCTGCCAAGATATGGGAATGAGCTCAAACCTCAGTGCTCCTCATGAACAGTAGTGGAAGCTTTCTTTCACAGTATCAACTGACAACAATGACAATGCAGGAGCTGAAGTTGCCATGGGTCAGTTTTACAGAGAACATGCATCTTCTTCTGTGAGGGACTGTGTGGTGTTTCATTTGTTCAGCAACAGTTGAAAGAGTTGGAACAAGACTGTGTTGTGTGTGGCATGAGGTTTTCAAAACAGTCTTGGCTAATCCAAGGAAGATGTCCAGTGAGGGAGCACCTAGCTCCTTGACTAGCCCTGATTTTTGATGAGGTGCCCCCAGATAGTGACATGCATGAAGCAGAGCAGCACTGTAAGAAACATAACCCAGGTGCAGAAGCTAGGCCAGAAGCAAAACACATAAATACAATCTAGTACTGAATGGGTTTGCAATATTTGAGGTTAGCTCAATGGTCCCAAAGTGTTGCACTTTACCAATATTGACTAAGCTGAAATGTTTTATCTACATTTTCTCGACAAAAATGAAGTTACAACAACAACAACAACAAAATCCCAGGAAAAGGGGAGACAAAAATTAGCCCTATAAGCTCAGGATTTTAAACAGGAGGGTAATTTTTCTTCAGAGATGAGTGTGCTGGTTTAAGGCTAATGGGAATATTTTAATGAGAGAAATCAGATCATTGGTTGTTTAAAAAAAAACCAAAACTAAAGATGAAGATACTATGATTCATTGGGTTGCTAAAAGGGATAAAAAGCCAAAATGTCAGCAATTTGTCCCACTTTTCTCTGGGACACTTCTCCCTTTCACATCTCCTTCACTCTGCTCTAATATCTTTCACACTTGGCTAACAGAAAGCAACCTAAGCTTTGCTGGTTGTTTTGTTTGTCTGTCTGGGAAGGAAGAGGGAGAGAAAGAGGCTTTGAGCCCCTTCTGGGCAGTTTCTTTGTCTGGGAGGGAGTTTGGATTTCTGTATTATTTCTAATTTGTACCTAGTTGTAAATACTTGTAAATATATTGTGGAGATATGCTTGTAAATTGTGCTTTGCTGTAAACAGAGCTTTATCTCGCTTCTAAGCCACATGAGCTGCTCTGGCAAATTTCACTAGTGGGGTGGGTAGAAGTTCCTGACCCACCACCATGAGCGCAGAAGCAGTTCAGAGAAAGAAAGCCATTGTTCCCTCCTTCTGTGTCAGAGGAAGACAGCAATCCATACCCTTCAGATACTATTGGAAGAATTTCCTACCTTTGACAAAATAATGGTGCCAGAATGTTAACCTTTTTGTGCTGCAGTTTCTGTTGTTTGGCTTTTTCTGAGCTATTTCCTTGCTCCCATCCATCGCAACACTGACTGGCTAATTTCCCCCACTCCCCTCCAGTTTTGTAGAACTAATCTTTTGAGTTTTGTGAAGTTGATCTTGGCTCATGGAACACACCCCACATCTGTTTTCCTAGGCCTTACCATTTGACTCAGAATTATTGCATTTTAACTTCATCCCCCCACTGCTACCGTCAAGTTTCAAACCAAAACTAAACACTCCCCCCAGCAGCAAGGCATAGCTGCTGTCTGGGAAGGCACATGTCCCCTCGCCTCCTGGTACCGAGGAGTGAAAGGTTACCGTAAGAATGTCGACAGCGTATTTATTATTCTTTAAGATGATGTGGAGTGAACTGACAGCGTAGGTTAAATACAATTATTCTGTTTGAGTGCGTTTTCAAAGCTCTCTTTTTTTGGTTCTTATCCAAGCTCCTTTGAAAGCACATTGTTAAAGATAAGCACGCACGGAGAGCAGGGGAATGTGACATATTCCTAAACTGGTCATGTTGGGTTTGCTACTCTTTGAAATCTAGGCCCGAAAAACTGCCCATCCCTCTCCTTGGGCAAATCACCACAGCCAGCCAGGACAGCTTGACTTTGGAGCAAAGACCTCTGCTACAAGGACAGGCTGACTGAGCTGGGGTTGTTCAGCCTGGAGAAGAGACGGCTCTGGGGAGACCTAATAATGACCTTGCAGTACTTGAAGAGGGGCTACAAGAAGGATGGGGTGAGACTGTTTACAAAGGCCTGTAGTGATAGGATGAGGAGCAATGGCTTCAGACTACAGTAGATTTAGATTGGGTATCAGGAACGAGTTCTTTACTATGAGTGGAACACTGGAAAAGGTTGCCCAGGGAGGTAGCTGAGGTCCCATCCCTGGATATATTAATGACGAGGCTCAACAGGGCCCTGGGCAATCTGATCTCATTGAGGATGTCCTTGCTTGCTGCAGAGGGGCGTGGACTAGATGACCTTGGGAGGTCACTTCCAATCCAGACCATTCTATGAGTCTACAACCCTATGACTTCATTTCCCAAAGTGACTTGGCAGAACCATCTGCAGACACTTCAAGGGACACAAAACTTGTAGGTGGAAAGTACTTGCTAAAAAGTTTGGTATCTCAAGACTCAGGCTTGCCCAAGCTGAAACTTTAAAAACTGTTATCCATCTTTAAAAACAAGCTCTTAGTTTCTTGGCACCTTGCTGAATTTCAATTAGGGTAACGGGAAGGGAAAAAATTGCTGAGTTAATAGAGGCAATGTCTACATTAGAGATAGGATACACACAAGCAAGAGCACTTCTATTGGACATGTAGTCAGGAAAGCTCTGCTGGAGCTCTGCAGATTCATGACCTTCAGTTACATTTGGCTATATATATCTGGGCTGGATACGCTTTCTACTGTTCCGCATCTGGTAAGACAGTTAATAAATACTTCTTTCAGCATCATCTTTCCTGTGGTATTTTGCTCATTCTAATTCTGCTACTAGGCAGAACTCAGAAATGCAGGAATGCGAAAGTTACAGGCGAGGGTTTTGTCCCAAGTACAAAACACTAAATCTGGCACTCCAGTACACATTTCCTTGGCTATAGCAGCCTAAGCCAGAGATGAACCGAAAAAGATGAGGGCCATGAGTTAAAGACAATGCCAGCATAACCCCCTTTCTCTGACCCAAATTTGAGCATTGCAGAGTTCTATATCTTCTTGGTGAACCCAAGAGCAGGATGGCTACAGAGCTGAAACGATGAAACACATCAGAAAACAGGAAAAGATGATAAAATGAAAAAGAGGAAGTAAAGAAAAAATTCCAGTGCTGTGATCTGGTAATTATTTTGAAGAATGAACAATGAGGGAAAGAGCTTTCACAGGAGCAGACCATTATGATTTGGAAAAAAGGTGAAGTTGTTAAACTGTTACACAGAGCAAGCTCCCCAGTTGCAATTAGGAAATGTTAGCTCAGTCAGGCATGGGGAGCACTTCCTTGCCAATGTCCGAGTCTTGTTTTGTCTCTGATAATTCCACACTCTGCTTTAAGAGAGAGCTCATGTTTGGTGGGAGTGTGCCACTATATAAGGCTAAATGCTGTCCTGCCACTTCCTGATCCTTTAAAAAAATAAAAGAAAAAGAAAAACAAAAGATAGGTAAGATGAATTCTTGGAGTTTTACATCACGTAACTTTTGCTATCAGACTTCACAGAGATGCACCCAGAATGCTACCCTGGAAACAAAGTTTGAAGCTTGGGCTAAGAGCAAGGGTCCATCTTTCTTGCTTTTGTCCTTTCGCTTCTCTGGGCTGCTGGGCTTGCTTCAAGTCATCCAGCTCATTGCAAGGTGTAATGTAGTGTATGGAAATATGCTATAGCTCCACACTGTATAAGAAAACCTAACATGCAGAGTAATCCATTCCTTAGAATTGTTCCTACAAGGAACAAGGTATCAGGCAGAATAGCTGCATTTAAATATCTCCCTCTAGGTATGTTCTTGGCTGCAGCAAGGAAGAACTGGAAGAGATGGCTGTTGGACTGATGGTTGGATGCATTTTAATGTAGCATAACACATCAGGCTCCTTGGAATTGAGCCTTCTTCACTTCACCTGGTCCAGAGTTCCTCATATCTCCTTGTAGCCGTTGGCCCTTGAAGTCAGGTGAACTCCAAGCCACACTGCTACTAGTATAGACTGTTCTGCTCCATCTTACTCATTCCCCTTGAACCTCTTATACTCATTATTTCTCCCTGCACCCAAAATAAAGATCCTGGAGAAAGCAGGCACTTCTTAGTACAGCTAAGAGACTCCCAACTGCAGATTTTGGAAAAAACAGGTGCAAAGTGAGAGCAATGCATCTACAATGGTTGCCTGAATGCAGCACTACACAAAATCCAAAAGCAAGAGATCTGAACATTGCTTTTTTAAACTACAGATGGGCTGCATTAAATAGAAAGGAAACTCTGGATGAGCTTGTGTCTGGAAGTAATGAAAACCATTTGCATAACATGCATGGTGCATTCTGTGCTAGCAGGAGGTGCTGGATGAAGAGCTGGGGACAGGCTGGGGTTCTCTTTTGTCAATGGGAGTGCAAATGTGGCCTGGAAGCACTTTCTTAAGGGAGAATATGGGTCACTGTCTCAAGCACAGGCACTACTTCACCTATCAGAGACTCAACACGATTTCCAAGTGACCCTGCAAGACATGACAACCATTCTTCAGATACCAGAAGTAGATAAACAGAGGAAGTTCATCTCATCCAAACAACACCTCCTAAAGCTGTGTTGGAATTAGGGCACACAAGTGCCCTAAATGAATAGAGTAGAATCAACCAGGTTGGAAGAGACCTCCAAGATCAGGTGTGCTAGCACCCAGCCCTGTCCAGTCAACTAGACCATAGTGCTAAGTGACTCATCCAGTCATTTTTTGAACACCTCCAGGCACGTCGACTCCACCACCTCCCTGGGCAGCCCATTCCAGTGCCAATCACTTTCTCTGGGAAGAACTTCCTCCTAATGTCAAGCCTATACCTCCCCTGGCACAACTTGAGACTGTGTCCCCTTGTTCTGTTGCTAGTTGCCTAGGAGAAGTCACCAACCACACCTGGCTACAGCCTCCCTTCAGGTAGTTGTAGAGAGCAACGAGGTCACCCCTGAGCCTTCTCTTCTCCAGGCTAAAGACCCCCAGCTCTCTCAACCTCTCCTTACAGGGCTGTGTTCCAAGCTTCTCACCAGCTTTATCACCCTTCTTTGGACACATTCCAGTACCTCAACATCTCTCTTGAATTGAGGGGCCCAGAACTGGACAGACATAGGACTCAAGGTGTGGCCTGACCAGTGCTGAGTACCAGTGGTGGCACAACAACCCAGCACAGAGTAACATCACAGGCATAATTGCAGCTGGTGTACGAAAGGTGGTCCTGCTGTCTGCAGTAACATGAAAGTTGCCAGCAGAGTTTCTCTGCACGACTGCAGAATGTATCCCTCAAACTTGCTGAGGCTGCAATGAGTCCCAACTAGTCCCTGCTGCAGGCATCAGTCAACTGCTGACAGCTAGAGTCAAAAGAACTTAAAGCCATCCCACAACTCATGGTCATTTATCTACCGTCTCACTCCTTTTTTTCCCTTCAGAGGATGACATGACAGAGAATGGATACATCAGTGCAATGACAGTTAGGATCATTCAAACCCATGTCCTCACACATTGTTGGCACGTGTAACATCAGGGTACAAACCTTCCCCTTTAATAGAAGTAATAAAGGCCTGTGTTTTTCAGAACAAGGGGAGTGTGGCTGAGATTCTTCCCTTGCTGACACACCACAGTGCTAAGCTGCTGTGGCAGGCAGTAGAAGCAACAAATGTAAAGTCAAAGGCATTATAATATAAGGAAGGTCTGGAGAAACCCAAACTGAGATGTCATAATAACATAAGCCAGGATTCATTACCCTTGTAACCAAAAAGAAACTCCTGACATGCCAGTTTCCACCCATAAATAGCTGCAGTTGAGGGGCTGAGTTTATAAAACGCTGAGTGACTTACCATATGCTGCACTTGATGGTTTTGGTCGGAAGTCCACAAAGGATCACTTAGACAGCAATTTCTCCTGCTGAGACAAAAACTAAGAGGTAAAACTGGCTTTGCCAAACCCAGAAGATAAGCACAAAGACACATTGTTTAAAATCATAGGGGAGCAGAATGTGCTGGAACACATAGGGAACAAGGCAAACACAGACTCTCGGGGTGTTTAGACTACAGCCTGTCTGCCTTTTTCCAACTTGGGTTGAATGAAAAAGCAATTTACAGAGAGTCCAAGGTTATTGCAGACATGCCAGAGAGCTGCACAGGGAGTTGGTTAACCTGGGAAAGCCAGCTCATTTACAGGTAAAGGCCCCAGGTGTTTACAAGGCAATGAGGAGACATAGCTTGAACAGTGCAGTAGCGAGGAGCTGGCTCACAACAGCTAGCCCTTGTCCCTGTTTCCCTTCATCCCATGTGCTCATACCCAAGTCTTTTGGAAAATGCTTTCTACTGCATTTTCTGCCTTATCTGAGATAGCTTTATGCCTAAAGATGTGGTGGGGAAGGTCGTGGTCAACAGGGGACATCCCAGGTTTTCCCTGTCCCCTTTTTCTGCCAAGAATTTGCTTAGTTCCTGTGCCTTGAACACCTCATTTACCAACAGAAACATGTCTAATATCCTGCTTTTAAACTCATAATTCCCTGGACTAGAATTGACAGGTGGAGGTGTGTAAAGGGCATGGAGAAGCTCTGGTTGCCGAGCAGATTAATGCCACTGCCCTCTGTGGAGAAGTGGAGTTCTCTTAGTCACAGAGGTCTCTGAAGGAGGTCCAGTTTGGAGAAGGGTGGACATGAAGCTGGGAAAACTGTGGCATAAGTTTTCTGACTGTGCACAGTGACAGCAGTGAGCCCTTTCCCAAGAATGCTCCAGCATTTTTGTTTCACTTGAGTTGGGCCATTACAGCCCCACGTACCCACCACACCCAGCAGGCTGCAGCTGTTCTGATGCACTATTTGTCTGTATGAAATGCACACACATGTACTGACTGCTATCCACTTGCACATATGAGAGACAGCCCTCAGCCTGCAGGGGAACTACCACTGTGGGCTACCAGCTGAGACAAATGCATTTCACATGTGAGAGTGGAAAATGCTGCTTAAAGACCACATGAGCCAAAAGGAACAAACAGCAGGGCCTGACACAGTGGTGCAGAGAGCTCTGCTACATGCTCGAAATTGCTGAGCAGCTCTAAGCATGGCCATCAGACTTCTCTCAAATGACCTTCCTTCCAGAGAAGTGAACTAGCCTTTAATGCCCTGCTTTTCCCCCAGGATCTACAGCATCTTCCAGACCCACTCATCACCTCCACACATGGTCAGCTTCCCTAATTTACTGGTGGGGCTGGGCAGCAGAGGTGGCCTGTAGCACTGACTGAACCCTGCTGTAATGCTGTACTCAAGTACCTTCTGCCTTCACTTCTCTTCCCTGTTTCCTGCACACATTGCAGATTCTCTGGGACATGGCTTATCTTTTACCTTCTGCACTTGCAGACAGCATCACAACACCTACATTGGCATCAAACAGCAGAGCAATAGGAGGAGACTTTCCTCTCAAATTATCCCAGCAACAGATCACTCTGGGACATACCCTCAGTATAGTTGCCAAGCTCGTTAAAATAAGCACAAGGAAGCTCCTTGAGGCTGATCCCTCAGCTTCCCAGCTCTTAGACAGCTCTGCCTCAACGGGTCCTGAAGGTCCCAACCCACTGGTTAAAAGGCAGAAGTCGTGCAAACAGCATTTGCTTTGTGACACAGAGGACTGAGAAAATTTGGAAGACAAATTATTCAATCTAAAAAGCAGTGCAAAAACAGATTAGGAAACTACTGTGCCATGACTATTAATGAAGCGATAGAAAATATCAATCACACCCCAGCCTCTGAAGCTTGCTGTGAGAGAAGAATTAGGAGATTTTATGTTCCAAGTACCAGGAAACCACAGGGCCCTGGTGCCTAGTTCTCAAAAGAACACTGTTTGAATCACAAGGAGAAAAGCAGAGTGTTGCAAAGAGAGCCAAAGGCAGAGTTTAAAAATAGCAGCTTTCAGTTTTGTTTCTTTTTTCCTTCTTCTTAAGTGCCTGGATATAGGATCATGTCAGAGGGTGGGTAAAGATTGCAGAGCAGCCCCTGTGGAGGGAGAAGTCTTCCTGGATGCTGCTGGTGGGGGTTAAAGGCTGTTTATTTTGCACTCCAGCTCCCTCACAAAAGAACCAGTCTCCTGATGTTACCGTCCCCCCCTAGCCCAAGAGAATGGCACCAAGCGAGTGATAATTGGGCAGCTTAATTAGCCCAACAGTGCATGCCAAGGCAGAAGAAAAGAGCAAAGGCAAAGGCTGAACATGTGATGAAGCCTGAACTATCTCCTTTTGGGTGCAGGCAGGGCTAATTTGCTGAGTATTGGGGACACTCTCAAAATGCTGAGCAAGGAAGGAGGCTTACTGATGTGTTTGTGCTAGTGCTCTGAATCTTTGTGGGGAGAAGTCATGTCTGGCTGCTGTGCATTGCAAATGTGGTAAACCAAGAGAAAGGATACCTGAGCTCTAATGCTGCTCCAATTTCTCTAGTCCCTCAGGCCAGATTCACAGCTCCTGCCAAAGCAATCAAATGTAGAAGTTGGATGTTAGTACCTTCGACAAGCAAAGAAGACAGAACAGTATCTCCTCAAGTGGACAGTGAAGCTTTGGGTCATGCAGTAGAGTACCAGTCATGGTTTTAAGGCAGAAATGGGTCAGAGTCTGCAGAAAGAACTGAGATTTCTCATCCAAATAGATCAAAACCCAAATATGTCTTAAGGTTGCTGATCCTAGAAGGCAAAGCTCTTTCCTTGCAGAGAGGCAGGATGCCCCCATGGTTCTTTACTTTGTGGAAAGAGAAGAAAGGCATTGCTGATGCTCTGGATAAGCCTGTCTCTCTCTCTCTGACTCCCCAGGGAAGTCTCATGTGTGTTATGACTCAGAGGATGCTCTCAAATCTAGAGTAGAATAACCCATGTAATAAGGACAGCAAGTGCAGGGAGCCACATAAAATACCTTTCCCAATTAGCAAGCACACAGATAACTTCTTTTCCTAACCATCTCAGAGACAAAAGTCACGTTTTTCACTGTTATAAGCTATGATCCAAATGGCAAGCAGGAGGAAAAAAATACTGACTTGTCACCTGGTTAATAGTGGCACACAAATCACTTAAACTGCTACCAATTTTTGTGAGATTGACTCGCTGCAAGTTCTGTTTCTTCTGTCATTGGCAAGGGCTTCTGGGCTCCAGTGTAGAGACTGACCAACTAGCACACAAGTCACACAGCAGTAACAAAAATTCAAATCACAGAATGCCAGGCTGCAACAGACCCCAAGAATCATCTGGCCCAACCTTTCTAGGTAATAGTGTAATTTAAATGAGATGGCCCAGCACTCTATCAAGCCAAGTCTTAAAACTGTCCAATATAAGGGTATCCACTCTTTTTTGGAGATTATTCCAATATCTAACTCTTCTCATTGTGAAAACTTCTCTTCTGGATTCCAATCAGAATCTAGGAGTAACTTGAACTCATTGCCCCTTGTTTTTTCCATTCTCCTGGGGGCCATCCTTTATGTACTGGTACATAGTAATAAGCATAATGGTAATAAGTAATTTAAATAAAGTTTAAAAGCAAAGGTCTAGCAGTGATAACTATGCTGACCAAGTCCTAAAGGAACATTTCAACTTTACAAACATGCATAAAAATCCCAGACAACTGGAATCTGAAGTATTTCCTTGTAAAGAAGTTTCCACTGGAATGTCATCTGTTCTTGCTGTTATTTGAGCTAGGCAGCGGACACAAACGACTGGGCTCCAGTGACCTGTGTGGCACAGAGCTTTTAATTCCTGTGGCTCATAAAATGGCCTAGGAACCCAGTGGCACCATAGACCAATAATTATCTTGTCACATGCACAGACTGCTAAGCAGTAAACTGCAAAAAAGCTACTTGTGTGGTGTTAAAGAGACCCACGTGTCCTAGAGATGCTCTGAGAGAGACCCAAAGTAACCTGGCTTTTGCTGTTCCTCAAAAGGATAAAGTCAGAATGTACTAGAGGCAAATGTAGTAGTACAGTGTCCTGCCCTCCAAGTAGACCTGAAAGCTTTTACTACATAAGAAAGTCTTCAAAGCACAACCTCAGTTTCAGTTCAGCCTGTGTGTCCCTCCCTGCTGTGTGGTCTTGCAGGTATGACAAGTTCCTTCAGCCCAGCCGGCCTGGGGTTTTTGCTTGCTCAGCTTTCGGTGGAGATGATTATGAAAGCAGTGTACCAATTCTTATAATGCAACCTTAATGCTAGAAGAGCTCTCACCAAATTGCCACTCCAGGGACTTGGTAGTTTCTGCATCCATAAAAGACAAGTTGATTGGGACATGACAAAACTGGCATCCAGATACAGGGAGGCAATTGTGATCAGGAGTAGGACCTCATGCAATGTAGCCCTCTTACACTGAGAGCAAAGACATGGGTGTCCAGCAGAGAAGAGCAGCTCAGTTGTGTTTCGGCACACATCACAAACTAGTCCCAGGACAACCAGTGGCAAAATTGCTTTTGCAACGGGCCCAGTGTTTTGGATCACATTAGTAATGCCAGCAGACACTTGACCTTGCTGTCTTGCCAGCTCCCAGGTTCATGCTTTCCTTCTTTCTTCATCAGATATTTGAAGCAACAATATCTCACTCCTCTCCTGTTTTAAAGACAAAATCCCCTTGAGAAGCATTCTCTGTTCTCTTCCCACTTCCATTTCCAGATGTTTTTGCCTTTGCAGTACTAGTTCTGTGCAAATCCAGGTCAGCTCTGAAAATAACTTCATGGCATTTTAAAAAAACTCAGTGATTGTAGATGGAATTTTGAACCTTTCCAATAAAATGCTTGTGACTAGCCAGAGAGATCATACAAATCAGCCTGTTTTTATCTTTGGATTGGATCAGAAGTTTAAGCATGAATTTTCCAAGTGATGTAGATTGTGTTTTCCACATATACATGCATTCAGATTAGCTCTCTGCTAACAGCAAGAAACCAGCAGTAAAATTGGCTATAAAACTCCATCATCAGGTACTTTGTGAGCCAGATCTCTGAAACTTTACACAAGATGACTGCTCAGGATTACAGAACAAGACAAAATTACTGCAGAGAGCTCATTTCATTATCACTGCACTGAATGGGTTGGATCAACATTAAGGCCCCAGTATCAGGCACTGCAAGGCAGCCTCTCTCCTCAGGAGTTTTCGATCTAAACTACACACAGAAGAGAATAATCCTGAACTGCCTTATCTTATGCTGGAATATTTTAGATGAATAAAGATGCAGGATTTGGCACTCAGTAGCCAGCTCTGAACAACTTGTTTTGTATCCAGACTGCTTAAAAGATAAGAGGGTGAATTAATCCCATTGATTTTCATTTGGGAAGAATCCCAGGTCTCTGATTTAACTCCACTTGTTGATTGCACATTATGAGTGGGCCAGGCAAACACCCATTCAAAGCACCAGCATTACCTCCAGCAGCTCCTCTGGGAGTTTACATCAATGCCAATGGTGTTCAGGCACCTTTTGTCCTTCTTCTTCAAGATACTCAGGACTATGTGGCCACTACCAGCTCAGTGAACCACAAAACTTTACATGTGCTCAGGAGCAAGCTTGAGTTACTGCAGTTATTATATGACATCAGTATGGCCCACATCTGTACTCCTGACATGGTCTAGAGACCTGTGAGCAGAACAGGAACCCAGAACATTTGCTCATGTCTAATCCCTGCCTCAATTTTAGTGGGGAATTTCCTCTGCACTTCAGGTGTAACAATATTTTGAGCAAAGCTATTATGCCCTGATGACTGAAGAGGCAAATGAAGGGAAGGCATCCAGTAGCTGGAAATAAAGTTCCATTGCATTGTATTAAATAGAAGAATCATAGAATCAGTCAGGGTTAGAAGGGACCACAAGGATCATCTAGTTCCAACCTCCCTGCCATGGGCAGGAACACCTTACCCTAGATCAGGCTGGCCAAAGACCCATCCAGCCTGGCCTTAAACACCTCCAGGGATGTGGCCTCAACTACCTCCCTGGGCAACCCATTCCCAGAGGGTCTCACCACTCTCATACTGAAGAACTTCCTTCTCATGTCCAGCATGAACCTACCCATCTCCAGCTTCACTCCATTCGCCCTAGTCCTGTCACTCCCTGATATCCTGTAAAGTCCCTGCCCAGCTTCCTCTTCTCCAGACTGAACAGCCCAAACTCTCTCAGTCTGTCCTCATAGGAGGAGTGCTCCAGCCTCTCAACCCAGTGGCCCTTCTCTGGACACACTCCAGCACATCCACATCTTTCTTGTAATGGGGGCTCCAGCTCTGGATGCAGTACTCCAGGTGGGGTCTCACCAGAGCAGAGTAGAGGGGGAGAATCACCTCCCTCGACCTGCTGGCCACAATTCTCTTGATGCAGCCCAGGATCTGGTTGGCCCTCTGGGCTGCAAGTGCACGCTGCTGGCTATTAAGCTCAGCAGAGCAAGCCAGACAATTTCACACTGAATTAATAATGTTATTTATTCCATTTAGTGGAATAATGAGGACACTTAATCATCACAGCATCTTAGTTCAGAGCTGGAATCAACAGCTCAGCTCTAAGAGCATTTTATGGAAAACACAGAGGTGCACTGAGTGGCTGGAAGTGAAGAGACTGTGAATGTGTGAAATACAGTAGATTTGGTAATAATAAATTTGTATTGATTGTCCATTTGGACACTGCTCTATCAACACTTTGTCTTAAGAAAGCACAAGCAAGTCCCCAAAGGTAAGCTTGGGCTAGAGCTTGTGTAGGATCTGGAGGCACTTAACTTCCTCTTTTTAGGTTTTTTTTTTTTGGTAAAACATTTATTATTTTTAAAGCATAAAACGTATCTGCTCATCCAAACAAAAAAGAGAATTCCCAAGCTTTCTTTTCTTTTTTCTTTTCTTTTTCCCCCCCATAAAAAAAAATCTAAACAAAATAATTAAAAAAATCTGAAGAGGAAAAAAAATTCTGCTGATAAAACTGACTGAAAGCAGTTTTTAATTGCCTCCCCCCCTCAACCTACAACAGTTAACTATTTTTCCAGACTTCAATCCTGAACATTAAAGAAATGTTTCAGTGGTAGAAACCCGAAAGAATCTCCCCTGTCATTATTCTTTCAATTTTCTACTTCTTAATTTTGGGTGCTCTGATTGCCATTTTTTATAGCCTTATGCAGAAATGGCTCCCCAGGCATCATGCAAGAATCAGCATTTTCTCCATTGCTCAGCAGGAACACCCTATCACTACTCAGCTACATTTCTCAACCCTAATCACTTCCAATTGCTGTGGGTTCTAAAACTCAGTCTGCCAGAGAAAGAAATAACTGATCTGCCATTTCTTGCAACTCTGCTTTCCATGCCTTTCATGGAGCAATTTCACTGATTTCACAGAAGCCTATTTGGATTTACACCTGTGTAATGAGGCAAGAAAACCTAACCCTCAGTGTGGAATATCGAGTTCATAAATGTGTTTTTTATCTCCAAGAATCTCCCCATCTACAAAGGTGAACAGCTGTTGCTATAAATCAGACAGTCTTTACCAGCCATTAGAACTTCATCCAGATGATCCGTTAAAAATATACAAAGGCAACGTTTTGGAAATAAAAATCTGCCCTCATGTCCTCAGAGACACCTTCTGTTGGAGAAAAATCTCATAATTCAAAGCTAAAATTAGTTCACTTTAATGCTTTTTCAGGAGAGTCATGATCCTCAGGAGTACCATCGCCTTGCAAAAGCCTGTTAGATGACTTAAGGGATGCTAAACATCTGGCACTTTGGTACAAACTGCATTGGAGACATCTAGTGCCTTTTTCAGCTTCTCTAGGGGTGGAACTCTTCATTGTTAGCTGGGATGGCTGCATCTGCTTCAGTTCCCATCAGCCATTTTCTCTATGCGAGTAGGAAATGCTTGCTGAAGTGTGGAAACAGCTGGCAGAGTTGGCTGTAGCTTGTACTAACAAAACATGCTCTTGTTTCTGACCACAGACTGGCCTTTGAGCTCCGACTGCGATTGGCAAGGGCTGCTCTTGGCTTTTTGGATGAGACCATGTCACCCCAGACATACAAGCTGGCTGTGTTAAGGGTTGGTTCCTGGAGCATAATACTCCCTTCCAGGAGGGACAGAGCTTTGTGTAAGTAGGGGGAAGCAGGAAGAGCAACTCCATTTCATTAGCTGGGAAACTGAGACATATAGAGATTAAATTATTGGCCTGTGGTTGTTTCCCAGTGACAGAAAGAGACCCATATGTTCCTTTCCAAGGAGGATAATTCCTGCCCTAATAAAGGCAGGCCAACATGCAAGCTTTAGCTATACATCACTCAGCAGCAGTGTAAGTCCAATCAGGACAGGGCTGCTGGACCAAACAGCCTGCTGTTGGGGATGGTGATCAGACAGGTTATGTGTGCTCTAGTGTCACTTTGGCAGCTCAGCTCCCCTGGAAGCCCACATCATCTCCTGCTCATTGACAACTTCCAGCTCCTTCAGTACATAACACACATCTGCTCTCACACGTATCAAGAACATAAAACGCTACTCAAAGGGACAGGGTTAATCCTGCACTGACCACTGAATGATCACCTGTTCCCAAAGCAGCAGTTCCCTCTACCTTCATCTAGTTCAGTGGTTAGTCCTGCAAGGGAAGGCCAAGTAAGGTACTGTTTTTTCATTAGGCTTTGTCATTTGTCTTTCCAAGGTTACTGGAGAGTTAGACGTAACATGAACATGGAAAAACCAATGAAACTCAGACTGAGCTCTGCCTTGAGCTTCCAGACAGTCACCTTGTTATGGAGGCAGGAATTAATGTGGCC